>JAFIRS010001260.1:0-401130 GCA_018342105.1 Gonioctena quinquepunctata | reverse complement strand
GAAAGATAAACTTTAGTCACTATCTTCCACCGTTGAAGATAACCTCTTTGGAGGTATTTATGTTGAAAAGGAAAAAATTCCTAATTGAATATTGAATAATAAGATTTGTCAGAAAATCGAAAAATCTACGACAATAATGAAGTTATTTTTTGTGATATCTACTTCCCCGGCTAAAGCCACGCTGGACATTGAACTACATCTGATATATATTCTGAAAAAATACTAACACAAAAAAAATATCTTAAAATGAAAATTTGCATTTTCATACAGATGTTATTTGATTTTCTATTCCAGTATTGATTAAGAACTTGTATAGATGAATGAGGCAGAGAAAAGGGTTTTCCAAAAAGGAGTACTCAACAGAAATCATTTGTTACATTGATGGCATCGCACTCAATACATTTTTGTCTACAAAAATATATTTCACACATCATCAGGAAGACCGGAAGAATTCAGAATGTTTCCTTCTTCAACGAGTTTCGAAGTGTTTCAGTCCGCCTGTAACAATTTTGTATACCTGGTTCTAGGAGTCTTCCTCCAGTGCATCTCAAAGTATCCTCCATATTTATATCTTATTTCCAGGTCAGTGACGATGTTATAGTCAGCTTGATGGCTTCTTGCCCTTAGCAACCCCTTTCTGAATCGATTACACTCCTCCTTCGAACTATGAATCTTCTCGTTCCACCATATTGGTCGTCTCACCCTTCCTCTGATTCTCCTGTTAGAACTAGCTTCCTGGAAGTCTTTGATAGCCATGGCAAGGTCAACCAGACTTTCGATGTCCAGTATTTGTATGGTGTTGACGAAAATGTCTTTATCAATCAATCAATCAATATAGCAAAAATAAAATATTGATCACAGGCATCTATAGATCCCCATGTGGGAGCTCCGAACTCTTCATAGACCATCTGGGTAGGTACCTGAAACAAAAAAAATCAATAAATAAGCACATAATTATCGGTGACATAAATTTAAATTTATTAGATGAGAATGATAGAATTGTCAATGACTATCTGAACATACTAGGTGAATACAACTTCACCTCACTGATTAACAAAAGAACCCGTGAGCAACACGAGTCGGTAAGCTGCATTGATCATTGCTTCCTCAAAAATACCACCACAAATATAAGAAATAACTGTTTACCATGCATATTGAAGACCGGCCTAACTGACCACTATACAGAAGCTGTGAGTATCCTGTTTGAAAAACTTCATACACAAGCAAGCGACACATCTAGATACAAAAAATATACCGATTATGAACAAGTTAAGTTTGATCTAGATGCTTACGACTGGACATTATTTTACAACATAAAAAACACCCAACAAGCAGCAACTTACTTCATCGGAACGCTTCGGAATATCATAAAACATAGAACCACCTCAGTCAAACAAACAAAAAGAGACATTCGTAGGAAACCATGGTTGACTGCTGGATTACTTCGTTCCATTAATCAAAAAAATGAATTATATAATAAATTCAAAAAGGACCCAAACATTCATAGGGAAAAGTACAAAAAAATATAAAAATCACCTTACCATTCTGATAAAAAATACTGAAAATAATTATTACAGAGAGAAAATCAACAAAAATAAATACAATATCAAGAATATTTGGAAGACTATTGATGAAATTGTTCCAACAAAAAATGAACATGAAATTAAACAAATACGGCTTGCTGATGGTAGATCTATAGACAAAGACTTAGACATCGCAAACTCACTAAATAATTATTATGTCAATGTAGGTAGAGAGATGGCTAACAAAATAACTCCTCAAGAAGAAATACCTTACAGACCTGAGCCCACGCTCCAGTCCTTTTTCCTAGAACCTACAAGTCATACAGAAATTGAAACAATAATATCAAATCTGAAAATAAACAAGTCCCCCGGCTATGACCTCATCAAAACCGAGACACTAAAACTTATCTCGAGACAAATATCGCATCAGTTAGCATATCTAATTAACTTAATAATACAAGATGGCTATGTCCCCAATGAATTCAAACTGGCGGTGGTCAAACCTGTATACAAAAAAGGTGATAAAACTCTACCGGTCAACTACAGGCCTATTTCGCTGATTACTACCCTAACTAAAATTTTTGAAAAAGTTATAAAGCAGAGATTAGAAATATATCTAAATAAATATAAATTATCTGAATCACAATTTGGATTTAGGGAAGGGAAATCAACAAATGACGCCATCAGCAATCTACTAAGGAGTGTCTACGAAGCTGTCGACGAGGGAAACACAGCCCTGTGCATCTTCCAAGATCTCTCCAAGGCGTTCGACACAGTAGATCATACCTTACTACTAGACACGTTGGAGAGAATAGGTATACGGGGAACCCACAGACTCTTCTCAAGCTATCTATCAGGGAGAAAACAAATGGTACGAATAAATGAAACCTATAGCAATGAGAGAGATGTTGTGTGTGGAGTCCCCCAAGGCACAGTACTTGGATCAGTCTTATTCATAATATACCTCAATGAGCTATTGGCACTCATTTCAACTGGTGAAATAATAAGTTTTGCTGATGACACTGTCATATTTTACAGAGACACCAGCTGGATGAACCTCAAATCCAAATCTGAAAGTGACATGGAAAAAATTCTAAACTGGTTCAGTTCACGAAAACTAACTGTTAACTATGAAAAACGAAATATTTGTCCTACACATGCTATAAAAGTAGAAAACCTGATTTTGACTATTTATCCATTAAACATAATAACGAGACCATAAAAATATATGCAACCTATGATATTAAATACCTAGGTATTACAATTGATCAGCACCTTAGATGGGATAGGCACGTACGAAATGTTGTTAATACTCTCAGGAGCATGCTCTACAGATTTAAATATTTTTCGAATATTTTAGATACTCACCATATGAGAATATTGTACTATGCCCTTATCGAGTCGAGAATCCAGTATGGTATCCTGGTATGGGGAAGTGCTTTAGAAGTACATCTGAAAAAGCTGTCAATATTACAAAAATACTTCCTAAAAATTATTCATAAAAAAGTGAGGAATTACCCAACTGAAAGTTTATTCACTGAAACAAACATTTTTGACTTGAGGCAACTCCACTTTTTCAACATAATGATACATACCTACAAAAACAAAAGAAGCATACTTCAAACATTAGACCACACATATCAAACTAGACAGAAAACTAAATTCTATACGAAAACATCTGCAACAAAAAAAAATTTTCCTATGCCAAAGGGCGTTCAACTATATACCAAAAAACCTAAAAAAAGACAATCATGATAAATTCTATCAGTCTCATAAAAAAAAAAACAATATATTCACAGCTTACACAGACACAATATACATGTTTTTCTGAATTGTAGATGAACAATGTGCAGTATAATTAGAATAGAATAGAAAAAATGCTAGAGAATAAATTCATTAAATTAGTTATACATATATAAGGAATAATTATATAATATACATACCGGACTCCCATGCACGACCCCGAGTTTCTATGGGATTCTTGTTTTGTTTATTATAGGTTATATTTCTGTAAACGTTCACCACATACATGTATTCTTGGTAAATACACATTATTATTATTATATATTATATTTCATTGTGCATACTTTTATAATAAACCACTTGATGATTTTACATAAAAAACCTATGTCTTGTTTTATATCCACTGTAGTTATGATCATAATAATGTTCACATATCAATTTTTAATTGTACTCTTAGGTAAAAATTGTTTCTTGTGTTTGTTTTTTATCCCCCGAATTTTATATATTCAAAAGTATTTTTTATCAACAGGATTGTATCAATATTTCAATATACACTTCAGTTACTTTTACTTTTATTAGTGCATAGTTTGTAATTGTTCACATGACATAAATCCACACACTAACTATCACGCACAAGCTGCAATCAGAGCAGCTTCAGTGATATATTCCGTTTATTCAATAGAACTCCGTTATTGTATGCATTTGTAAACTTGAATAAACATTATTATTATTATTATTATTATTATGTGTATGATGATAAACCATTCTGTTTTGGGCTTTACGCTTACTGCCTTAACTTCGAAGAACATCTTCCTGTGGAGGCTCATGCTTTCTTGTGTGGTTACTCGTCAAGCGTATATATCGCTATCGATTCGCCATGTCAACATGGTATGATGCACGACTGTGCTCCACTACTGAGAGTTATGGATACCCATATTCATTGACTCTGTCCATTCAACTAGGTAAATAACTCGTGCGTCAGTCGTCATTGAGTTCCAACAAGTCGACTTGGCGTTGAAATCACCAAGACAATTGATTCCTCATCCACCATATTATCCCGATTTGTATATCGCTGATTTTCTCATAATATTCACGATTTTGGTTACTAAAAGAGTATAAAATGCGCTATATAAAGGGTTACATTATCTGAAAATTAGAATTTTCCATAAAATTCCAATATAATGGATTTTCCAGAAATGATCTCAACTTCTATTTTTGAATGTTACACTGTATATTTTCACACGAATTTCGGATTAAGGTGCGGTTTGGCCAACATTTTTCAGTAGCAGCTAGTAAGGTCAATTGTACGCAACTTCTTTGGTGGAACATATGTCGTGTGGGGTGTTTTGCAATGGTATTTCAGAGAAAAATATGAAAGTAAGATTCTCGGGTCATTTAATTTAATTTTGCAACCTCCGTGTTGACTGACTTGTCATTTTCATTTCAGCTATCTGTGTTATTGACGAAACCGATGTGTACACCTTCAATAACTTCACTTACCCAGCTAATTTTTCTAATCGTTGGACCGTGGTTGAACAATACATTCCCAAGGAAGCTCGCTACGTAGACCAAGATACGGTCCAGAAACAACTGCAATACCAAATTGAAAATCATTCCATTCTTGTACGTAAAAACTCTGGATCACCATGAATGAAGGACTTGAAGCTAATTTTCAGCACCCCCGAAACCCATTTCAAGATAGTGGAAATTGAGTTGACTCCTAATAAAGAGAAGAGTTTCACTTCACCAAAAGCACGAGTTACTGTGGATGGAAAAGAAGGAAAAATTAGCGAAAGAGAGAGTTATGATGTAAATGATGGCTTCATCCATATCTACGCTTTACCCAATGGAAAAATCAAGGTGGAAGTACGTTATGCTGGCTATATAATTTACGATGGCTATCGTGCGAGACTCACTTCCACTAGTAGCAAATTCAGGGGCTCTCTCCGAGGCCTTTGTGGACAGTTCAACAGCCAAAATTACGAAGAATTTCTCACTTACGAAAACTGTTTCGCACGTGACCCAAAGAAATTCATAAAGAGTTTAGAGGTTGAGGGCCAGGAAGGCCAGTATGACAGAAGCGATTATCCAAAGAACAAACGAATGTGTAGAAAGAGAGATTCCAATGCATGTTGGCGTAATCAGCAATAGTGATGCTAAAAGACGAGAAGCAGTTCCTCAACCTTCAGGCAAATGCACCTTTTTCCAATCTAAATACCTTGAACAGAATGGGAAGATCTGCTTTACAATCCATGCTCTGCCCACCTGCAGCAGCAAGTGCCAACCTAAAGGATATGTTACCAAATATGTACCAGTTCACTGTCTACAAGGAGGCAGCATTGCAGGTCTTTGGAAGTCACAGATTGACCAAGGAGTCAGCCCCGATTTCACCATAAAAAAACAACACAAAAACCTATCTTCCTCCATTCCACAAAGCTGTTCCCAATAATTATGATAATATTATTGACTATCAGCCATTAACAGCAAAATGAAATTTATAAAAAAAAAAATTATATTGCTTAATAATTTATTGTGAATCTTCTACCCACTACCGCAAAGTCTACTTTTGGTAAATTGGAGATTCTTTAAAAAAAGCTTAGAAAATGAAGTTATAAAATAAATCTAGGACTTCTAATCAGGAATTCCGATATTCCTCTGCAGTCTTGAAATGAAAAAAGAATCAAATCGATAAAAACTCCAAAGTGCAGGACAAACTAATCAGTCAGGTATAACATCACACTGACAAACTATTAGCACGCAAACCATATACAACGCCCAAATTTCAAGTCACTTGAATGAATGGAAGTGGTTCATTTTCAACGTATTGTGCAAAACCTGTGAGAAAAAGTTATTCGTTGAAAAGACATGTATATTTTCAATTGCAATGAAACATAGAGTCGAATTTCGGATGCTACGACCAACTTCAATATTGATAGTCACCTGATATCGTCCACTTGTGGCTGTCCTGGTATTCATTGGCTCTTCGCTCGCAGCGTTTGGTATCAACTCAACCATACAGGGAAACAGTACTGGTTCTTCGTGATAAACCTATTGAAAATATTATCAATGACGGAAATCACCCTAAAAATATACAAAAGCTCTTGCAGAATCAAACATTTGAGATCAAAAAGGAAATCGAAGATGACCTAAGTCATATTAAACTAAAACCGATGAACACAAACAAAAAAAAAATCAAGAACTTGAAAATCAATGACTTTTCGTGTGGAAAAAACTAGAAAAAATTATGTTCTTATCCTTGAACTTCAATTGGATGAAACTAACGTACCCCAAAATACTATTAAAATATTGAACGATCCTTTTGAATTGGTACTTAGTATCAGTGATAAAAACAACATTTATATGCTGAAAAAAGAGGAATAGTCCAGTTATTGTCGAGTTTATTTCTCTTATGAAAATACTCGAGATTTTCAAAGAAAAAAAACTTAAAAAATCTAAAAGGAAAATATATTTTGATAACTAATGATATAATAATAAATTTATTCGCCTCTTATTTTACATCATTATATAGGTATGATATGCTACAAAGAAAAGGTGGGGAGGGGAATAAATGGGCACCCTACAGAAGATCAAGTCTGTGCGTAGGGAATAAAATGGGGAGGTCAATAAACAACATAGTACACGATAATAATATTCACATAAAAGGAATGTGAAAAAACAAACATCTTAATATTACTTAACTTAACATCTTAATATCTCTAATTCTAGAGTTAAAAATGATAACATAGTATAGGATATAATACCAGGAATATAAGGATATAAATATGCATAACTATATTATGTAAGTATATAACTATAGTGGTTAAAAAACTGGAAATATAATGTATGAATGAGTGGATCAACGAATGTATAATGAATAATATATGGGATCTTTATAAAATATTTTCTACAAGTCGATGGATGTCGATTCTTAGGGTGTTTTTTTATGGTTTTTCAATTCTCTTCTGGATATGATCTGTGGTATCATTTGCTTTAGTGTTTGTGCAAGGGAGTTAAAAAATGTTGATCCGAAATAAAGGTAAGCTCTCTGCATGATATGTTTTTCTGGTTTAATGATGAAATAATTCTTTGCATTCTTATATCTGGTGTTGTGGTTGTGTTTGATTGGTAACATCTTTTCGTGAGTGCTGATATATGGTAACCTTCAGGAAATAAAGTTGCCGAATATCAAATTTTTGACATTTTGAAGAGTTCCTCTGTTGGATACTTTTTGGGTTTTCGGTATATGGTTTTCAATATATATTTTTGGATAGTTTCAAGTCCTGATATGTGAGTTCTCAAGGCTGTCCCCCATGCATAATACTTTCTATTAATGAGAAGTAAATTATACCCAGCTGTTCGATGTTATAGATGGAGGTGATAATTTTTATTTTGTATAGTATCGTTCTCAGTTTTTTCATTAAGAAGTCAATATGAACATCCCATTTCAGGTTGGTATCAATATATACACCAAGATATTTGGTGTTTGTAGCAAAGGTTATAGTGATTGGTTTTTCATTTTCCTTCGGTATGGTCAATGCATTGAAGTTTGAATTCGTGTTTTATTGTTTCTAGTAAAATTTTTAGTGAATCTAGATTTTTGCCAATGCTTCTTATATTCCTTTCAAAAAGTTTAAAATTACTGTTATTACATTTCAGGATAGTATTCAATTCGTGAGTATTTCCAATAATATTAGTTGCAATAGTTTCGATTTTGAAGTTACTGATGTATTCGTCCATCTTCGACTTTGACTACAAGTGTATTTGATATACAAATTATATATATTTTGTTACATCAGGAGCAGCAATAAATCACATAAAAAAGTCACTTACAGAAAAAATATCGTAATATTGTACATTGGATGTTCGAGGTGTGGGCTGCGTTCAATGTTTGCTAGTGGACCTCGTTCGTTTCTCATTCACTTGTGTCGGAACTATTTTAATTTGTTTTTTGTTTGCTTCTGGGGCTTTTGAAGTGTTTGTTGGTTTTCTTTGTTGGCTCAGTTTTGGTGTGTTCTTGATCTTTTCGTCCTGTGCTGTTTCTGGATCTGTAGTGTCTTCGGTTGCTTCAGCATTTATATCAAGTATTGTAGTCACTTTATTATATAGATCAAATACTGCAGCAACTTTAGGGGTGGCTGGTGCACTTTGGACCTTGGGTATGCTAATGTTTGCTTCAATTTCCAATAGTTTTTCTACCGTATATATTTTATCATCCACATAAAGTCTATTGCCTTTAATATAGGACTTTTTTTCTGGATTTTCCCTATACTTCTTTAGGTGGGTCCTAAGAATGCTGTTTTCTTTTCGCTGTAGCAAGGTTAGGTCATTAACAATACTTATATTCGTGTGTTTCAATTTTCTACAGTTCTTAAGAATTTCTTTTTTTTTTCAGGTGAGATACAAATTCTAGTTTGATTGGAATTTTTTGGCTTATAAAAATTGTTGATCTGAGATTTCGATATCTACACCTAATAACGTTTTAACCTCGTTTTTGAGGTCAGCAAATTAGTGTTCTCCCTGGTCTTGGAGACCAAATATGATGATGTTGTTCTTTTTGGTAAGGTAGAACCAGAAATCTAAGAATTGGCCACTGGGGGTCACTAGTATTGATTGTAATGATTCAATTCCCTTTTCCTTTTTTTTCACGGTACTTTTGAATACTTCATCCACAGATGGTATCACTTTGAAACCATTTAATTTAGAACTTTTGTCGGAGCGAAGTTTATAGTGCTACGAAAATAACAATATTTCATTGTGTTTATGAAAAAGGATCGAAAGGATCTAAAGACCTTATGTAAATATTGAAATAAAGCTAGGCAAGAAAATGAATAGCAAGAATTAAAAGAAATAAAATTGAAATGGAAGGAAAATTATTTTCTATTAGTGACCTTGAAAATAACGAATCAGAGTCAAAACATGAAAACTCCATCGGTAGTCAGGAGGAAGAACATGATATAGAAAATGTTGAGAACAATATTCGAGAAACTTCGGTGCAAAATTTCAGGTTTAACCAACAATATCTACAGAAAACCAAGAAAAACTGAATCTGAACTTGAAATTTGATGGGAACATCCATTGTATCCAGTCTCAAAGATAAGCTTACTATAAAGAAAAAATATCTATGATATTTCAATGTTTTCAATTTTTTTTAAAATTAGAGTATGGTAACATGTCACATGATTATTTTAATTGTGAAATAAATCATGAAAAATGTGTAATGTATTACAAAAAAAAAACGATGATTCACACTAATACTCGGAGAATATGATATTATTTTCGATTGTATTATTCTGAGTGAAACGATTCAGCTTCAGTATAATTTATACTAGTAAAATAGTGAATATAAGTGACTGAAAGTGCATTGAACAAGAAAATAAAAATAAAATATTGATCACTGGCATCTATTGATCTCCAACTGGGAGTCCTGAAACGTTTGTAGATTATTTGGAAATTTGAACAAACAAGAAAAAAATGAGTAAATCACCAATTGATATCGGTGACATGAACTTGAATTTGTCAGATGAGAATGGTAGCATAGTCAATGATTATCTGAACGTATTGAGTGAATACAACTTCAACTAGTTTATCAACAAAACTACTCGTGAAAAAAATGATTCTGTAAGTTGTATTAACTATTGTTTCCTCGAAAGCACTGATATACAAATAGCATCTGGCAAATAGTAACCTAATGCCATCTCCCCCCCCAAAAAAAACTGATATACAAAACGAATGTCTACCCTGTATTATAAAGATTACTGATTATTACGATAAGTAATAAATTTCCCTTTCGAAAAAAATCACTTACAAATGTCAAGATACATAAAACATTTTAACTACGAATAGTTATATAAAGAATGAACTAGTTATATACTTCATGATATTGTAGATTTACACAAGTTATTTTATCAACACGTTCCAAAAAATAATACAAAGAAGAACCACTTTGGTTATACAAACAAAAAATGAAATTCGTAGAAAATGTTGGATGACAGCTGGTTTACTCCGTTCTATAAATCACAAACATGTTTACTCTGTGAAATAAAAAAAAGAGTACATACATTATAAAAATTATTCTGATGAAAAAATACCAAAAATGATTATCATAGGAATAAAAGCAATGAAAATAAATTAAATACCAAAAATCTCTGGGTAACAATTGATGAAATAGTCACATAGAAACGTGAACATGATATAAAACAAATACGCATAAAAAATGGTACAATTGTAGAAATAAAATGTCGTTAAAGCGGGGCTCAAACGACTCGTGTACTTGGCAAATACACAATTATTTGCATATTTGGCAAGTATACGAGCTTTGCGAATTGCGATGGCAAGCAGGGCGCTCACACGACGTGTACAATTTACAAGTACGCGAGCACGAACATTTGGCTTAAAAACCTTGACAAATGAATCAGTGGTGTGGCTGATAAATAGTCGCAGTAAAAGCCAATTATTTGTGCATTTCGTTTGAGCGCCTCTACAAGTATAGACAAGTATGTACTTGGCAAGTATACGAATAATCGTGATCCCTTTGACTCGGGCCATTTTTACCGACCACAAATGGAAAACCAACAAGTGACAAATAATTGTACAAGTAATCCACTCACACGACATGGCAAGTATACGCAAGTAACGATTATTCGCCGAGTACACGAGTCATTTGAGCCCGGCTTTTACATACATACATATTTACATAACTTTCTACTTACATTCTTTTACCTACCTCTTACAATATGATTTGTCGAAAATTATCTGCTAGTTATATTCTAACTATTGCGGTGATAAGTAGCAAATTACTTACAATATAAGGTGGTATAATTGAAAGTTCACGCGGAAAGGAGCTTTTATAGATGAATCGGTATCTTTGTCACGATAAAAACATTAAAAAGTTAAATCGGCAAATTATAAGCAGTTACCCAAAAAGAAAGGCTATGGAAGAACCAGCTGAGAGGCCTTCCAAATCATTCATTCTGTGGTAAAGAAAAACTCGAATAATCTAGACACTCTTTCTGTAAGGGATATTTCTTACATTCGAAAGTACGTTTAATATAAACCGCATAAAAATTCAACCATCACTGCCACTTTCTACTGAAGCTGCTATGAACGTATTGAAAAATTTGGAAATCTGCACAATCAAGCCCAGCAAACACACTTGTTACATTTACATAAATGTCACATAAAATTAAGGGAACATATTTATGTAAAATAGTTACGTAAATACTCCATCATATTTCTAAGATACTTAAAACCACAGATTTACGTAATAAGTTTATGTAAGTATGTTGTAGCTAATACGTAAAAACTTACGGTCAATATAGTATCTTCTGTTTTACTTAACTGCTACGTCAAGTTGTTACTTCAATATTAGATTGGCAATACTGCAGAAGGTTCAATGTCTGATTTATGTTGGTAACATCCAGATTCTTTGACAAATGACAATTTCTCAGTGTTGAGTGTTTTAGGTTTTAGCATTAGGCAAGGTAATGGCAGTTTTTAGTAAGACATTTTGTTTATTTGGGTCTGTTAATTGTGTTATTTCGAAAATTGTATGATAATATATATATTATCACCACACTTGATAACTAAGTAGGTAAATCTTTGATTAAGACAGAATGCCCTACCCCAACCTTTCTAAGAGACAGCAGAGAAGAATTTGATCAAATAATGAAAGTCCAAATCAAGTATCAAATAATGAAAGTTCCCCAAAAGGAGGTAGTAACGCTGAAGAACTTCAGTTAGAAAATGACGATGTGAAAACTTCTTTGGTAAGTTATATTAAAAATTCCTAATTCGCTGCACTTTTTCTTTCATTCAATTCATTACAGCACACACTTCGAAAAATAGAAAGAATTTTCAATTCACAGTCAACTTTGGAAGATAAATCTTTCTAACTTTCAATTAATTTTTTTATTGGTGGAATCAGCGACCTATCATTCCACTATGACGAAACTCAGGGAGATTGAAAAATGTTATCAGAGAAATTTATACATTCTTTCAAGGAATCATTTTCCCAAATTCTGTGGGCACCTTATGAAATGAACCCATATTTGGCTTTTATTTCATTTATCTGAATATACTTACATTTTAGGCCCATCTCTTCAAATCTTTGGGTGGTAAAGATGCAAAAGATCATCTGTATAGATGCCTTGGCCAATTATTTACCAATGAGTTGGCTACGCAACGTTCCTGGTTCGGACAAAGGGGAATTACAAAGCCAAAGACTTGTATTCCATAAAAATATTAACAGGTAATATATTTTAAACTTTGGTTGCCAAAATCATTATTATTAATATTTTCAGAGAGTATTAATAATAGCAATCATCCTGATGTATCATATTCGTACATAGATAAACATGCAGGGAAATGGTTCCGATTAAGCCGCCAAAGGCTCAATAGAGAAATCAAGAAAAAAAAATGCAGAAAGCCAATGAATAATGATCATTGACAGAAGAAAAGAAGCAATTATTTTGTTTTATTTCTAATGCCAAAATAAATTGTGATTTTAGCAATACGAGAAATTAAATAATTTATTTTTTTATACTGAACTTTTATTTTCTCCATTGTGATCTGGCAGTATGAAATTATCAATATAGAATTACATGCAAAGTCATGCTTCCTGTATTTCTTTTTTCACAAAAAGTTATTGAAATTTACTGTCAAAACTAAACATACAATTTTCAAATGATACTCATATTATCATGTTTATGTACCATATATCACAAGTAGATAAGTAGTCTTGTGTGGTTATCTACGATGGAGACTGGATGGAGCTTGTTTCAACAATCAAAATTGTACAAATAACCCTTCACCACACCAACTCACTTTACACCTACATGCACATTTAGATAACTTATCATCAGTAGATAATCTACACTGTAGATTATAGTTATCAAGATGTGCATATAAGTTAGGTCTAAAGTGAGTAGTGTGGTGAAGCGGTTATTTGTACAATTTTTGATAGTGATCATCTACATAGCAATGATGTAAAAGCTACATAACATATAGTGTATGTTATGTAATATTTATGTCTGTTTGTTACATTCGTTATGTAATATTTATATAATCAAATAATATAAAATATATGTGAAGTAGTTACATCATAGTTATGTAAAAGTTACATAACATCTAATGTATATTATGTCACATTGTGACATAATATTTACTTAATAAAATTATATAAAATATATGTAAAGTAGTTATTAAAAACATTAGTGTTATGTAAAAATGAGGTTGTATTTGTGGCGGATTTCATTTCGCCATAACAGTGACATAAATTCTACATAACATAGTTACGTAACAAGTAATATTACTTATGTAACATACATGTCAATTTTACATAATTGTGTTTGCTGGGAGGTGGAGAACTTTTTATTCATCAACGATGAAAGCAAGAACATTGTAGTATTTTCCTGTACTACCAATATCCGCTATTTATGTAACAGTGAAAAATATATTTGGACCGTACTTTCAGTTGTTGTACGAAATATTTTTTGCAACTATTTACAATCCTTATTCTTAGCAACGGACATTATATTCTTTTGGCGATTTGTTTCCTCCCCGATAAAAAGCAAGATACCCACAAAAATATATCTGTGTGTTTAAAAATCAAGTGTGAATGGGATGGTTTAAATCTAAATCCAAAAATGGTTGTAGCAGATTTCGAAAAGGCCATTTATAACGCTGTAGTTTCTGTGTGGATAGATATTAAATTGATTGGATGCCGCTTCCATCTTGCCCAGTCATGGTTTATAAAAATTTAAAATCTGGGTTTAACTGCTAGATAAAAATAGGAATAAGTAAATGGCTTAAATATGTTTTCGGGTTGTCATTTTTAAATCCAAGTGATGTAGGAGATTGTTTCACATTCGATTTCGGACAAATTCAACCAGAGGATGACAGGATAACTGCGTTTTCTGACTATCTTGTGGAAAATTATATTGGAGAAGAAGCATATTTTCCACCTGAATTATGGGACGAGCACACTGCTAGTATAGAACGAACTACAAACGCGTGCGAGTCTTTTCACTCCAGATTTAATAGTAACTTTTATACCAATCATCCGAACATATTTTCCTTTATAGAAATTGTTAAACAATTTCAAACAGAAACTTATATAAAACTTCAAAGTTTGGACGAGGATGTAAGAATACGCGATCCTGCAGTACGGAAGAGAATAGACTTAGTAAAAAGAATAAAGAACGTCTCAACTCACAGCAAATCTCACGTTTCCATTTTGTAAAATGTATATCGTACATGTATTGAATGATTTTTTTAGTGGGAAAAAATTTGGAAAAAATCAGTTTGGCACCATTTCTGTGAATTTAAGCTACTCTTATTGAAGAATAGAAGATGAACTAGGCTCCAGATATCCAAATTTAGTAAATTGATCCAAAAATAAGTACCGTACAAAGATGTCAAAGTATAGAATTGTGTCAAGTTCAACTTCAAAGAAGGAAGATATAATGGAAAAACTTGATTCAGGTGTTCCAAAACTCCAACTGGATTTTCATTGTGAATTTTGCAACAGAAGTTTCAACACAAAAAGAAGTTTGAATATCCACAAAAGAAAAATGCACTTCTCCTCTAGTACATGTTTTATTTCTTCAACGCCTAATAGTTCCACGGAATCGAATGAAATTGAAAACGAGTCTTCTAATCGACTTAATAATCATTTGGCAGATCACAAACTCGATCTATATATTGCTAAAAGGATACCCAAATCGGCCAGAGTGAGTGCTGCTGAAGCTTTGAGTAAATCAATTGACAATTGTATCATTTCCAACTCTACAGAAGCATGGGAAAATCTACTTTCTTTCGCATATAAGTCCTTCTGCCTTCCACCAATCAATCAAAATCGAAAAGAATCTCTAACAACAATCATCAAGAGAAACATCGAGAGCCCCAATCTTCTGCAAAATACAACAATTACTAATCCTTCAACATCGAAATATAGTCTCTCTAAACGTATAGTCAACAAAGTTTCTGATGGTGATCTCACATCTGCTATTCATATTTTGACGTGTACTGACACAATAGCTACTTTTGACGACTCAACCTTGTTGGAGCTCAAATCAAAACATCCAGCTGACACGGAATTTATATATACAGGGAGTGACATCTTTAACTCTTTGAAAGTTAACGAAATTGAAGTTTTGAATGCAGTGAAGTCATTTCGTACTGGATCTGCAGGAGGCCTAGATTCTTTGAGACCACCGCATCTTCAAGATTTGTTATCTAAAAGTTCTGGATCTATGGGCGAGAAACTTCTTCGGTCTTTAACCAACCTCTGAAATTTTATGCTTAGCGGTAAAGTGAACCGAGATGTGATCCCAATCCTATACGGAGCATAATTGATAGCACTTAGAAAAAGATGCGGTGGCATCAGACCAATAGCCGTCGGTACTACTTTTAGACTTCTTGTTTCCAAATTAGCATGTTCACAAATCAAGGAATCATTGGGTAATTCTTTCCGTCCCATACAATTTGGTGTTGGTACTCCAGGAGGATGCGAAGCCGTCGCCCATGCAGCACGACGTTTTGTAAATCAACATCCAGACTCTTCTTCTACTGTATTTCTGAAAATTGATTTTGAAAATGCTTTTAATATGATTCACAGAAATATTTTATTAGAAAGAGTCAAAGATACGATCCCAAATCTCTTTCCTTTCATACGTCAATGTTATGAGAAGCCAAGTTTTTTGAATTTTGGAAATAACGTAATTTATTCGGAAAGAGGCGTTCAACAAGGAGATCCATTGGGCCCCGCTCTCTTTTGTTTATGCATCGAAAACCTAACAAGATCGACTGAAGCTGAATTTAATTGTTGGTATCTTGATGATGGCGCCATAGGTGGCAATGCAGATTTGGTTCTAGAACAGTTCCAAAAAATTATTTCGTCTTCCAATGAAGTCGGCCTCCAATTAAATTTAAAAAAATGCGAACTTTTGTTTTTGAACGAACATACAGATAACATTTCAAAGAAATTCAATTATTTAGCTCCTGGCATTAAAATTATGGACAGAAACAATTGGACCCTCCTTGGTGCTCCACTTTCGGATGAATCTTTGACAGAATGCATAAACCAAAAAACAAATTCCCTCATTTTGATGGCTTCACGCATCGATAAAATTCCTAATCATATTGGATATTTTCTCCTGAAGAATTGTTTGGCTATACCCAAATTGATGTATACCCTGAGATGTTGTGCAACATGGCGTTGCATGGAGGAACTCATTCATTTTGATGCAACACTCCGTGAGATTCTGGAGCAGATAACCAATAACCATTTCAACGATCTATCATGGCCCAAGTAACGCTTCCCGTTAATAAAGGTGGTCTAGGAATCCATCAAGCATCTTCACTCGCTTTACCAGCTTTCCTTTCTTCATTCAACAGCGTCCAAACTTTGATTGACCAGATTTTACCTAATTACTTCACCAATTCACCAGACTCTTTCTACATAGAATGCGAATCTATTTGGCTCTCGAAAACAGGTATCTCTACACCTAGTTATAAACTCTCACAGAAATCCTGGGATATTCCTCTTATCGAATCTTCATCTACAAAACTCCTTGAGTCAGCTGCTAACTCTCAATTCGAAAAGGCTCGTCTCAAGGCAGTATGCACTAAGGAATCTGGAGCTTGGCTTAACGCCCTTCCTGTTGCATTCCTTGGAACGTTATTGGATAATGAATCCTTCAGGATTTCTGTTGGTCTACGTTTGGGTTGTTCGATTTGTGTTAGCCATACCTGCAGATCCAACGTCAATGATAAAGGTATTCATGGTTTGAGTTGTAAATATAGTTCGGGACGTTTCTCACGACACTCCACTGTTAACGATTTAATTAAACGTGCTTTGTCAACTGCTGACATTCCTTCTGTTTTGGAACCCTTAGGAATAATTCGTGACGATGGTAAACGTCCAGATGGGATGTCTCTCATTCCTTGGAGCCATGGAAAACCACTAGTTTGGGACTTCACCTGTGCAGACACTGTTGCTCCTTCACATATTAATTTAACATCAAAGACTGTTGGTGGTGCTGCAAATTCTGCTGAAAAATTGAAGATTAAAAAATATTCCAGTTTGATTGATCAATATAATTTTTATCCAATAGCTATCGAAACCTACGGTTCTTTTGGTAAATATGCATTGGAATTTTTCAAAATTATCGGTCGTAAACTCATTGATAAAACTAATGATCCTAGAGCGAGGACTTTCCTGTTTCAACGTATAAGTATTGCAATCCAGAGAGGAAACGCTGCATCTGTCCTGGGTTCTATACCTACTTCTAAAAGTTTGGATGAAATTTTTATCCGTCCTCCAGGATTGAGAATTTTGAGCAATTCCTCAATTATTTCTACAGTCCCACTTCTTACTTCTTCACCATCAAGGCAAATAGAAGAAGTGAACTCTGACGAAATGGAAGACACATCTAGAAGAAAAACTTTGAAGAAAAATGATTTGTTTTTTTCTTCCCAAAAAATAACTTGTTCTGACATATCTCAATCCAACTCAAGTAACTACAATACCATTAGACCACTCGGACTCAATGGGTTGAAGAACATTGGCAACACCTGCTTCATGAATAGTATAATACAATGTTTATCGAACACCAGATGGTTACTCGAGTATCTGAGAAAAAACGAGCATATAAGGAATATCAACACAAGCATATCAAGAATGAAAGGTGCTCTGATAAAAGCATTTGCGATTGTGATAAAAGAACTTTGGTCAGAAGATTTGTCTGATAGGGTGGTAAATACTGTTTCTTTGAAATGCCAGATACAAATATTCGCACCTCGCTTCATGGGGCACGCTCAACAGGACGCCCAAGAATTTCTCAGATATTTATTGGAAGGTCTTCATGAAGATATAAACAGAGTGATTGAAAAGCCCAAACCTATTTTGATAGAAATTGATGAAAAACTGAGCAATCTTGAAAAGGCACAGGAGTCTTGGACAAGATATCTAAGAATGGACAACTCAAAAATGGTTGATAACTTTGTTGGTCAACTAAAATCATCGTTGTTCTGTTCTTCTTGTGGCCATCGTTCTGTCTCTTTTGACCCTTTCTGGGACCTTTCACTTGATATTCCACAGATACCTGGCCAGCTGAGTCTGTCACAATGTTTAGACTTGTTTATTAGAGAAGAAATTTTAGATGGCGAAGAGAAACCAACTTGTTGTAAATGTAAGGAAAGAATAAAATGTACAGTCATTATGTATATATAAATTCCCCAAAATATTAGTAATTCACTTGAAACGATTTTCGCCTTTGGGGAGATTTATGGGAAAATTAAATGTCAACATTGACTTTCCTCTCAAAGGATTGGATATGAGTAATTATGCAGCAGATAATGTAGCTCCATGTCAATACAACTTGTATGCTGTATCCAACCATAGTAGAACAACTTATAGCGGACACTACACGGCTTACTGTAAGCACCCTTACGCAGGCATATGGCACAAGTACAATGACTCCAGAATATCACCGATATCATCACAATCCATTATAAGTGAAGAAGCATTCGTCTTTTTCTATGAGCAAGAGGACACCAACTTAGATTAGCTTTATTATAATTTGAATTGTTTTCTATAATAAAAAGTATTGAAAATTTCAACAAAAAATGTTGAAAATGTGTAGTAATTTGTTTTCATCTAATGCAAGAAATTCCAGTTCCAAAAATACAAAAAAAAACTGTTTTAGTTTGTTGTACATATTTTTATATTTTTGTAATGTATGTATAAATAAGTGTTTTTTCAATAAAAATATTTTGAAACTAAATTTTTTTCATTTCTAAATAAAATTTAGAAATTTATAGAACCAACAACCCATGTGGGGATAGAAACAATTATTGCAAACCGCAAATCTAATAAGGCCCCTGGATACGACTTGATTAAAACTTCAAACTTCAAAATATATACCCAAACAAATATCGTATCGATTGTAATGACAATACTCAGTGACTATGTTCCAAATTAATTTGAATTAGCAATATTTCAAAAAGGGAATAAAACTACCTGTTAATAACCGACCTATTGATCACCACTCGTTCAAAAATAATCGAAAAAGTAATGAAACAGAGTTTGGGAAGATATTTGAATAAATTCAAGATATTACCCAAAAATCAATTTGGAAAAATCAACAAATTACGCCATTATTAATCTCCGTAGGAGAATTTACCAAGCAGTTGATGATAGAGATCCAGCTTAGTGTATATACAGTTGATCCTGTCCTACTCTTAGAGGAGAGAGTAGGGAACTCCTCATAAGCTTTTCTCTAGCTATTTATGTAACAGAAAACAAATTGTACGAATTCGCGAAACTCATAGTACTGAGAAGGATGATTTGCGTGGAATTCCTCAAAGAACGGTGCTGGCTGGGACTCATTTGGTTCATAATATACCCTAACGAACTCTTCGATACAGATGGTTAAATATCTATTTTCGCTGATGATACTGTTATATTTTACAAAGATGTCAGCTGGGCGAATTTCAAAGCAAAATATGGGACTGATATGGTGAAAATCTTGAATTGGTTCAACTTTCCGAAGCTGAAAATTAATTATAACAAAACTAAATATATGCCCTACACGTGATATTAAAACCGACTTCCAGAATTCAGAATATTGGCTAGTGCATATACTTATTTCATTATTTTATTGAGATACATTCTGCTTCAGAACTACAATATTTGGGTGTTACAATTGATCAGCACCTAAAATGGGATAGGCACATAAAAGACGTCGTCAACACTGTCAGAAGTATGCTATTCAGATTTGAATATTTAATATTTAAGAAACTTACAACATGATAATTTTATACGACTCCCTCATTGAGTCCAGAATTCAGTATGGAATCCTTGGATGCGGTAGTGCTTTTCTGAAAAAAATATTCATACAACAAAAATATTTCCTAAAAATTATACACAAAACTATCCATCCAAAAACTAGCTTGGTGAATCGAAAATATTTGAGTTAAGGCAACTCTACCTTTATAACTGAAAGAACAAAAATAGCGTCCAACAAACACTAAACCATACTTACCAAACAAGAAAACACAAATGCGCCGAAGAGTACTTTTGGTCGAAGAAATCATACATACTTATGTCAAAAAATATTTAAACAAGGTCCAGAAAATCTGAAAAGAGAAATCATTCCAGCAATCTAATGAAAAAAATTACTGAAATTATACATCTTAGCATGTCATCAATATCGAGCTCGTGAGATCAAATAGTATCAGCAAAAAGGTATATGGTTTTGGTCAAAGGTCTATAAAGGACTAGCTTGCCTACGTGACCCATATATGGCACGTTTCAATTGAAAAACATGACGAATATCTTGCTGCAGTCCTAGATATGCTCCAAAGATTTCGATAGAGTTTGGCAGCAATGTCTCACGACTTACCCTTTTTCTCCCACACACACGACTGTTGAGATTCACAACAATTTTGACCATTATTTTGCACCCTAACAACACAGGGATGTCCTAGGTATGTCCTTTTTATGTACCGCGGTACAAGGACATGATTGGGACATCCAGGGGATGTCCCGCAGAGGTTGTCCAGAGGACATCCCATCTGGTATATCCATAGGTTGTCCCATTCATGTCCCTAGTTTTTCTGATATCCATTATCATATATAAGAATCGTCGAAACTCATCAAAATGTTCATTGAAAATTCAAAGTTGATATTTTGTTCTGAAAATTTTTGTTTTTCTTCTGGAAAATAATTATTGAGAAAATGAAAATATATCTCGGAAATTTCTGGGAAGTGACCATTTCGCAAGCAGAAAATTATTTATGCATAATATACCCTTCATCTAAATTCTCAAATTATACACAAATCCCAAACACAATTGCATTTCGGTATCTGTGGTTTTGTCCTGTTTGGCTGTGGCAACATTGTTTGAATTATTTGGTGATCTGTCAACAAGTTAACCTCACTTTGCATAATCTTCAAGTTTCTAACTTTTCTTTGTTCGATGTAAAAAGATTAGCAGCATCCTTATTGTGTTGGACGATTTTTGTGAGCATTTGAAGCATTTTATCAGTTATAGTGTTGTGTATATCATAGTTGAGAAATTTAAATAATAAGTTGAGTTTAATGTTGGTAAAACAAAATATTGAATGTAATCTTGTGGATCAAAGACTTGATTGTTCCAATGATATGTTTATTCGATTCTGAATATTATGTTTATAGTATATTTATTAATCTTTTATAGGTACATATTAATATAATGGATCGTAGGAGAAAGGTATCCTCAAGGCTTGAGAGAAAAAAAAACACTGAGTAAATATTATAAAAGGACAAGCAAACTTGGAAGACAAAATGAAGAATCTTGAGAAGCTTCTAGTGGGCCTTCTACTAGTCCATTAATGGCTGTAAATGACGATATTCATGTAACATTACCTTCTAGTTGTTCAAAATTTTGGGAATTCCAAAAAAAAAAAAAAAATTAAATTAACTAATGGGCCTTACACAGAATAAACTTGGTGATATTTTTTCATTATAAATAACATAATCTAATTAACATTTTGTTTTTGTCAATTCAATCTGCAATAATATATTTGTTACAGGATCTTCTGAAGCCATTGGCAATAAAAAACAGATTGAAGAGACTTTTCAGGAGGACCAAGGAGAGAAGCCACAGAGAAAAATATAATGCAATGCCTGCAATAAATGAAACACCCTAATATGTGAACAATTATTCACCTTGTCTTTTTTTGTTTATTTTTCATTTGAATTTATATTATACACAATATGACATAATTAATTTCTGAATTAAACCCGTTTTGTGTTGAGAATCTTATTTGGATTTCATTTTTTCCATGAAATTTTTCAAATGAAATAAATGAAAGAAAAGGACATATGAGGACGTCCAGGGGATGTACCATATATCCCAGGGATGTCCCTGGGACATCCCTAGGGTGTCCCTTTGATGTCTATTGTCGGGACTTGGTACATCCCTGGGACGTACCAAAAGGACATCCCTTGGATGTCCTTTTTGGTGGAAAGTAGATGTCCCTTGGACGTCCCTAGTATGTACCATGTCCCGACAAAGGATATCCCAGGGACATCCTTGTGGCAAATGGAGGATGTCCCTGGGATGTACAGAGGATGTACTTGTGTTGTTAGGGCAGACGATAGCACCATATGTGTTAAGATGATCTGGAAATAATTCTGAAATGGGGATCGGATAACCTGGTGGAGTTGAATGTAACCGGGACCTGAGCATGTTTTTATTCCAAAAAAGCGCATTCGACAATATACAGTGTCCGCCAAAAAGTATGTACCATATGGGAAAAAAGTTTCTTATTGGAGCATTGGAAAAAATATTCTGGGGAAAAGTTTGTTACTTAGTCTTCAATTTTATGCACACAAACGAAGTTTCAAGAGATAATTCGAAAAAATTGGAAATAGCTATTTTTTTAAATATTTTCCCATCTATTCAAAAATATCAATTTTTTTTCTTATGTATAGCTTGACTATACTGAAACATTTGCATTTCAATGATAATGACAGAACTTTCTCATTTTCTCCTCACCAGAGGGCACTATATTTAAAAAATACGATTTTGTCAGAACCCTTGCTGTTACATCGGTTCGTATCTAACAGTTATATCAGAATTCTACGACCATTGTGATGACATGACACTTCAAAAACATCGTGTTTTCTAGATTATAATCAAGTTTCGATGATAATCGTGCATGAACATTTCACTTCGTACATACACTGGAAACCTATTTAATTTATAGCACTATTAATCTAAAATAGAAATTCCGAATATTCTCATAGTTTTTTCAGCATTCATCGATGGCTAATTATTGTTGTTAGATATAAATGTATAACTCAATTCAAAATGATGAGATGTGGAAAATATTTCAGAACGGTTTTTTTAATCAAATAATTCAAATATTCTATAAACAAAACAACAAATTTTCAACTATTTCTATATAATAACAATATATCTCAATATGCCTTCCTTCTCTTTCTATACATAAAATCGTTTCATGGTATATCTCTTTTCGAACGTTCAACCAAAAATTTGGAGAAATTTCTTCTGCACAATGACGGATAGTTTCTTCCAAGTGCTCAATATTTCGAAAAGGTCTAAATTTGTGAACAGTATTTTTTAAATAGCCCCACAAGAAAAAGTCACATGGGGTCAGGTCAGGTGAACGTGGCGGCCAAGGAATTTCTGAAAACCTACCTATCCACTTTCCAGGAAAAGTGGTGTCCAGCCAATTATTTATTGCCAAAGTACTGTGGATGGGAGCCTCATCCTGTTGGAAATAAATTTTTCGCCTTTCTTCTAATGTGAAATTGTCTAATTCATTGTAGAAATCGTTTCTCAAAAAATCCAAGTACGTTTCAACATTCAAATTCTGACGAAAGAAAAATGGTCCAATTATTCTGTCATTAAAAATCCCGCACCAAACATTCACTTTAAATGGATATTGATCACGGGCTTCTACTGCAAAATGTGGATTCTCATCCGAGCACCATCTACAATTTTGAGATGAAACAACACCATTTGAAGTGTAAGTTGACTCATCACTAAATAAAATAAATTTCGTAAATGATATATTTTCTTCAATTTGTCCCTGCATCCAAAAGGAAAAATACAAGCGTGGATCGTAGTCTCTCTCCTTAAGCGTGTGAATAAATTTTGGTTTATAAGGCTTGAATTTGTTTTTTTTTCAGCAATCTTTGGATAGAAGTTGAAGATAAACCCAAATTCCCAGACAATTTACTAATTGATGTTCTTGGAGTTTCAACTACACTCTGTATACCTTCAAACTCTGTTTCCTCAGCAGTAACCCAGTGCTTATGTTGTTTTCTGAATAAGTTTTCCATGGACCAAGTATTTTTGAACTTGAAAATCGCTGCGGCTTCTCTATAGCTTTTGTAATTTTCTCCCACAATCAAAACAATTTCGATCTTTTCTTGCTGACTTAACTTCGACATAATCAACCAAAAACTAGCTGGTATTATCAACGTCACTATGTATAAATATGGAGTTCTTACTCAGACTTTTGTTGCAATAAGTTTACGTATGAAAGATAGTGAAAGATAAACGCCCTGTGAAGTGGAATAAAAATAGAAAAATCGAAGTGCAGTCTTCTTCACAACAAAAGTTCAATATAAATTGAACCAGAAAATGGTGGATCACAGGGGAAAACAACTACTTTCCTGGCAAATACCACGCAGAACGTTGAATGATATTCACCTGAAAATCCATGCATACCTCCATATAAATGGACATTGAATGCAAATGTTTCTTTCTGATAAGCTCGATTATGTTTAATTTATGTCGTGTTCGCCTAACAATCCGCATACCGGTTTCAGGCTTTTTGGCCCTCATCAGTACGGAGTAGTCACCAGCCAGAGGTCCGAAGAGCTCTGACCGAAGCGAGACACAACATTAAGATCAGAAAGAAACATTTGCATTCAATGTCCATTTATATGGAGGTATGCATGGATTTTCAGGTGAATATCATTCAACGTTCTGCGTGGTATTTGCCAGGAAAGTAGTTGTTTTTTCCCTGTGATCTACCATTTTCTGGTTCAATTTATATTGAACTTTTGTTGTGAAGAAGACTGCACTTCGATTTTTCTAAGTTTACGTATGTTCTGTCGAATGAAATCCATGACTATCTTGTCCATGACTATGAGTGAAATTTTGATGCAATACTTAAACACTGACTATTTTCAAGAGATCAAAATTTCATGTTCTGGTGCATTTCATACTCAAGAAAGCATGTTTGGTGTACTACATTTTGATTTTGTGGAAAAGAAGGAACTTCTATTATAGAATCTTGATGTGATAAATAAGTAGGTGGGTAGGTATTTGTTTGAAAAGCACACGAAATAGTATTTTGGAAAGTGAATTTTGTGATATAATTATTGAGGAATATGTTCACGGACACCGATGTAGATCACTGAATGAACCTGATTTCATTTCAGTATGGTTTATTTTCGATGTTTATATTTGCCCAAAAAATTGTGAAAATATTCAAAATGAAATAGTGAGTCAAATTTAAGAGACTTATAATTCACATGTTTATGTGCGAAGTGAAACGCTCATCCACGATTATCATCGGAACTTGATTATAATCTGGGAAACACCATGTTTTTGGAGTGTCATGCCATCACAATTGTCGTGGAATTCTGATATAACTGTTGGATACGAACCGATGTAACAGCAATGGTTCTGACAAAATCGTATTTTTTAAATATAGTGCCCTCTGGTGAGGAGAAAATGAGAAAGTGTTGTCATTATCATTGAAATGCAAATGTTTCAGTATAGTCAAGCTATTCATAAGAAAAAAAATTGATATTTTTGAATAGATGGGAAAAAATTCCAAAAAAATAGCTTTTTCCAATTTTTTCGAAATATCTCGTTTGTGTGCATAGAATTAAATTTTTCAACTAACTTTTTTTGATATCTTGCCATCTTACCCCACTTGTCGCCTTTTCATAGCAATTTTTTTCAATTTGCCGCCATACTAGCGATCACGTGACATGTGTCAAAATCGATTTTTAGGTAATTGGACATGCACAAACTTTTCCCAAGAATATTTTTTCCAATACTCCAATAATAAACTTTTTTACCATATGGTACATACTTTTTGGCGGACACTGTATATGCTTGAACTGGATATTAGCAACGCTCTTTTATGGAACGATCAGAATCATTACAAAATCAGCTTCCTCTCAGAATCACTTCAGGCCTCGACAACTATTTATAAAGCTCAGATTCGCCCCGTTCTAGAATACTTTTTCCATGTTGGGTGTCGGCACCCAAATCACGCTGGATGCCATTCGAATGATTGGAGTCTGTTTGATTGACTGATTCTCTAACGGCTCAGATCGAAAAAATTTAAGTGAGTTTTCCTCAAAAAACATGGTTCTGCTGAAAACAGAAAATCTCCAGAACCGATAGAGAAATTTGAACTCAAAAATATGCAATATATACTCTTTGAATGACGTAACAAAATATTCAAATGTTTTTTTTCCATATCCATCGAGACAACAAAAATTTTTCGAAAACGAGTGAGAATATCGAAAAATGTCCAGGGACTGGAATTAGTTGTACTCAAACAAACAACATACACGTTTTTCTTTGAATCCATTTTTTTTCTGCATGTATTTCACGGTTGAAAATACAATGTTCCTCTTGTTTTTCTTAAACCACTCCAAGTATCGAAAAATGTCTCGTCAAAAATCCTCGAAGTGTTTTTTGTTCCAAATATAATAATGAATGAATTTCCCCCAAAGTGATTGTAAATCATTGAAAACTGATGTGCTACATTTCTTTGAAACTACTCAGAATAAACGAAGGATCTACTGCATCGGTGAATAGATGAAAATAATGTTAAAATAGGTAGGATAGTTAAGTTGAAGTGGTGTTGCAAGTTTTATACCTGAGTTTTCCGGCAACTTTGAAGCCAAATATGCAACACTGAGAATTGTTATTCACTCTCGGAATAACGAGGACACTCTCCGTATGTAGGAAAATAGGATAAATTATTATCTCTAGTATATATTATATGTTTAAAGTGGCACATTCAGCTTATATGTCCACGCCTAGTGAATGAAAGGCAGTTCTTTTCGGAGGTCTCAGGTAACAGAATTCACGGGAGTCTCCTCATTCACAATCAGAGCCCAAATAAAAAGTGAAGTGTGCTGGAGGGTTCTAATTTTAGTGACTCCAAAGTCGGAAATGAACGGTGAGAAAAAATAATTTTTATATTTTGCGGATAATCTTCATCTTCTATCAGCATTCAGAATCCACGTAAGTTATGAATCTCATGGTTGAATTGAAATTGGCAATTGCTTGGCGATCATCAGTCTCACTTTGTGGTAATTAAACGGGCGATCAAAAGTCATTTCAATCAAATGGATAATTTTTCGTAAATATAAGGCAGCTTGTAACAGAAGGATGGTGAGTGAGATTAGAGAGCGTAGGTGATAGATGCATAAAATTAGTGATGATCTAACTGGTAGAAAAGTATTGCTTTGCCGCCCCGTATTATTTATTTTAATTCGGAAGATATCGCCCTGAAGACAGATGAATGATACGAATTAAACATTGACTTTATGTGTGAACCGCAATGTTTGTTCTTATGAATACATTGGATCTTGAAATTGTATCAGTATTCGCTCTTAATGTACAGATTATAGGAGTTAACAAAAAATTTAAATGGACCGAAGTTCCACATCAGGTTTAAAATGGCAAGAAGTAGTTATCAATAGATTAAGCTGCTAAAAAATGGGCCTTGAAATGGTCACGAGTTTCATTTCCGCAATCTCAAAAACGCCAAATTGGAGGAATATTCGCGCGAAAAAAAATTGGTTGCATAGTAATTCAGTGAAAAAACTTGATAACAAAAATTCCTATATCAACTAACTCATTTCTTTTTTCAATTATGGGTACATATACTTGTTTCTAGTTCAATAAATCATGTTCCAAATTGTGGATTTCAAGCTTGAGATGCGTGGCCCGTATATCTGAGGTCATTTTTTCCTGATCCTGTCAGAATAATTAATTCATAATTTTTTATATGATCAACCATGCAGTTTGAACGTTTCACAATAATAAATTGTTTTCAATGAATTATCGTATACCAAAGGTTAAATGGAATAATTCCCTGTTATAGTTTGTTTAGTAGGGAGACAGTTTCCTTAAAAAAATTGGCATCATTTGGAAAAACTTTTATTAATAATTTATTTTCTTTAACTTGGGCGTTTAGTTTGGCTCGTACGTCATGTGACTTTCACTAACTGTAAAATTTTTTTTTTTTCACAATAATCGCCTTAAATGTTTATTTAAAAAACATACGAAGAAAAGTTGTTTCTGTTGCAATTTCACACGTGTGTGTCAAATTTGGACGATCTATTGCAACTTTTGCCATTTTTTTTGAAAAAAATTAGATTATTCCAATGTGTGGAGAAAATATACTCCTTCAGTTGTTTAGACATGATGGAACAAGGTTTCAAGAAGAAAATGGCGAAGACTTTAGATTTCCATATAATATTTTATTGACCGATAAATCCATATACCCTTCAAATGGAACTATTAGCTCTCAAAATTGCAGGTGATGGTATCGGGAAAACTTTTTGTTATCGAATGAGGCGACCAGTACTCATCAAGTTATCGGTCGGTCCATACTTTTTCAGACAAAATTTAAACACAGAGCGATTCTTGGGTTTTTTGAGTGGAGCTTTGCAAAATATGCCCCCATCAAAATATTCAAGATTTGTGGTTTCAATTGGACGGCACACCTATTCACAATTCCGGAGCATTCATATCTTTTTCCAGTGAAACGTTAGGATAAAATAATTGGTAATAATTGGGAAAAGCGATCTCGTTCGCCTTGCGCCAATGGAATTTTTCGTGAGGTTATCTAAAGCAGAAAGTATTCCATCACAGGCCATTCACCGATATTGATCATTTGGAGAACACCATTCGGGAATGTGTAGCGAATATAAAGGTGCGCCCTGACTTGAACATTTCACCGCAAACTAACAGACCAAACAGAGCGCGCACGGAAGAAAAAGGCGAACAAATTTTCGCAGCTGCGTTCAGGAAACTCACGCTATTGGTTCGTTGCGTTCCTAGGTGCTCAAACTATTCGTGGTAAATCTGTCGGAAGTGCATATCTACGTACAAGAGTTGGCTAGAAGAAAATATGGATACGGACATGCTCATAGCATTCGGTGCGTTTTTCACCATATGTAGAATATTAAAAAAAAGGACAAAAAAACCCTTTAAAAATTTCTCTTCTGAAAACTTTTTTTTTCTACCTCTGCATAATCACCCCCCATTACTTTTGATATATCCACCCAAGCATCAAGTTTTTTTGGTTTATTACTAGCTGACCCGACTGTCCAAATTTCTATATTCCCAATTTTTTTCCTGAAAATTTTCGTCCGTGTAGAATTTGTTTTGTCCTATGTTTTTCTTTATGTTGTTCTATCTATCTTTACATTTCTATTTCATATTCATTTTTGTTTTTATACTCTTATACAAGTATATATATATATATATATATATATATATATATATATATATATATATATATATATATATGTAACTTCATTTCAACCACGCACAGGCCCCGCCTATAGTGGTTTTCACATGTTTATTTACTGCTGATTATGTTTATGTACCTTTCATTTCTAATAAACGTGTATTATTATTATTATCTAGGTTATGCCCGTTTTCCCATTATCCTGTTTTCCCGTTATCCCATTATCCAATTCAAAATACATTTGTTATCTATTTAGTACGGACATCTCATTTATTATATTTACAATTCATTTCATACTTTTCAGGATGGAATGGGGATTTTATGGGGAAGTGAGGGTATATGCACCTTGTGGGGTGCCTACCTGTCCCTAAACGCCAGTAGGAGGTCGCTTCGCGATCTTATTGCGATACCCTATGTAAAATAATGAATATTAAGCTAATTTGAACGAATTTCTCTTCCTGCTTCCCGCTTATGAGAAAGGTATACAGGGTGATTCAAAAGTACTTTGACAAACCTCAGGAGGTGATTCCTCACAATATTCTGATATGAATTGTCCACATAAATATATGTCCGGAAACGCTTCGTTTCCAAGATACAGGGTGTTGAAGTTTAATTTTTATTTTCGTTTTTTTTAAATAACTTTCGAAATACTGACCTTAATTAGACGAAAATTGGTATTGAGATGTTTTCTGAGGTGTCGAATTCGAACCTGATGTTATTATTGCTATTACTCGTAGGGGGCGCCACCTACACGTTTTTTTCTTTTTGAAGATTCATAATTTTTTTGAGCGTACTTCTAGCACATTTTTCAGTAAAAAAACTCAATTCCTCTATCATATCTACGTAAAAAAGCTACCCTTGTTACAAGTCGCTATAAGCAACCGTTTTCTAGATATTTTGGACTTGAAAATTTCAAGTCGATTATTTGATAATCGATGCGTGTTGAAGTTATTACCATTATTTTGCATTTTTCACAAGAATGCTTAGGAAATTAATTTGACGTTTAAGTAAGTATTTTTCGTTTTTCGTAGGGGGTGCCACCTATTCTATTCATTTTTACTCGTTTGAAATAGTTATTTTTGTATCAAGGGTGCAAAATCTGTATTTGTTTCAATAAAATTTGCAAGAAATATCAACATTTCATTTTGAATATGTAGAATAAAATAAAATAAAATGAAGGAAACTTAATTGTATTCAAATAAATTGTTCAAAGTGTCCACCTTCAGCGAAGATACAGGCATTCAGTTTTCTAGTCATTGAATCTCGTACCCGCTCAAAAATTATTGGTGTGGTGGTGGTGTATTGTTTCACAGGCGTCTACTATTCGGTTTCTTAGATCTTCCTCGTTCGCTACTGGAGTTTTATAAACTAAGTGACTTCAAATGTCCCCGAAAATAAAAATCTGGCGGGTTTAGATCTGGGGACCTTGGTGCCCACGCCTGGTTAGGTTCTTCTACACCCCTACCGATCCATCGATTTGGATAGACAGTGTTAAGGAATTCCCTGGCTACAACGCTAAAATGGGCCAGAGCCCCATCATGCATAAACCACATGTGGATACGAATTTCTAATGGTACATTCTGAAGTAGTCCCGGCAATTCATTTTCTAAAATTCCTGTAAGTTGCGCCATTCAGTCGGAACGGAAGAAAGAAAGGACCTATCAAGTAATTATCAATTATTGCCGCCCATACATTTACAGAAAATTGATACTGATAATGTCTTTCACTAACTGCGTGCGGATTTTCCAGAGCCATAGTTGTTATGAAAGTTTGTGATAGCATTTCGGGAGAAGTTTGCTCGTCCGTGAAGAGTACATATCTTAAAAATTGAGGATTTCCAGCCAATTTTCATCATCAGCACTGACACATAGTAATGCGTTGGGGAAAGTCTCTTGGCAAAAGAGCTTGTACCCTTTGAATATGATATGGATAGAATTGTTGATCGTGGATAATTCTCCAAACTGTGGACTGAGTAGAATTGAGAGCTTCAGCAATTATCTGCAGCTGTCTAGCTGCAACTTCACTGGCGAACGAATGCGCATATATCGCAACATTCGTCCGCTGGAACATTGGAAAATCACACGTTTACAGGGAGTGCAGATGTGGTGATAGGCCTCCCTCACCTCATGAACAATTCTGGCTACCTGGAATGTGGCGGGGTGCCCCTTACGGAAGCCAAACTGTTCATTCGGGATGAGTTTTAGCCTATCCTCGATTTTGGCAAAATGCCTAAGTAAGATTTTGTCGATTACTTTAGCGACAGCACTAAGCAACGAGACCGGTCTGTAGCTGTTTAAAAGGTTCCGGTTTTTGCCTATTTTCGGAATTGGTATAAATACCGCTTTTTTCGGGGTTTTCGGGTAGTATTGCCATTTAATTATGGCGTTTATTACATACATAAATTGAACCAGGGACTTCCTTGGCAAGTGCTTGAGAAGAATTGCATTGATCTTGTCGAGTCCTGGCGCTTTATTAGTTGGGAGTTTTCGAATGATGTCTGTCAGTTCGTCTATGTTTGTCATTACTTCAACTAATGTTCTCGGATTGGATAGTGGCAACATTTTTCTAATTTGTTTCGCGATATTACTTGTCTGTTTGCTCATCTCCGCTTCCCCACTATCCGACATCGCCCGTGTTTGGCCATTCTCCATGGTAGGCATGGGTTCGAAACGCCTTTTTAGAAGCTTTGTCATGCCACACAGAGAATTGTCACGTTTCTCGAGTTTCCTTGCCCACACCATATCCTTATGGTCTTTAATTTATCTTCTGACTTGGTTTGCTGTAGTATTCATGTTATCTCTATATATTGGATCTTTGGTAGTTTGCCATAGTTTTCTTTCTCGTCTTTTTTGTTCTATAAGTTGAAGGATATGCTGAGGCAAGACAAATCGGTCATCTTGTACCACTATCTTCTTGGTAGTTCTGGTCCTTGCTGCCTGTATCTCAGAGATACATTTTTCAACTTCAAAATCAAGGTCTGCGCCCGTCATGTGCTGATTTATTTTTGTCGTGTGCATAAATGTTTTCCTGAACTCTGCCCAGTCTGTGTTCCCATAATCAAACTGTTTCCTCTTTATTTGAGGATTGTTTCTGTTTTTCAATGAGAACACGACTGGGTCTTAGTCCGATGTCATGGCGTTAATTGTAAAAAGATCACTAATATCTGTTACGGGGAGGGGTTGGAATTTTGGGGGTTCCTGAGTTCTTCCATCTTCTGCTTCTTCCTCTTCTCCCATATGTTCTCCTTCGGGGTTGGGGCCTCTCGATATCTCTTGCCTAGATTCTGTTGTTGTTTTCAGTTCTGCAGTGTTTGTATTCCCCTCTGGTGAATTTCACAACCAGTATAATTTGCGGGGTGGGGACCTTCGCAATTCGCACATTTTGCGTCTTCATTCCTCGACTTTTTGCAGTTTCTTGTAAGTGATTTTGTGCACACTCGAGACATTTTATTTAAACGAAGCAATTTGTTGTAGCATGCTCCCACCTCTGGCATCGGTGACATTGTACAATGTTTCTGTCTTTCTCTCTCATTTCCCAAGAAATTGTTTGATGGAGTACTACATTTATTGTTTTTTGGAGGTCCCCTATGGTTACATTTTTCGGGGTTGTCACAATAAAAAGTGGCCTGTATTCTGTTCTTAGTCGATACACTTTTATGATTTTCATGCCATGCCATTGGTTTTTTTAGGTCTTCTTTTACTTCCTCGACTGTTGGATCGGAGTCCAATCCAATCCAAAAAGATCTTTATTTCATTTTCTAATACATTTTGACTAACCTAGTATGTACAATTAGGAGCTACTATACAATCTAAAATATAATAAAATGTATGGACACACGCTTGCTGCTTTGATGGCATCGAAGGGCGTGTCCCCGCCTGAGGCGATGACTCAGTACGTAATCGGTTTAATGTCAATTTTAACAATTCAAATTGCTACTCCCCTCCTACCTGGGCTTATGGGAGTACAGTCTACTTTATTGATTTCGAAAATTCCAAATAGTAATTTCTAACTAATTATTTGTAACAACGCAGGTATATACTGGAAAAGGTGGTGGTGCGGGGTATGACCCCTCACATTACACCTTAAAAACCAGTTTAAGAAAATTCTAAAACAGTTTCAAATTTGAGTAATGTTTGCTTGTGTATGTCTGTTTGTGTGTGGCTCTTGTTTGCGTTAGATAAATTTGAGGTTGTTTGAGGGGTGTTTTGTGGAGTTTTTGTGTATTTTGAGTATTTTGAGGAGTATTTGAGTAGAATGTGTGCGTAATTTTTTTTTTTTTTTGAGGAGTATTTGTGTGTATTTGTTGGCAATACTTGATGTTGCACTTGTGCTTGCGGATTTGAGTAGATTGTGTGTTTATTTAAGTATTGGTTGTTTAGTAGTAATTAATTTTCCATGCTGTTAGTGGAATTTGAGTTGTTTGTGCTTCGTGTTTAACGTATTTGTGGTTTTATTTGAGTGGTTTTTAGTAGTCCGTCCTTGCCCCCGGCCGCGGCGCCCAGGGGGCATGCAGGGACTTTGTGGATCTATCCACCGTCCCCGCACGCCCCCCGACGCCGCCCCCGGTGACCAGACGAACCACTAACCTGCTTGAGTATTAACGATTATGTTGTATAGTTTTGTCAGTATTTTTTAGGTCTTCTTTTACTTCCTCGACTGTTGGATCGGAGTCCAGTCCCCTTTTGATGAAGCATGAGTTTTATTTTCCGATTCTGTGAATATTTCCCTCTGATTACTCTTGCCAATCATCAGGTGTTTGATTTTCGGTGTTATTATTTTCCTCAACTTCTTTTTTGTTTTCATTATTATTCATCTCTTGTTTTTTCTGTATATTCATGTAACTAGAACTTTTTCCCACTGGGCTGTTTATTCTTTTCCTTTTGATATTTCTGATTATTTCAGAGTGAGAATCTTTTGGACTGGACTTTGTTACATGTTACATGCTTCAATTGATGATGATCTCCTACTTCCTATTGGTGGGATCAATCTTCGTTTCATGGGTTCATGGGTTTCAGGGCCGGATTAAAAGGTGTGGAGGCCCTGGGGCAACAAAGGAGTGGAGGCCCCTAATTATTTTTCAAACAAGTTTTTTTTTTTATTTATTGCGGAACAAATCAAATCATTTCGACACGAGCATATGTAGGTATAATAAAATACGAGAAATAAATTAAATTACAGCGTAAACAAATGGATTCTTGCGAGCTTTTTTCGACGAAAAATCATTGATGATTTCGGTCAAATCCAGCATCCGGAGAAAATCATTCTCAATGCTAAGAAGCGATAACTTTGATAGGCGGCTTTGTCTCATCGTAATTGGCCTATTTTGTTCATTTTGGAAAATGAGCGCTTTCCAGTGCAATTTGACATCATCACATTCTCAGTTGTAATATCACAAGAAAGTGAAAATAATTCGACAGATTTTCGAAAACTTGTTGCCAGGCAATAGACAAGAGAGACCAACTGGCTCGAGTGGCTATTGCCAACAAGTTTGGGAAAGAAATCTAGATAATTATTTTCTACTATATCGAACTCTCGTGTGGTATTCTTTAGATTATTTTTTGATGTTACGATCATAAACACATTTCCTTGAAAAATTATATAATGTACTAAACCGGTTTTGATTCATTTCACACTTTTCATGCGAATTGATGACAGACGTCAAATTAAAAATATAGGTTGTCAGACAATAAAAACAAGATACCTCAAATTATTCCCGCGACAATTTTCTAGGTAGAATATTCCCACTATTGATTGGCCAAAACGTATATGAATTATTTGAATTGGACGTTTCCATTGGTTTCTAGCAATGTCAAAAAATAATCACTGTAATTTCAATGTTTGAGAATGTAGCTCTGAAATTTTGGTTTTCAAGAATTTGATAGTAGAACATCTTAGATTGGTCTTTTTGATAGTCCTTTTTCAGAAGGATTTACATTTGTTGCGGAATGTCATCCTTCTCTTAGACTCACACTTTCAGATTTCGGGGATTTCTCTGTTACAAGCGAGCCACTCAGCGGACACTAAATAGGAAAAACAGGTATAGACGGGCAAAGTGTTTGTAGAATCGGCAGAAAAATAGTCAACAGAATTTGAACTTTTGTTCTATTATGGAATGCGCACAGGGCTCTTATAAATAATTTGATGCAATCATATCCATAAATTGAAATATTATTTTCTTTTGCTCATGATTATTGAATTTCATTGTGTAATTCGAAGTATACATCGACAGAAAATCCTTCATTGAATAAAAAAAAATTTTTTTAATTCAATGGTTCTTGTTTTTACAGCTAATTTCGATACGATATAATATTTTGTATAATAGTATGATGTTTTACTTGGTGATTGTTTCTCGCATATACACATGATTCATCAGATCGAAGATTAATATTAACCATGGATTTTGACAAGAATACGAAACATGTTTTTGAATGTTTAAAACGAAAAATGAGAGGAAAAAGTGGGAGAACTGCTCTTTCGTTGTCAGATTTTTTATATATAATTTTGCATATCCTTCGGTATTTGTTAGGAAATTTTACCTGAAAATGTATATTGTGGAGGCCCCGGGACTGCAGCCCCGTTTGCTCCCCCACTTAATCCGGCTCTGGTCCTTTAGTTTGGGTCTGTTTCGTATTCCCTATCGGTGAGGTACTTCTTGTTTACTATTATCTTCTGAATCAATTCCCGAGCTTTCTGTTATACTTTTTCTTGGGGTTTTATTTGCGCCCTTTTTCATAATAAATTTTGGTATTTCGGGGATTTCGAATTTGTCCCCTTTTTCACCCTGATTGCCTATTAGTAGAACATGCTCGTCTTCTGTGTTTGGGATTAAAGAGTGAATATTTCCTTCTTTATCTATAATCTGTGTTTTGTGAGGGGTTTTTTCTCTGCTTGAAATACAGTCCTGATAATCAACAGGGGTATTTGGGCTATCTGGGGTCGTTTCACTTGATACTCTGTTGATATTTTTGCTTCTTTCAACCTCGTATAAAGTGTTCCCGATATGAAACTGCAAAGGTTTATATTTACTATCATAATTTTTTATGAGGGCGTCAAGATCTATCACCCCTGACACACGGTCCTCAGAGGGTTGATCTTCCTTCTCATAATTTAGGCTCTTCTGCGAGCTTGTAATTTCATTTTCAGTTGATTTTATTTCATTGTCATGTTCTGCATGTCGGAGCGTGACATTCAGATCATTACTTTCCTCACTACTATCAAGTATTTTTCTATTTGGTTCATCTTTATTATCATCATGATCCTTTTTGTTGTCCAGTCTGACATTTTTGTCAGGATCTGTGGGTTTATTTTTGGGGTCGGGTGGTTTTTCCATATTTATTTGCCCGCGTTCTCGTCAATCTGAGAACTGGACATCAAATGAAACTCTCACAGCTCACAGCTATCGAATTGCTTTTGTCTGGCGACGTTATAATCTGGGATTCTATAGTCTCGGCGACCCAAAGTGGGCGTCGACGAATTTTCTACAAAACTGTTCTGCTGGATCGAAGGAAGGCTGAGTGAGCTCTTCCCTTTAGTTAAGCACTTAGTGTCTTTAACAATATAAAACTTAACTTATTATGTGTCTCTATGACTCTATTTGTATTTTATAGCAACTTTAATTTCTGATTAATTATGGGGTAATTTGCATGGTAATTGAGGAGCCACTTTGCCAACGTGTGCTCAGTTTAGTGTCACCGTGCGAAAATAATTAGAATATCTGTGTATATAGTCCATCCAATATCAATTGCAGAAGCTGTTTCTATAGGGAGCAAATAGAAACTCACTTCGCTAACACGAGCGTATATGCGAAGAAACTGAACGAAAAATAATCTGTATAGTTTTCCCAATATCAATTGCAGAAGCATAAAAAAGTCTTGCAGAGAAATCCTGTGAGCAGCAGTGGCGAAGATAACTAATTTCATTTAGATATTTTAAGATTTCAAAAATACTTCATAAATAATGAAAAATGAAAAAAAAATAAAGACAAGCTTTTATTTATACAATACTTAAAAGAAAAATAATTTCTTTCATTGTTTGATGTAGGTTACTAGAATATCCTAAAACGTATTTCGATCGGCTACACACAGACCACAGACGCTACTGGTTTTAATCTTTCAGAGCTATAAAACACATTATAACGCGTGATTTATGACCTTCCATCGTATAGAACGCCTATACAAGCATCGATATCGACGATTGGCCCAGACGAATCGGTTGTAGAAAAGCGACAGCCGTCACTCAGGTCCACGTTGACTATCGGTTCTTTTGATCTACCGTATGCCGACGGAAAATGTTTACGAGTAGTACAGATTATTTTTCGTTCAGTTTCTTCGCATATACGCTCGTGTTAGCGAAGTGAGTTTTTATTTGCTCCCTATAGAAACAGCTTCTGCAATTGATAGTGGATGGACTATACTACTCGTTAACATTTTCCGTCGGCATACGGTAGATCAAAAGAGCGGACAGTCAACGTGGACCTGAGTGACGGCTGTCGCTGTTCTACAACCGATTTGTCTGGGCCAATCGTCGGACATCGATGCTTGTAGGCGTGTCTATACTATGGAAGGTCATAAATCACGCGTTATAATTGTGTTTTAATAGCTCTGAAAGATTAAAACCAGTAGGTCGTGGTCTTGGGTGTGCCGATCGAAATCGTTGTAGGATATTCTAGTAACCTACATCAAACAATGAAAGAAATTATTTTTCTTTCTTAATGTATTTGTATAAATAAAAGCTTGTCTTTAATTTTTTTTCATTTTTCATTATTTATGAAGTATTTTTGAAATTTTAAAATATCTAAATAAAATTAGTTATCTCCGCCACTGCTGCTCACAGGATTTCGCCGCAAGACTTTTTTATGCTTCTGCAATTGATATTGGGAAAACTATACCAATTTTCATGCCGATTGGTTGAACGGTATAGGAGTCTAGTGGCGAGTTAAAGTAAAATGGATAGCATAAAAACCTTCTCCTTGGAAAAACTTACTTTCAAAAAAATTATCGACCAAATATGTCGTTTCTATCGTCAGTTATGATCAAGAGTGCATACAAAAATTATGATTTTTGCAGTTGTCCGAATTTTCTAATTTTTTTTTGCAATTGTCCTGATTTTATTCCCTGAAAACTTTTCCAGGACCATAACAAACAAAACAAAGAAAAATTTACCCATATCCATTGTTCGAATCATTCAATAGACTCATGCTCTTGAGTTCATACTTAAATCTCATAGAATAAATAATAGTTTAAAAAAACTAAAGAACACGCTTTCATAGAAAACCAGACTAAAAAAATAGAAAATAAGAAAAATTGTATTTTATTTACAAAAAAGCGTGGAGTGCATGGTATCGCCTCGACCAACAATTACCTGTGATCTGAGACATTTCCTACTTTACTGCCCTAGGTGTGTAATGTACTATATAATTATTGATACCATGCACCCCACGCTTTTAAAAAAATAAAATTAATTTTTTTCTTATTTTCTATTTCTTTAGTCTGGTTTTCTATAAAAGCGTGTTTTTTAGTTTTTTAAACTATTATTTATTTCCTACTTTTCAGTGTGGTTTATTTATAAAAGGGTGTTTTTTTAGTTTTTTTTAAACTATTATTTTTATTATTTTTCTGCAGATTAAAAAAATGGAATAATCTTATCAAATTGGGTAATCATAATCTCCGACCCCAAAAACCCCCACATACGAATTTTGAATAGAATCAGACCATAATCACAAAACTCGGCCGCCATTTTGAAGCCGCCATCTTGAATTTTCCAATTTTCACAAAAGAATCATAATATCCGACCCCAAAAACCCCCACATACCAATTTTGAATAGAATCAGACCATAATCACAAAACTCGGCCGCCATTTTGAAGCCGCCATCTTGAATTTTCCAATTTTACAAAAGATTCATGATATTCGACCCCAAAAACCTCCACATACCAATTTTGAATGGAATCAGACCATGATCACAAAACTTGTCCACCATTTTGGAGCCGCCATCTTGAATTTTCTGATTTTGACAGGAGAATCATAATCTCGGACCACGAAAACCCTTAGATACCAATTTTGAAGCGAATCGGACCATAATCACAAAACTCGTATGCCATATTGGAGCCGCCATTTTGTTTTTTTTTCACACAATTGTCACCGGAATTATGTGCACTTGCCAAATTTCAAATCATTCGGACGTCTGGAAGTGGGTCAAAATCGCGCCCAAAGGAGTCGGTTACAAACAAACAAACAAACAAACATACAAGTGAAGCGTGTAAAAAAGCACTTTCCCGAATATTCTAATTTTTCGGGCAACATTTCCAATTTTTCTTTCCACAAAAACCTTCCTCGGACTATTAAGAACAATTAAAAATCGATCGATCCAGCCATTCTCAAGTGATGCGCTTACCGAGGAATTGAACCATTCATATTCATTTTATAGAAGATAATAAAAACCATGTTTTGGGTTATACAAAATAGGATATTGTTCAAAAACATCAATTAATTGAAGACATTTTTTCCCATTACTTTAAAAAATAAATTGCAAAGAAGGTTGAACGCTCCGAATACTCCGAACACAACTAATGGCAACAACACCCGTCCAGTAACTCATTCGGCGAACAATAAATCCTTTTGAGCAAATTCAATTTACCGACAAGCTTCGGAAAACTTCATTTATATCGTGGATTTTTCAATTCACAGAAAAATCTTTCTATTCGATATTTAATTGAGAATGTTTCCCTTTCCAACATTCTGCGCTGGGAAACGTCTTCACTACGCGAATTCGGTTCATTTGCCTTGTTTGTTCTGTTCGTTTGCAGTAAAATGTTCAAGTCAGAGTTAACACGTTGCTACCAAGCGTCCCATATATGAGCTATTCACGATTTTCTGCTGGACCGCCGCACAGTGGAGCCAAACACTTCAATTCTTGGCAAAAACTCCAAATAAAAAGTTCCCCAATAGACGGCTATGAATATGCAGAAAAAAAGTTGAATAGTTCCCTGATACAGTACCAAAATGTGTCGAATGTATTTCGGACAGCTCAACGTATCACACCAGTCCAAACTTGTCTATTTTCGTGGTGACATGTGCCTACTACAATAATACCATTGTATATAGTCTATACAGTGCTAGTCAAAAGTCCCCTCCCCCCCTCGTATCTTTTGAACGGGTATACTTATAATAATGAAATTTGGAGGGTGGGAATAAACGGATGTAGGCTTCTCAACTGGTCATAACAGGTGACGCAATAGTCATAAATGACGTCACAAGGCCACTGTGACCAATAATTTTAAATGGGACCCTATGGCAAGTGACAGCTCGTTTGAAAGGTATTGAAAATACCTATTCAGTCATACCAATTTTGTTTGGGTTTCGGCTGATTTTGATTGATAAATTGAAGAAATACGAAAATTATAGTTTCGCATTTAATTAATAAAGATTTTAAAGTACGCCTCTGGTTAATTGTCAAAAAGGTTGACGTTTTTGAATTCTCTACTTGTCAAAAGTGTTTATACCTTGAAAATTTACCTAAGCTATTGTTTAACGAGACGTTTAAGTGTTTACATAGGCAAAATGGTACGACCAGCCGACAAAGTTGCAGCTATCTTAATAATTGGTGAATGTAGAAACAATTTCCATGCAGCGGAACGACTGTTTAATGAGAGGTACCCTGATCGCCCTATATCGAGGGTTTATTTGAGGGAGCTTCTTCGGAAGTTTGAAGCATCAGGTAGTGTTCAAGATGCCAAACGATCTGGTCGACCAACAATTAGTGATGACAAAAAATTGACATAATTGGAGAAATGGTAGTAAACCCTACTCTTCCACAGCCCAAGTTGGTCTATCTGTGAAGTCAGTCAAAGGACAGTACATAGGTGTTGGCTAAAACAAATTTCATCCATACAATTAAAAATGGTGCACCAACTTTCAGATGATGACCCGACCGAAGACTAGAATTCTGTGAAACTATGTCCAATAAAATGAACCAACAACCAGGCTACATACAGACAATTTGTTTTAGTGACGAAAGTACTTTCTTTCTCAATGGAATGTTAACACTCAAAATGTGAGGTATTGGAGTGACACAAATCCTCACATCTTTCGTGAAAACATACTCAATTTCCAGAAAAAAGTAAATGTTTGGGCAGGTATTTTGGGAAACCACATAGTTGGGCCTCTTTTTCTCAATGCTAACTTAACCGGTGAATTGTATCTGAGATGTTACAAAATGATATTGAGGCGTTAATTCTGAAATTCTAGAAGATAATCCAGATGAATTCGACAACTTGGAAATAACGTTTCAACAAGATGGTGCTCCTGCACACTATTACGGTGCAGTAAGACGTTACCTAGATGAAGAATATCGTGGTAGATGGATTGACGACGAGGTTCGATCGAATGGCCAGCTCGGTCACCGGACCTTACCCATTAGATTTTTTTTTCTATGGGGTACTTTGAAATCTAAGGTTTACGCTACAGCACCTGACAGTATTGCCATTCTGAAACAACGAATTGTTGAAGAATGTAGGGCAATTTCCGCTGACACACTGAGACGAGTACGACAAGAGTTTAGCAATAGGATGCATTACTGCCAGGAAGTAGATGGAGCACATTTTGAACACTTATTATAAGAACTGGTTCTTAAATCTTTATTAATTAAATGCGAAACTATAATTTTCGTATTTCTTCAATTTATCAATCAAAATCAGCCGAAACCCAAACAGAATTGGTATGACTGAATAGGTATTTTCAATACCTTTCAAACGAGCTGTCTCTTGCCATAGGGTCCCATTTAAAATTATTGGTCACAGTGGCCTTGTGACGTCATTTATGACTATTGCGTCACCTGTTATGACCAGTTGAGAAGCCTACATCCGTTTATTTCCACCCTCCAAATTTCATTATTATAAGTATACCCGTTCAAAAGATACGAGGGGGGGAGGGGACTTTTGACTAGCACTGTATACAATGATAATACTTTTATTTTGTGCTGCTACCGCTTTACAGTGTTATTTAAATATTCGAGTGCTTTTAGCATGGAGTGTTTACCTACAGGTAAGTTCACCATTCATAATTATATCTGGTGTTTTAAGTTGAATAATACTATGTAACGTTCAATTAAAAAAAAAAGGGGAATTGAACATTTCAACGTGGACATATAATAAATATTTTAGTTGACATTAGGGCATAACATTCATTCCAAATAATCTTAGTAACTTTCTTTCGTAGCGTAAAGAAAAAAAAAATTGCCCATATTTGCCCCATTTGATGACATTCAATCACAAATGACATTGAAAAAAATGAAAATGTTGAAATTCGATTTCTTAAGCATATAACTTTCAAAATGATGACATATCCCAACTTTAATCGTCAAAATACATTAAATAATCTTAACTCAACTGAACTTACCACACGGCGCTTTCAACATGATATGACATTCATATACAAACTACTATCAGGAGAAGTCGACTGTCCTTATCTTTTAGAAATTATTAACTTCAATGTAAAATCTTACGATACAAGAAATCCTCCACTTTTTTGCATAAAAAATCATAGCACAAACTATGGTTACAACACACCGATGTCTAGATGCATGAGATGGTTTAATAAGTATAATGTCGATCCCCTTGTAAACTCATTGAGAGAATTGAAAAATTCTATTAGTGACATAAGGTTAGACTAATAAACTTGTAAACTCATTGAGTGAATTGAAAAATTTCTTAGTGACATAAGGTTAGACTAATATTATTGTTGTCTTATAATATGTATAATATGTAACTTCTTAGAATAGTAGTTCACTGTTAAAATTGTAATTATATTGTTTCTAATGGTGAATCCGTAAATAAATAAAATGGGCATAATAGTTGGCATTTTCAGTCATATATTTTTCTTTTACTTTCAGGGTCGGGTTCTACGGATATATTTTTGAGAAGGAGATTCTTATTTGAAAAAATGCAGAGTTCTGGTTACCTTAGAATGAAAGATAAACTGGATGTTATTAAAAAATTTGTAAATTTACTTTCTGGTACAAGTGTCCAAAGAACGTACTCCCGAGCAGTACAAGAAAATTTCATTGTTTTTTCTGGTTTTTAAGAAAAAATGGCAAGAATCGAACAGAACACATGATAGATTTTTGATAAAAAACAAAAACTGGTTAGATGTTTCAATAAGTTTTCCGGATTATACAATATATTCTAAAAAAGTTGGTAGAGCGGAAATTACTTTCGAGGAGTCTGCAGATAGGACAGAGCGTTAAAAAACTGAACCTTTGAAGACAAAGTACTAACCTGAAGAATTATATTCCGCCACGCACATGAGTTTACGATCTGTTGGTCAAGTGTATGCATCAAAAGTAGTAAAAGAAGTCACTGAGACAACCCCGACGCGTGCAATGAAGTATAGAACAGCTTTAAAAAAATATGGTGCTCCCAAAAGAAAACAACTTACAGGCGCGGAGGCTCTTGCTTTTGTAGAAGCGGCAAAAAACAAAAAAGAAATGTTATCCTCAAAAAGAGAGCATAATGGTAACAGACGTTCTTGCAGAAGTCAAATTACAAGCTCTTCTCGATCATACTGCGTCACGCCTTTGGGATGTCCAGCCAGAAGTTTTAACCAGAGAAAACCCTGAGTGCTTTCTAAAATGTAACTTTGATTTGTAAGGGGTTTTAATGGATCTGGACAAGCAGAATATAAACAAAAATGGGATAGTGATACAAGTGATACCTAAGGCAGTGATGCAAATTTTTATTTCATCTCTTGTACACGTAAGGCTGATATCAGAAGAGCCTCAAAAAACAGTGGGAAATAATTGTTTGGCAGAACGAAAGATGTTCTTCTACTAGGTACTTGCAGACCCATTAGTTTTCAATTAAAACATGAAACGAAGGGGATCTATCTATACAAGAAAGAGAATATGTAGAAATACAAATACAACAATTACGTCCATTAATGTACAAATTTGAAAACACATATATACAAGTAAATTATAAAATGCTGATGACAATGGTTGACGGAAAGTGTAATGCATTTTACGGAACTACCTCCACGCAAAGATGTTTTATTTGTGGCCTCACATCAAAACAGTTCAATGACATTGAAAAGTATCCAGTACAAGCATAATGGACATTTCTAGATTGGAATTCCTTGTGCTCCATGCATGGATTAGATTTTTTGAATGTTTATTACATGTTGCCTATAAACTACCGCTGAAAATGTGGCAAGCTCGTGGAAATGAAAACAAGAGAGTTGCAGCGACTACAAAAAAAAAACTATTCAAGCCAGGTTCAGAGCAGAGTTGGGACTATTGGTTGATAAACCAAAGCCGGGTTTTGGAAACCAAGACAGCAAGACGTTTTTTTCTCGGCGAATATTACTGGTGTTGATATTGATATTATAAGACGATTTAAAATTATTTTACAAACCATATCAAGTGGTTATGAAATCAATATCGACAAGTATAATACTTATGCTCTAGAGACGGCAAAACTTTTCATAGAGAAGTATCCATGGTACCCGATGCCACCAAGTGTTCATAAAGCCTTGTTACACGGCTCTAGTATAATAAAATATGCCATGCTTCCAATAGGACAACTGAGTGAGGAAGCTCAAGAGGCACGAAATAAAGAATTCAAGAGATATAGAGAATGTTATTCCCGCAAGATATCACGAATTAAAACCAAAACTGATCCTTATATTACAAGCATAAAAAAGGTACCAAAAAGAAAAGCATTATCATTTGAAAAAGACGTTGTCGCTTTACTGAAAGCGCTAAATGTCAGTTGTTCCCAAGAAATACAAGACAATGAATCTTCAAGTGAAAATGATTCCGATGTTTGAAGGTGTAGAAATGTTTTATATTTTATAATAAATAAATGTACTATCTATAATCAATAGAAGATATATGTTGGTGTTTTTTTCGATTTCTACCACTACTTCCTCAAAGATATTTTGACCACCATTCATCCGTTGATTATGAGACCAAATACGAGAAGATCCCGAGATTTCAAAATTTAATTGTGTGCTTTCCCAACCCCCTCTCATTCACCCTAATTCATTAATGAGATTTTTTTACTATTTTTTCCTCCATTTGGAGGTGGAGTGCTATACAAATGCAAAGTTTTCAAATTTAATTTGATTATTTCGAATTCCACCCCCTAATGATCACCCTACTTCAAGGAAGATATTTTCTTCAGCATTTTTCCAGTGTTTCTGTGGTTGAAATATGCAAAAATTCACATTTTTATAATTTTACTCAGTATTTTTCATTTCCACCCCCTTAAAACCACCCCAATTCATGAAAAGTATTTTTTATTATTTTTTTTGTGATAACAATCGATTTTTATAAATTCCGTGAGTTTCAGAATTTTGGCCCAAAATTGTTCATTCCGGCCCCACTGTGCGCCGTTTCAAATATGAGCCATTGGTATAACTAGTTTATTTAATTTTCATCGGAACCGTCTACTGTAAAGGATTCATATTTTGCAGTAGTCTATAGGAAGATCTGGCTAGTGAGTGTGTCGAATGGTCTCTCAGTTACTAACAGATAGTCTTTACAGGTAATTGTATATACAGGGTATCTCGTAACTTTTAAGTTAAGTTAAGTTTATATACTTTTTCCTTATAATTACGACTTTTGCTTACTTTCATTCTTTAGAAGAGATCTCAATCGTATTTTGTCTGTGAAGATTTTAAGGACAAATATTGAGAAACAGTTGGACTTTTTGTAGACACTTGTTTTCGTGAATACCATTAACATTATGTATACTCGTTTTGTGACAGTAAAAATAAAATAAAAAATCAGTCGAAATAAAATAAATAAAAAAATAGTTGTAGCTATAAGTTTGGAAATGTAATATGACTTGGTTTATTCATAGTAGAGTTAAAACAAAAATTAAAGGCGGCTATGATGAGCAAAAGCACCCGACAGGGGAGTCCAAAGGTGAGCAGCACTGGGAGTTTTATACATTTTGTTTTGTAAAGCTGAAATTTATAAACGAGTTTAAGTAAGCGATTTAAAAAATATGTGTACAATGACAGGCGATTTTGGCTATCATAAATAACTGAAAGGCGAGGAGTAAGTTGTTATGGGAGTGCGACTTAGAGCAGGTAATATGAATACCATAACGTAACTGGGGGGCAACCCCCCCCCCTACCCTCCCCCACCCCCAGTGGCGGTCATAACTCGCCCAAAGAATAAGGGTCGTACACTCTTTCACTGTCTCCGGTAGTGTTCTTAGGAAAAAATTCGTCAGTTCTGATACGATTTGTAGTTGTGGAATCGTGTACTACAACATTATTATGAACTCTCCTCTCGCGTCAAATATTTTGGAGTACCTCAATGTTATAAATAAATTATAAAAAAATACTTGGACATATTGTTTTATATTCAGTAGTCATGATTATAATTTTCATCATTAATTGTAGTTATCGTTATGTATTTTTGTACTCGTTGTTCATTTTTAGTTACGAAGAGTACAGTATGAGTAAGATACCTAAAAACTCTGGTTTTTGCACTGATTCGCTTTTGTTTAGACTTTTCAGTTGATACCACCTGTTGCTTTGGCAGATGTATCAAATAGGCGCTTCCATACTTATGTTTTATTTTCAGAACGAGAGTGTGAATTGTTATTCCTACAAAACAATATATACTCAGTTTTATGTACCATTGTTGTGTGTTTATTGAAATGAATCGTGTTTGTATGTTCTTTGGTCAGCATAGGTACAGGCTGAGAACAGCGATGTCGGTTTTTTGCCGCACCAATGCAGGTGAGTGGCATTGTTCAGAACTTTTTGAAATCTACGAAGGCGTAGAAGTGCCACACTGTTTTTATTCTACAAATACCGTCTTGTAAGTCGGAATTCCGACTTGTAAGTCTGGAGACTTTCCTGGTCACTGAATGGGTCCGTTGTTTCTTATTATCTATTTATTTCTGCGCCATCTGTTTGGAAATATTCTTAGCTGATTTTGATTGTGGGGAGGCGCGCCATCATGTTGGTGATATAACTTGTGTCTGGTGTCAATCGGTACATCCTCCAACAAATTTGGTAAATCCATCTCACATCCAGTCACTCAAAATCTAGATCATGTGTATCATTTCTTCGGTGGATAAATTCATTTTGAAGCGAAAAAATATTAGGTTTCAACTATAAATTCACCTCCTCGATAATTAAATGTCAAGTTTGTTGACAATTCCTATAACATTCAAATGTTTCAAGGGTGGTGAGATTTGATATAATTGAAAATATGATCTACATTCCGGGTAGATGTTACAAAAGCTGCTTTTAGCCAAGAGAATGTATGCAGTTCGATATGGATTGTACGACCCGAGAGATTTCGAAGGAGATATTTGTGAAAATAAGAAGTGTAAAGCACAAGAAGTTAACAAGACGTGGAAGGAAAAGAATGAAAATTAGCCATGTTGTCGTAAACTGTTGAGAATCTGCACGTAAGTATAAGGGAAATTGCAAATGATACATTTCTGGAGGGGCGCAAGGTCCCCAGACCTCACGCCCCTAGATTTCTACCTCTAGGGATATGTTAAAAGAGAAGTCTACCGCGAGAAACCAACTACACTAGGAGACAGGAAGAATATAATTAGAGAAATTGTTTGAGTTTATTTTCTTACCACTTTTGTCCAGCATTAAATAAAAAAATCGTTATTTCTGTTATGATGACTATTTCATATTTTCCTCAAGAATAAGATACATTTCTGATGGAAATCAAGTAGGCAAACCCTACATATTCTGCCTGCTAAGAGTGTGGACTATTCTGGTATGGCCTTATTCAAAGGATGTTCCATCTGAAAAAACTGAGAAAAAAGTGTTCCCGAATTTTAGTTGCCCCTGTATAGGAAAAGCACCATTCGGTAAAATTATGAATAGGAAATGAAAATGAACGAACTCTTTTTGTGACATAAATCCCACCATAACTTAAGAACCACCTGGTATAAACCCATACAATCTCATATTTTTGAGAAACACTCTCCCAAAGGAATTCAATCAATGAAAATATATAGGGGGTTTCATTTAAAAAAACATAACTTTGTTAAGTCACACATTTATCGGACACCCTGTATATTAGTAGTTATTTTTGGAAAATGGCTTCCATTGCTCTCTACAATTTTTAGTCGAGACATTTTTTTCTATCTCAAATATAGGGAAACAGGTATCGACCACCCACGCATCGTTGATTTACCCTGTATATATTAATAATGACCGGGTTGTATGATGGTTAAAAGTTATTAGTGATGGGTCATTCATATATGATGGCTGTTTGAATAATCACACCTATTTTGAGATTTTGATAACATCAATATTTGATGGAGTTCTCTCTAATTAGATATTGAGTTGTACTCTGGGAAATCGAGAAATAGTGAAATGGCCAATAAAAAGCCTTGAATTCATTCCCCTTCAATTTTTTTATGGGCACTTTGAAAAACAGAGTTTATTCGGTTCCATGCGTTTTCATCCCCGGACAAAATATCCCCAAGACAAAACCTTACCAGACATAACACCCCCAGGACGAAATATTCTTGGACAAATATACACACACACGACAAATAACTGTTTTCAGTTGTAAAGCCATTACAAAAAAAATAACATAAATAACATGAAAGACAATTATAATTACGAATACATAAGTGTAACATTTTTCTGAATACTTTCAAATTAATCAAAGAAATATCAATTAATTAAATAAAAATGTTATCGAATGAATAAAATAAACATTGAAACAAAACACAGATAATAACATTAATTGCTCATACAATATATAAATAACCTAAGAAAATACACGAGATGGCGAAACCTTTAGAAACTAAACGTAACTTAACAGTCCACCACGAGATGTCAGTATAGACGCCAAATTATACGGGGATTTTTATCATGGGGATATTTTGTCCGAGGATATTTTGTCCGGAGATAATTTGTCATGGGGATATTTTGTCATGGATATTTTGTCGCTAGCCGAAGGAGGAACAAACGTGTTAATATTCAACAAGGGCAACATCATCTGATTTATTGAACCCCTTTTACCCCAACATCTTCACTATTTTGTAAGAAATAAAGATTTGCGGATAGATTCATTCATTACAAAAATAACTCTACGTCAAAATGATGAATAAAAAATAATAACAGTAAACAAGTACAGCACTATGCTTACAATAATTCGCATTCAGTGGTGAGAAACAAGATATATTTTTATAATGTGTCAAACGGATTCACACCATGGACGTATAAACGTCCATGATTCACACTCATATGATTTCTTCGCATCTCACTCATATGCATAGAGAAACTAAAAATAAAGAGAGTTGTCAAACCTGCAGTAAAAGTTGGCACCACGTTTAGACAGTGGCGACATATCTCGCAACTGGCCGAACTAAGTACAGTTGGTAAAACCGATTGAGATAAGGCGGGTTTTTCAAATGTGTTTTATGATTGATATGGTATATATTTTATAAGTGATCGATTTGCCATTCTTGTATCATATGAAATACAGGAATGGCAAATCGATCACTAATAAAATATATACAGTAATCGATTCGTAGAATCTGTTAGTTCGTTCGTGGTTAAACTAAAGTTTCAAAGTAAATCTTCATTTCATGATATCAAGAACAAAAGTAAAGATCCTATAAAACAAGAATAATAAGTTGAACACTATAAAAACACATTTTATTGTATTTAGGACAAGGTACAACTAGACAAAACAATAATAAAACTCCGAAAAACAACTAAATTAAAAATATTCTTCAGTCTTCATCAAATTAACCAAAATAAAAACAAATTACATTTACAACAAATTTCAATAATTTTGTTCATTTATTAGCACAAAGGAGAACAAGTAGGTATACTTAACAAATACTCCAGTTTGATGATAATCTTCGTACTTCCTCAAATGGTGATAGGAAATGGAAACTGATAGACGGAAATAAGTATCAGTTTGTGAAAAAATTTCTGCAACTGATGGATGGAAATAAGTATGAGTTTGTGGAAAGCAACTTATATTTTACCTTGTGAAAGAATATTTCGAGGAATTTCAGCGTCAACTCGAATAACAAAACATTCCATTTTCGACGTTGGGTTCATAATTCAAGTCCATAGTATAATTTCTATAATTAATTTTTCGATGACAACAGTAGAATTATTCTGAAATTATTACGTGGTTTGTCATTTTCTGACAAATGTCGAAATTGGAAAATTATCATGTCAGTCGTCTGTTGATTGCGGACAGCGCCTCCATGCGCGACTGGCCGTACCAAAGACTTGGTGGTCAAGATCGCCAATGTTTCAAACAGTCTCTTTATTTTTAATTTGTCTATGCTCATATGCGTGTTTGTGTTCATATGAGGGAGCGATGCAGCTTTGACGACAAGCGGGGAGCTGCATTTCTTATATTTCAATTTTCAATTTCAATTCAATTCAATTTTCAATTTATTGCCATTCTAGTTACAAAATTTACAAGTTATACAAAAATTCATGTTACAAAATTTACAAAATACATGAATTTCGATTGCTGGTTTATAGCAGCATCTGGTTCAGGGTCGGAAATTGCCTAGGCAAATATGCCTGTATTGCTTTTCCAACCCTTTACATATGCTTACGAATTTGCAATTACATGTGTAGTAAGGGCGAGCGTATGATACAAATATTAAATAAAATGAAGGTTCATTGTAGCAATGAGGAAGAACCGACGGAACCACAGTGGTTTGGCAATCAGTTTATGCGTCTTAGATACATCATGGAGTCAATAGATTAACTATTCCTTTCTCTAGTTTTGAATCTAACAAAATTTTTCATGGTTTTCTATTATGAATTTTTTTACTAACTTTTTGAAGATCTTGTGGTTTTTTATATCTCTAAGGTCAGCTGGGATAAGATTGAAGAATTTTGGACCAAAATACATAAATGATCTTTGGGTTACAGATTTTTTGAATGAGTGAACTTGAATGTTTTTGTTTAGAGTCGATCTGGTCATCCTGTTTTTTTTCACCGTATATTTATTTTGCGTACTGTGCATTCGTTGTAATGATTGGTAAATAAATAGTGTTTTTATATTAAGCAGGTCAGTATCTTTATAGAGTAGGTGGGTAGAGAATAGTCTGTCTTTTTTTAGTATAATCTTAATTAATATATTTTGAGCTGTCTGTAATACATGTAGTGTGGTAATGAAAGCGCCTCCCATCGACTATGCATATCTGACAATTGATTCAGCAAGACTATTGTACAAGATAATCAAATTTTTCTCTAAAGGATGTCTCGTAGAATGTAAAATTTATGAGATAATGCTCTTATTCTTCTTGTCACATGAGATATGTGTTCAGACCAGCGTATATGTTGGTCTATTATTACCCCTAAATATTTAATTGAAGTTGTTTTTCTAAGCTCAGGCAGCGACAGTCTCAACATCACAGGTTGGCGAGTGTACTTTTAAGAATAAATCGGGTGGGTTGATCAATTATTGTTGGGGAGAAGGTTATATACTTGGTTTTTTTGATATTCAAGCTTAGTGAGTTGTGGTTCAACCATAGTAATATTTTTTTCAGACCCGACTCAGCTTTGCAATTAACATCTTCCCAATCCCTACCTGTGAAGACTAGAGCTGTGTCATCTGCATAACATATCAGATGTCCCATAAATTCACTTATATGAGAGATACTATTTATGTATACAAGGAACAGTATCGGACCTAACACTGTTCCTTGTGGTACTCCTATTTCAACCTTCGATTCTGAGCTAAGTTCCTTTCCGATTTTCACTACTTGGTATCTCTCAGATAAGTAATTCTTCAAGAGATTAAGGGCTGTGCCACGTATGCCATATTTTATAAGTTTATCAAGCAGTTTGTTGTGAGAGACCGTATCGAATGCCTTAGCGAGATCAAGGAAAATCGCAAGGCATTTCGTTGAGTCATCCATGGCTTTTACTGTATGTTCCAGGAAATCAATAACTGCGTTTTCTGTGTTCGATTTTTTTATGAAACCATACTGTCTCTCATTTATGATATTGTGGATATCAAAAAATCCAAGCATTCAGAGCCTGTTCGAACAATTTAGCAAAGTTATTTATAACTGATATCGGTCTATAATTCGTTAACTGACTGGAATCGCCAGAGTGACAATAGATTGTTTCCACTGATTTGGGATTTCCCCAAATGCAAAACATAAGTTGATAATATGAACTAGAGGTTGAATTATATGTACATGAATATTTTTTATTGTCACTGAACTAATTTTGTCAGGTCCAGGAGAGCAATGGTTTTTTAGATTAGATATGAGGATTGTAATCTCATTAGATGTGGTTGGATTTAAAAAAATTGATGAATTGTTTGGAGTTTCATTCAAAAAGTGTTCAGGTATGTTAGTTTCCTCTATATTTTCTGCCATTTTCAATCCTAAATTAATAAAGAATTCATTGAAAGTATCAGTTATTGGCTCAGTTTTTTCATTTCTAATTCTGATGTCTTCTATATTTTTAGTAGATTTTTTTCCTGATATGTCGTTAATTATTTTCCAAATTTTTTTATAATTTCCCCTTGCATCTTTTATTTTACTTTGATAGTAGTCGATTTTTGTTTTTTTGATTAGACAATTTAGTTTATTTCTGTACTCTCTATACTGATTTTCTAGTTGAATATTGTGATTTTTTAGCAGCTTCTTTTTAAGTTTGTCTCTTTCATTAATAGAGGTAATCAGACCCGATGTAATCCATGGTTTTATTTTATTATATTTTTTGGTTGAAAATGTTTGTGGTAGTCGTTTATTTATGTAGTTATTCAGTTTATCTATAAAGAGATTGTATGATTCTTGCACTTGTTCACTTGATAATACCTCCCTCCAATTTTCTTTACTCAAAAATTCATTCAATTTTTTATAATTAATTTTTTTCATTATTTGGTCTCTTTCAGCATTGGACGAATGACTTTCATGGTCGGAAAGTGAGATTGAAATGATTGGCGTGAAATGATCTGTTATATCAGTATTAATGATGTAAGGGTCGATTTGGATTTTATTTTCTAAGCATTTTTCTTTTCTTATAAAGATATGATCAATAGCAGATTCAGAATTCTGTGTGACTCTAGTTGGTTTGTTAATATATGATATGAAACCCTTCAAGTTCAAAACATTAAAATATCTGTTTGTATCAGGTTGTTCCGTTTGAAGTAAGTTTATATTTATATCTCCCGCGTATATTTCTAAATTTTGCTTTTTCAAGTTTTCCAAATATATTTCTAGATCAGTTATGTAACTTTGAACATTTGTTGCCGGTGACCTGTAAAAAGCTGTTATACCTATTGTATTGTGTGAATGTAAGAGTTTATTTGTGAAAGTTATCCTGAGAAATTTGGTTTCGTTTATTGGTGATATTTCGACAATAGCAGAAAGGCTACTTTTTGTATATACAACTACTCCATCACATTTATTGACTGTTGATTCATTATAATGTATATTATAGTTTGGAATAGAAAAATCACTTACATTTTCAATCTTTCTTGTTTCCGATAGAATGATTACGTCTAGGAGATCTTCTGCCATTTGGATATGTATTAGTAATTCATTGTAATGTTTCTGTAGACTTCGTATATTGAAGTGGGCGATACCGATACCTCTTTTGCTTCCGCCGGTTCTACCTTGTACATATTGTTGAAAATTATCTAGTATTTTTGTGTCAATTTGTATGTTTTCATCTAGTACATCCAAAAGATCTAACATATAAGTATAACTGATTAGGGCACTGAGATACCCCTTAACGATTAAGTTATTTTTATGATACGGTGTAAAATAAAAATTTTTGAAACGAATTTTGAAAAGAAATGAAATCGAATGAGTGTAATTAATAATAAAAACAGTAATAGTAATGATAATAGTTTATAATGAAATACAAATTTAAGTTTGAGATTAAAGAAAAAAAGAAATTAAAAAATAATTTATATAATTTAGGTGTCTTCTTTGCCAATAATGCGTATATAGTCTGTTTTGTTTTTATAATGGAACTTGATTATTTGCTTGAAGATAAATTTCCCATTTCCAGTCCATACGTTTTTAATCCAAATTTTTCGATACATTTATTCAGCATTTGAACCCTCATAGTAGTGAGATCTTCTCTTATTACAACACCTGTTCCCTTGAGTAATTTTTTTCTTGAATAAATTCCTTCTTTTGCGTCGAGATTTTTCAGTTTGAGGAAGATTCCTCTATTTTTTGTATCACTTCGTTTACCAACTCGGTAGCACAGTTCGATTTCTTCGTTTCTTAAATTCAAAGACATCTTGGAGTTGAGAAAATTTATTATTTCCTCTCTTGTATTTTCTTGGTATTTTTCTTTAAAACTAAATATTCTAAGATTGGCCTTTCTGTTTTCCTGGTCAATTTTCTCCATAGTTTCTTCGATCTTCTCCTTTTCCACGTTTGTTTCATTTAATTTATATTCAAGAGTTTTCACTTTGTTTTCACAATCCGATTTCAGTTCAGTAAATTTATTCAGAAGCTCCGCCACTGTCACTTCCAACTGTGATAATTTCTTCTCCAGAGTTTTTGCGACGGCTTCGGTCACATTGTTCACTATAGTTTTAATGAAAGAGTCGCTTTTTATACACTTGTTAATGGCATGGCCAACTGCTGTTTCTATTTCATCTCTTATTTCGCGTGTCAAAACCATATTTGCTTATTTTTTTCACTACTTGAGACAAGGCTATTTATTGACTTTTTTCACTCACTGACAATTTAGAAATTGTTTTATTGATTGAAACACCATTATTTATACTAATTTTGGGGAGCTCAGTTAACACGCAGCTATTCAGTTCTCGCCATTTTGGAATGCGAACATTTTACTCAAAGATAAAATTTTCAAATAAAAAAAATAAAAAAAGTTTTCTTTGATTTAGGTACGATGTTTCGCTCCGAGAGTGTACAAAAAAACGTGGAGGGCCCGAATGCACGCTATGATAGGAATAGTAAATGAACGCGGAAAGGCAACCAAGTGATTCTTTTGAATTATTTTTGCTTTTGCAAAACAAGATTTCTGAACTTCCTTGTTCTCTGAAATTGAGCCTGCTTTTAGTCAACCTTTCGCAAAGGGGTTATCGCGAAGTCCCTATCTTACCACAATTCCCTGCTGAAGGGAGAGACTGTTGGGCCCTGCATTGAGTTTTTTTGCACTCGGCCTAAGAGTCACTCCAACTATCTATCTGCGAAACACAAGTTATTCTGATTGACGAAATTTCATCCCGACCTAGTCCACCTGGCGACCTAACTCTCGAAGCCAGGGGCCTGGGCTAATCCACGCGAGGATGTCAAACGCCTTACTGCCGCTCGAGTAGTGCATACGAGAATAAGTTCACATGATGGAGTTAAACTGCTACTCGAGGTAGGCATCGTAACCCGCTGTACACTCTTTCAGCTCTGCTGTCATCTGTGTACGGGGAAGGTCTACGGGGAAGGATAGGAGGGTTTGTTAGTGATAAAAACAAGGAATTTCTTTATTCAATAGCCTCCTAGATGCTTCTACTTCTTCAGGTCACTCTGCTTCCTCGTTCCCATGCGAAGATGTCAACTAATTCTTTATAAACAGACTTTGTTGTCTGTTAAGCGGTTGCAAGTACTTCGGAGAACATGGGCCGTAGACTCTCGAACAAATTTCCCAATTGCAAAAACTGAATTACAAATATTTCTCCAAGTATGGATTTCCAAATAACTCCTTGATATCGGATTCCAAATTTGGTATCTCGAGCCGCTGCAAGAATATAATACAAGAAAATCGATTTGAACTTCCAAACATTCAAGCGTAGCCTCTGGCGTCTCCTAGACAAATGCTACTGATTCACACCATGCGCCCCTTAAAGTTTAGTGCCCATGTATAATATATCCCCTTAACGCTATGTGTGAACAAGAGTTACTATCCACCTTGCCATGCTCCCCCGCTCCCCTTGGAGCGGTCCTCAACTCGCAAATTGCAAGATTGAAATTGTACCTCTTTTGGTATGAAGTCAGCATCTGAGTGCTTTAAACCCTTTCATGTCATATAATGTATGTATTCCTGAGTTGTGCTGTGTGTGCATGGTGGTGATGCACCTGATGGGTGCGTAAATATATGTGTGGTGATTTTGATATCTAACGTGTTTTGGTTTGAGATTGGTTACTCACCTGATGAGGCGGAGTGCTACTCTCGGCGGTGGTCGCTGGTTCTGGTAGACTAGTCGCGTGTATTTGTCCCTGTCTCTGAACCTGGGGTCGTCCAAGTTCAGGTTTCCGAGGATGTCCTGGATCACTGGGTTCCTGTGGGTGTCAGTCTCCTGGAATGTTGCGCCGGCGTGATTCCGTAGATGGTCGTCTATGAATTTTGTATTGACATTCAGGTCCCTGTAGATGAATCTGTTCGGGACGTATCTAGGAGCGTTCACTGCCATTCTACTGCTAATAAATGATGAAATAAATATTAAGAAATATGAGCACCTGTTTCCTTTATACTCAGTATACTGTAAATTTAAATGTTACATATGACGTATGTGGTATGGTTGAACTCAGAAAAATATGGGCTTTCAATGTTTGATATAAAAATATACCCTTTCCATTTAAAATTTTAAATTTTTTTTTTAAGTAGAAAACTAAAATTGAAAATAGACCTTCCGAGCTTTACCTCCGAAAATAATTGACTCGTGAGATAATCGAGCGTTTCCACACTTCATTAACGCACTGTATATATATATATATATATATATATATATAAACAAATTGATTATTGGGGTATGCAGCAAAAGAAAAAGTGTATTCTTTAAAGTTTGTCCAAGCTTTCGGAATGTTTTATTTCCATCTTCAGGGATACTACAATGAAGAATTGAACAAATTAGTGTGCTGCATACCCCAATAATCAATTTGTTACACCTAACTAGTCAGCAACGACTATCTTTCACTATATATATATATATATATATATATATATATATATATATATAAAAGAGAGTAATATCGAGGGGACTGTTAAAAACAAAATGGAAAGTATTTAGTGGACATAGCCCTCAGAGGAAAGAGTTAACCGTAGACACGTGTTTCGGGCTCTCGGCCCTCATCAGTACGGTGGAGAAGTGCGAGGATGAACAACACTTGGTAGAAAACGACAAATCAACGGAGTCAACAAACAGAAGCCAGCCGCTCATTTGTGGTGTCGGTCAGCAGACCCTGACTTCCAGGGCAACAACCAACGTCACCACGGAGGCAGCTATAGCTACCTGCGTGACATCCGAGTCCAGGAATATAAATATGAAAGAGAGTAATATCGAGGGGACTGTTAAAAACAAAATGGAAAGTATTTAGTGGACATAGCCCTCAGAGGAAAGAGTTAACCGTAGACACGTGTTTCGGGCTCTCGGCCCTCATCAGTACGGTGGAGAAGTGCGAGGATGAACAACACTTGGTAGAAAACGACAAATCAACGGAGTCAACAAACAGAAGCCAGCCGTGTCTACGGTTAACTCTTTCCTCTGAGGGCTATGTCCACTAAATACTTTCCATTTTGTTTTTAACAGTCCCCTCGATATTACTCTCTTTCATATTTATATTCCTGGACTCGGATGTCACGCAGGTAGCTATAGATGCCTCCGTGGTGACGTTGGTTGTTGCCCTGGAAGTCAGGGTCTGCTGACCGACACCACAAATGAGCGGCTGGCTTCTGTTTGTTGACTCCGTTGATTTGTCGTTTTCTACCAGTGTTGTTCATCCTCGCACTTCCACCGTACTGATGAGGGCCGAGAGCCGAAACACGTGTCTACGGTTAACTCTTTCCTCTGAGGGCTATGTCCACAAATACTTCCATTTTGTTTTTAACAGTCCCCTCGATATTACTCTCTTTCATATTTATATTCCTGGACTCGGATGTCACGCAGGTAGCTATAGCTGCCTCCGTGGTGACGTTGGTTGTTGCCCTGGAAGTCAGGGTCTGCTGACCGACACCACAAATGAGCGGCTGGCTTCTGTTTGTTGACTCCGTTGATTTGTCGTTTTCTACCAAGTGTTGTTCATCCTCGCACTTCTCCACCGTACTGATGAGGGCCGAGAGCCCGAAACACGTGTCTACGGTTAACTCTTTCCTCTGAGGGCTATGTCCACTAAATACTTTCCATTTTGTTTTTAACAGTCCCCTCGATATTACTCTCTTTCATATTTATATTCCTGGACTCGGATGTCACGCAGGTAGCTATAGCTGCCTCCGTGGTGACGTTGGTTGTTGCCCTGGAAGTCAGGGTCTGCTGACCGACACCACAAATGAGCGGCTGGCTTCTGTTTGTTGACTCCGTTGATTTGTCGTTTTCTACCAAGTGTTGTTCATCCTCGCACTTCTCCACCGTACTGATGAGGGCCGAGAGCCCGAAACACGTGTCTACGGTTAACTCTTTCCTCTGAGGGCTATGTCCACTAAATACTTTCCATTTTGTTTTTAACAGTCCCCTCGATATTACTCTCTTTCATATTTATATTCCTGGACTCGGATGTCACGCAGGTAGCTATAGCTGCCTCCGTGGTGACGTTGGTTGTTGCCCTGGAAGTCAGGGTCTGCTGACCGACACCACAAATGAGCGGCTGGCTTCTGTTTGTTGACTCCGTTGATTTGTCGTTTTCTACCAAGTGTTGTTCATCCTCGCACTTCTCCACCGTACTGATGAGGGCCGAGAGCCCGAAACACGTGTCTACGGTTAACTCTTTCCTCTGAGGGCTATGTCCACTAAATACTTTCCATATATATATATATATATATATATATATATATGTGTGTGAAAAAGGAAATTGTGGCATAATGGACAGATTTTAAATTAAAGAAAAAGAGCATCCTCTGCCGAGACTCGAACTCGCAACCTTAAGCTTGCCGGGCTTATGCTCTACCAATTGAGCTATGGAGGCTATGAGAATCGACACACACTCGTGAACACTTTACTTCCTTCAATTTAATGTGATGTTGGAAATGAAATAGAAAAATCGAACGTACTTATCAGTGGCCGTCGAGACCCGGTACCTATTCACCCAAACACCCCATACGACACGGTCCATGTAAACCGAATCTTTAATTTTTTTGGGAATTTCTCCATTTCATTATATGTATATTGATTAAGGCTGCAAAAGGAAATGATTTTGGAGTCTACAGGGTGGCTAAAAAAAGTGTGATATATCAAAGTTGTGTTTTTTTAAATGAAACACCCTGTATTTCGTTACACTTTTGAACAGGTCAGAAAAAAAAATATGATTTCATAAAAGGTACTATGTACCTAACTATAACCGTTCTCGAGTTATTGATTTTTTTATGAAAATGCTAGGTACAATTGGAAACTAAATATCATCGAAATCTATAGAAATCATCCCTTCGAATTCTGACCAAGCATAAAAGAGGTTTTGGGCTATTGATTTCGATAAAACCAGTTTCTCAATATTATACAGAATGTTCAAAAATCATTATCACTTTTTTATAATTTCGGACAAAGATAACTTTGTTATTTTGAATAGAACACCCTGTATTTTTTTGGTCTGAACAATATAAAATTCATTTATCTTTCATTTCATATTGGGGTTCCCTATACCTAACCTAAATAGTTTTTCAGATATTGGCTTTTTCAAATAGTAGTTCTTATTTCAATGCATTCTTTGAACCAAGATAGCTTTGAAACGACATTTATTTGATTTGCTCACAGAATTCTCATTGACAGTTGTTATACTTCACTTCATCGAAAATATTTACTGTTCACTAAAATGAAGTTATAATTCACATTCATATTCTGACAGTAGTTCATTGAACAGACTATACAATTTTTTTTATTATTCAACTGAAACAACAACAAAATATGAAACACAAATGTATTTAATTCAAAGTAGGTGCTGGAAATGACGACCATCCTGTTGAATACGAAGAGCCACTCTCTCTATGAAATACTTCTTAATATTTAATAACATTTGAGGCGTCACTTTTGTGGTCCTCCCCTACCAATCCATTTATTCGGAAAGCACATATTCAAAAACTGTCTGACACTGAATTTGAAATGTGCCGGAGCTCCATCCAATTGTAACCACATCCGTTGTCTGATATTTAGCGGCACATTCTCCAGAAGCTCAGGCAGATCATCTCGTAAAAATTGTAAAAATTTTGGACCATTCAAGTTTCCATAAAAAAAGTATGGTCCTATAACTTGTGTACCTATAATTCCTCCCCACACGTTAACGGACCATCTATTTTGGTGATCCAGAGTGCGGAAAAAATGAGGATTCACATCATTATAATGATGGAAGTTGTGTCTGTTCACTAAGCCATTGTTATGAAAAGTAGATTCATCAGAAAATAAAATGGAATCCAAAAATTGTTCATCCTCACTAAACTTGTCCAGAACCCATAGACAAAACTCGATTCGCCGATGGAAGTCTATTTCATATAATTCCTGGTGCATCTGAATACGCCACGGGTGAAATTTGTATTTTTTTATTACCCTAGAAATGCTCCGTCTGCTTATCCCTGTATCTTCCTCGATCTTACGTTGACTCGTATGAGGGTTTTCTATGATTGATCCCATAATAAGAAATTCATATTCCTCATTTCCAATGATAGGTTTTGGTCTATTTGCCTTTTCATAAGCTACACTTCCAGTCCTACGAAATTGATGTAGCAATCGTTTGAAAACCAACTTGTTTGGATGATTCCGGTCTGGATATTTTTGGGCATACACCCTCGACGCCAAAAGGCAATTCTCTAAACACTCACCAATCGCTAAAATCATCTATCCGCTCTTGAATGGGATAAGTTTTCATTTTCGACGCTAATAATTCAGTGAATGTTTTGAATAACGTAAAACACAATAACTGTCAATAAGAATTCTTTCAACCAGTTGAATAAATGTCGTTTCAAAGCTATCTTGATTCAAAGAATGCATTGAAATAAGAACTTCTATTTGAAAAAGCCAATATCTGAAAAACTATTTATGTTAGGTATAACAGGTATACAGGGTGTTCTATTTAAAATAACAAAGTTATCTTTGTCCGAAATTATAAAAAAGTGACAATGATTTTTGAACCTTCTGTATAATATTGAGAAACGGTTTTTATCGAAATCAATAGCACAAAACCTCTTTTATGCTTGGTCAGAATTCGAAGGGATGGTTTCCATACATTTCGATGTTATTTAGTTCCCAATTGTACCTTGCATTTTCATAAAAAAATTAATAACTCGAGAACGGTTATAGTTAGGTACATAGTACCTTTTAAGAAATCATATTATTTTTTCCTGACCTATCCAAAAGTGTAACGAATACAGGGTGTTCTATTGGAAAAAACACAACTTTGATGTGTCACACTTTTTTGAGCCACCCTGTAGACTCCAAAATAATTTCCTTCTGCAGCCTTAATCAATATACATATAATGAAATGGGGAAATTCCCGAAAAAATTAATGGTTTGGTTTACAGGTACGTGTCATATAGGGTGCCCCACTCTATATATATATATATATATATATATATATATATATATATATATATATATATATATATATATATATATATAAATATATAAATATATATATATACATATATATATATATATTATTTTCATATTCCACCGAATTATGTACATGCGCAAACACTCGATATCTTTCACATTTTTGTAAAAGTAATACAATCAAATTTTGAATTGATCTCATGTAGTATAGTTATTCTAATCCCAATTGGAACTGCAATAAAAATAAGAGCACTATGAGGAGTGTTCATATGCACTGCCCGGCAAATGGGAAATGTATATACAATCATAAAAAAGTTCCGTCGTGTGGAAGAGAATTCCTTCTCGAAACTTTTTATGTCGGTCCAATTGGGATTAGAAATACTATAGTATACGGAATTTGGCAAAGGTGAATCTTTTGTCATATTTTCGTCAGATTCACCAGTAGTGGAAAACATTGAGGTAATTTGGAAGTCGAGAATTGAGATATGAAGACATTTTGCCATATTTCGTTAATCAGAGGCGTTAATAAATAAAAAGCTATAGTAATGACCCTTTCAACCGATTCATCTCCTAACATTGGATAAGGAACAACAAAATTAGGGAAAATAGTTTTCTTAAAATTCCATCCGCACTAATGTTGAATATTTTCAATCAACTCACGTTGATCAACGAGAAATATTACGTTGGAAAATTTCTTGCATGGAATCAAAAAAGCATATAAAAAAGTTTGGCCTTCATGAAATCCACGCGGGCATAAACTAGTTTCTCATAAAACCCGTATTACACTATGCGTTTTTCGTGACTATGTTTGTGCTTATTTTCATGGCTATTTGTTAGCTAAATTTTCCCAAATAACTGACACTATTACACCGTGCCTTTTTGATGATTGTTTCAGGCACTAATTTCAGAGCTGCAAACATAAGGAAAATCAACATTTACCTTAAAATATCAAGTAATTTAGTATACCTGGTCTATTTGTTTCAACTTTTTCCTTACCTGGTACAAGATTTTTTCTTCTTTTCTGTCATACTGAACAAAACGAAAACTTTGTGAATAATTTCATTTATTTATTTGTTGGTTATACACTGTGTCCGTAAAGTATGGAACAAATTCATTTTTAGCTAAACAGGTCATTTTAAGAAATAATCCTGAAACACGTCGATTTTTGATGTTAATTTACCGTATTTCAAAATAATAATCTAATATACAGGGTGAATAACGTTCGAGTAATGACGTCACCGTCATTTTTTTTAAATGGAACACCCCCATTTTGTCTCAATTTTTGGATTACTCTAGCTGAGCTGATTCCAAAAATGTATCACATGTTGATTCCAATTGGTACAGGGTGGACAAAAATACAATAGTTTTGTGTGTGCTCATAAAGTAACGCGTAACATTCTTTATTAGGTAAATTAACAATATTATCAAAAATACTTATTGTCTAGCGGCAATTGGTTTAAATGTAACACCCCGTAGTTTGCTACATGTTTAGAGTAATAAAAATGAGCTGTTTCAACTTTCTACGGGAATTGTTTATTTTTTACAATTATTATTCAGTGACAGTTTAGTACTACAATATTTTTGGTATTCGTGAATATTCGAATGATTGCATAGATTTAATTGGAAGTAGAAATGGAGTTGAGTGTAAAACAAAGAATTGAAATACTTATGATGATTGGGTATGGAGACAGATCGCAAACTCAGATGGAAGTGTGCAATTTGTTTAATGATAAATATCCAGAAAGACCTATAACGCGTTCAACAGTCAGTAAGATTGAAACGAAATTTCTAGAAATTGGTAATGTTGAAAATGTACGCAAATCAGGTCGTCCCCTGCAAATGCTGATACAGCATTAGATGTTTTACTGAGTTTTGAAGAAGATGCGCACACTTCTGTTCGTAAAGTTAGTCGCTATATCGGTGTTAGCAAAACAACGGTACACAAACTATTGAAGCTTGAAAAATGGCATCCTTATAAAATCAAACTTGTGCAAGAATTAAACGAAGATGATCCCGATAGAAGACTCCAATTTTGCGAAGAAATGATGGATAAATGTCACCGAGACCCTCTCTTAATACAAAACATTATTTTTTCTGATGAGTCCACTTTCATGTTAAATGGTGAGGTTAACCGTCAGAATTGTAGATACTGGGCAAAGAAAACCCCCACTGGATGCGTGAGCATCATACACAATACCCTCAAAAGGTAAATGTATGGGCTGGAATTGTACGAAATCGAATCATCGGACCCTACTTTTTCGAAGGTAATTTAAACGGGGCAACGTACCTTGAGTTTTTAAGGGGGTATCTCGTACCTACTTTACGTAATTTGTTTCCCAGCAGACGTAATCCTGGAGGTTTTGATGAAAGTTTATGGTTTCAACAGGATGGTGCACCTCCACATTATGCTGTAGATGTTAGAAGGTACCTAGATGAAATTTTTCCGAACAGGTGGATTGGTAGACGTGGACCCACTGAATGGCCAGCGAGGTCACCAGATTTAAATCCTTTGGATTATTTTCTGTGGGGCCATCTGAAGAATGTTATTTATAAAACGAAACCAGCAAATATTGCAGATGTACAAGAGAAAATTCGAACAGAAATAAACAATATTACGCAAGAAACCATACACAAGGTTCAACAAGAATTTGTACACCGTTTGGGTTACTGTCAAATACAGCAAGGGCTGCAGTTCGAACATTTATAAAGTCATGTATTCCAGCATATTCTGTCCGCTAGACAATAAGTATTTTTGATAATATTGTTAATTTACCTAATAAAGAATGTTACGCGTTACTTTATGAGCACACACAAAACTATTGTATTTTTGGAATCAGCTCAGCTGGAGTAATCCGAAAATTGAGACAAAATGGGGGTGTTCCATTCAAAAAAAATGACGGTGACGTCATTACTCGAACGTAATTCACCCTGTATATTAGATTATTATTTTAAAATACGGTAAATTAACATCAAAAATCGACGTGTTTCAGGATTATTTCTTAAAATGACCTGTTTAGCTAAAAATGAATTTGTTCCATAGTTTACGGACACAGTGTAGATAATTACTGTGTTGGCAAACTTGACATTTCCACAAACGTCCTTGAAATCTCCTCGAATCAGGGGGAAAAAAGAACCAGCCCTTTTTATTTTCATGCCTGAAACAATCAACAAAATAGTATCGCGCGCGTGCGTATTTGTTTAAAATTTCAGCCACCGGCAGTCAGGCAGACAAATAGGCACGAAAAAGGCATAGTGTAATGAGGGTTTAAAGCTCACGCTTGCATATCGATGACATCCAACCACATGTCCTTCTTTTATTATGCAGTTATAAGAAAACTACTGGAATGCAAATATGTTAGATTTTACATCCACTGAAATTTAGGTTGTTTTTATTGTATGGCTAATGAACTGAAAACAGACATTGCTATTCCTGGGACTCCTACACTCATGAAGGTTTCGTTTGGAACGGGTATATAATGGAATTTGAAAAATTCATATACTCACTGGTTCCAGAGTCTAAATCTAAAGTTAAATGATAAGGAGTTTCAAACATTCAGGTTGGCTGAAAACGATAAAACCAAAAGTTAACCATTTTTTTTCCATTGAATTCAAATTAGTGGCTAACAAACATCTGTATCCAATTTGGTACAAACCGACTGTTAAATATTAGATTGACCTAATATCCTGTGTCACCAGGTCTGATATCATTTATTTCAGGTAGATCATGTTCAATCACGAAGTACCTATATTTCGAATCCTGCAACTGAATTCCATATCATTTCTATTCCCAGAAACTCGGATTTTAGAAACTAAAGCGATTTCCGAAACGTCATCAAAGGAAGCATATTTTGTATTAATAATGTCTAATATTATCTCTAATATTATTTTTGTTGTGGTATATTTCAGGTAAATCATTCTCAAACGGTATATAACTAACAAATTTGAAATTTATTTTTATATCCAGAATATCGAAACAGCAGTAACGTATCAGTGTAAAATCAGTAATTTGCCCTTATTCCAGGGCGAGATAAAACCCATAATATGGAAAGCAATAATCCGATACCTCCCCAAAAAACATTTAGGCGTTATTTATCGATAACATGCATAGAATGAACAAATTCACACTGAAGTTCATCATAGAGGGGTGCCGACAAGTATTTTTCCCGTGCATTCATATTTGTATTCGCTTATCAAATGTTATGGAGAACTTTTTGTAAACCAAGTAAAAGAATAGAAGTTGATAAATGCGTGTTATTATTTATTTGTGCTCCTTATCAGAGGTCGACTTTGTGAATTTCTTATAGAAGCAACACATCATTCTTCGGAATCATCAAATTTGGTGCAATCCCAACATTTCAATTGATGTGTTAAGCATAATTTTTATAACTTATGCAATTCCAGTATATCGTCATATGCCTAATGAATATTGCTCCCTTTCGATTTTTCTAGCAAATTGTTTCGAAATGTTCAGTCGTATTTTCATTAATTATGAATGAAAATTGAAATAAGAACAGGCGGTACAAAGTCTCGAAAAGAACAAATCGATATGATATTGATATACAAAGAATGTCAGAAAAACGCTGTCAAAGCTAGTATGCTATACGCTGTTCATCGTCAGTGAAAAACCAGAAGCTAATGTTTTAGCATATGTTCATTTTTCTCCATCTGCCTCAGTGCGAGAATTGGAAATTGAATGTGGGATCAGCAGGGAAAGTGCAGGAAAAGTATTGAAAAAATATAAATATCGCTCCTATAAATACAGTTTGCATCAGCATCTTTATGAAAATGACCCAGAACGTAGACGTTTTGTCTCGAAGATACTGTTTACAGATGAGTCTAGGTTTACGAATAAAACATTAGGAATAATGCAAGGTATTGGGCTCGAGAAAATCCTAGGTTACTAAGAGAAGGTAATTTTCAAGGAATATTTGGATTCAACGTCTGGGTAGGAATCATAGGGACAAGTGGACCAATTCCATTCGACGGGCCTTTGACGGGTCAAAAATATCTACAATTCTTAGAGAACGATATTAAAAATAATATCAACGATTTACCTGAGAACATCAGAGGAAAAATATTTTTTCAGCAGGATGGTGCAGGACCACATAATGCTAATATTGTTCGGCAATATCTTAGTGATACCTATGGGCAGAGATGGATTGGAACAAATGGTCCAATCAGATGGCCAGCCAGAGCGCCCGATTTAATCCCTATTGATTTTTATTTATGGGGTCACATAAAATCCAAAGTTTACTCGAGGAGACTAACTTCTTTGGAGGTATTGAGAGATAGAGTTGAGCGCGCATTTTAGGAAATTCCTGCTCACGAACTGATAAATGTGATAAGGTGTACAATAAATAGAACTAGTCTATGTCTTAGGGAAAACGGGCAACACTTCGAACATATTATTGGTCATTAATAAATAAAATGAATTTTCGATGGCTGTGAAACTCTTCTATTGAAAACAGGATAATGGTATTGTGAGTAATAATTTGTACGATGAATGTTTCACTCTTTCAGTCGTTAAATTTATTCATATAGTTTGATTAAATGAAAGTTATCTTTTCTGTAATGGGTTTATGATCATTACATATTGTCGAGTCGATTATTTTTGGTGATTCATTGTTACCATTCTGAAGTAAAGTTTGAAAGAATGAATAGATGTCATGTTACCTACCAATTTCAGATTGATTTCATTTTGTTAGATGGCTATATATACAGGGTGTTACCAAATAAGTGCGAAAGTGTTTAGGGAGTGATTATTTGTCGAAAATTAATAGGGGTCTTTCATGTAAACAAAAGCTCTTAGGCCTTTTCTTGAAACGTTACAGGCTTACAAAAATAAGAAAAAAAAAGTTTTTTTTCTTGTAATTGCTGAAGAGTTGAAGAAATGGCTTTACGTGGGCATGTTCTACCAATAAAAAAGCTACCTATGAATATTTTTTTAGTTTTGTTGTGATCTTTTAAAGGGGTGAAACATGCAACCCCTATTCCATTTTTACACGCTTTATATTAGCTTCACTTGTATGTTTGTTTGTTTGTTTGTAACCGACTCCTTTGGGCGCGATTTTGACCCACTTCCAGACGTACGAATGATTTGAAATTTGGCAGGTGTACATAATTCCGGTGACAATGCATTAAGAAATTTTTGTTTGAAAAAACAACAAAATGGATGCGTACGAGAGATGGCGTACGAGTTTTGTGATTATGGTCCGAATCGCTTCAAAATTGGTATCTGAGGGTTTTCGTGGTCAGAGATCATGATTCTTTCGTCAAAACTTAAAAATTCGAGATGGCGGATCCAAAATGGTAGACGAGTTTTGTGATTATGGTCCGATTCTATTCAAAATTGGTATGTGGGGGTTTTTGGGGTCGGAGATTATGATTATTTTGTCAAAATTGAAGGATTCGAGATGGCGGTTCCAAAATGGCGGACGAGTTTTGTGATTATGGTCCGATTCTATTCAAAATTGAAGAATAATAGTTAGAAGAATTAAATAATAATAACAATACATAGTTTGAAAAACTAAAAAACACGCTTTAATAGAAAACAAAACTAAAAAGTTGAAAATAAATAATAGTTTAAAAACTAAAGAACACGCGTTAATAGAAAACTAAACTAAAAAGTAGAAAATAATTTCAAATGAGTTTGAAATAAGAATACAGTGATTAACAACAAATTTATTTCATCTTAAAAAAGCGTGGGGTGCTTTTTAAGATATATTCATAATGATTCTACTTTTACCAATATCTGTCCATGAAATATTAGCAATAATTGACATCAAGCACCCCACGCTTTTTTACGATAAAATAAATTTGTTGTTAATTACTGTATTCTTATTTCAAACTCATTTAAAATTATTTTCCACTTTTTAGTTTAGTTTTCTATTAAAGCGTGTTCTTTAGTATTCAAACTATTATTTTTTACCAGAACTTTTTAACGAAACAAAATTTCTCAGTTCAAAAATGTGTTTGTGTTGAAAAAAACCATTCATTTCAAAACTTTTTTAACTGCTGTGTTGTGTCCGTAAAAGTGATAGTTTCCTAATAAAAAAATAAAATACAACATTGTGCATGAACGGATCTTCTGTAAATGGAATCGAAAAAATCTAGTAGGTGGCTGTCACGTTTTGTTTGCACAACTTCCGACTTCAATCGTAGTATTTTAAAATCGAAAAAATCTAGTAGGTGGCTGTCAAGTCGCTTTGATTTCTATGTGGTAGTTGAAAGTTCAATTGTGTCTTTTGAATCTTCAATATGAATAATTACACTAACGCTGAAATGGCCGATATGATTTTATGTATGGTCGTGCCAATGGTAATTCTTTGTAAGCTAGACGGCTCTATGCAGAGATCTATCCTCAATGCGTGATACCTCATCACACAATTTTTGCACATCTTCACCAACGTCTCTGTGAAAGAGGGACTTTTCAAAAACGAACAACTGATTGTGGTCGTCCACGAGTAATAAGAACGGTGGCACTGGAAGAAGAGGTTCTCAATATGATTGAAGATCGTCCGGAATTAAGTACAAGACAAATTCTAACACACTTAATGTTAGCAATAAACTAATCTGGAAAATTTCAAAGGATCATCAATTGAATCCTCACGATATTCAACGAGTCCAGGCAGTTTTGCCGCGAGATTTTCTCCATCGAGTAGACTTTTGTCAATGGAGTCTTCAAATGATTACCCAAAATGCTCAATTTTTAGAAAACGTAATATTCACTGACGAATCCAACTTTTCAAGGCAAGGGATTACCAATTTCCATAACAATCATCGAGATAACCCACATGCAGTTCAAGAAGGTCGCTGTCAATATGAATTTTCACTTTCTACCGTTAAGGCACACTGGTGCAACCTATACAAATTTGCTCCAGGAGCAGCTTCCCATTTTATTCGAAAATGTTCCACTAGCTATTCGACCACGAATGTGGTTTATGCACGATGGTGCGCCTGTCCATTTCAGCATAACTGCTCGTCAGTACTTGGACGACGTGTATCCAAATCGTTGGATAGTCAGAGCAGGACCTCAACCTTGGCCTCCCAGATCTTCAGACTCAAACCCCTTGGACTTTTGCATCTAGGGTCACCTAAAGTCCTTGGTTTACACGACCCCCCATTGAATGTGTGAATTATTCAAGGAATTGCATCATTGCAGCCTGCGAGAAAATCCAAAACACACCAGGAATATTTCAACGTTTGCGCCAGTCTATGAGACGAAGACTTGATTCCTGTCCTTTTGGTTTTTTTGCCTTTTTCTTTGTTGTAATACAGATAATTTTGTTTTGTTTGTATTTTTAATTTGATATTCTATTAAAACAAAACATGGTACTGGTACATGCCTACATTAAAAGTTGAAACAAACGGAATAATTTTAAAATACTACGATTGAAGTCACAAGTTGTGCAAACAAAACGTGACAGCCACCTACTAGATTTTTTCGATTCCATTTACAGAAGATCCGTTCATGCACAATGTTGTATTTTATTTTTTTATTAGGAATCTATTACTTTTACGGAGACAACACAAGAGTTGAAAAAGTTTTGCATTGAATCGTTCTTTTCAACACATATTTTTCAATTGGAAAATTTTGTTTCGTTGAAAAGTTACGGACACAACACAGAGTTAAAAAATAATGTCATCTCTTCAGCAATTTCAAGAAAAAAAACCTTTTTTTTTTCCTCATTTTCGGAAGCGTGTAACTTTTCAAGGAAAGGCCTGAGAGCTTTTGTTTACATGAAAGACCCCCTTTAATTTTCGCACTTATTTGGTAACAGCCTGTATATATATATATATATATATATATATAAATATATATATATAAATATATATATATAAATATATATATATATATACAGGGTGTCCGGTAAACCTTGTACAATATTGGCACTGGTGATAGACCAGGTCATGACTGTTCAGAATATCAAAATTTCACCTCAGTAAAAATCTCACCGTTTTTGAGATAATGGGAATTTTATAAATTTCTAGGAAATCGCTACCTCACCTCGGATTTTTGAGTGCTATGTCTACAAATTAAGACTAATTCAAATATCTTTGCTGCTGAAGATTAATGATGAGTAATGCTTTCAGACGTACAAAACAGTTTTTCAGTAATTGATAAATTTTTTCAAGAAATAGAGGTAAAATGCCAGATTTGAATCCCACCAATTTTTGAAAAAACATAACCACGTGAAGGTGGATATTCATTACAAAATAATGCCCATTTTGTCCAGACTCTACCATGGTATAAAACGTACTAAAATTATTTTTGGAGGGAGTGATATTTCCCTTGAATTAGAGTGTGGTTTCATTCTAGGCTTCCATCAACTTTTATACTTTCGCCCAAAAAGTATTTTGTTTTGATTTTACCGAGATGAAAAGTGGAAATGGTTATTAATAATAACGAATAAATTGCATGATAGCATTGAAGAGTATGTTCACAAAATGGACTTTTTATGTAATCAGCCTAATAAAATTAATATCCAAATTAAATGGTCGATTTTTCGACATGGCACCGATTAATACACGAATTCTTGTAAAAAATGTTGCAATTGTCTCCAGATTCCAACGAAGTTTCAGAGATCCACAGATACATTGCTAAACATAATTCTTTTCCACTTTTTGTTTTTATTGTGTATTGAAGATAGGAAATATAGGTACTCATTTTGTTTCATCTGGCAGTATTTATTTCATCATCATGCCGTACACACGTTACACTCCCCGAGAATATGCGCAAATGCACTACATTTATGGTGAATGTAGAGGTAGTGCTACCGCTGCAGCTGCGCTTTATGCAGAACGATATCCGAATGCATCACATCCAAGTTAACGTGTTTTCATAAGAGTTCACAACTCTTATTTGGAAGGCAGAATTCCTGGAAATCGAGGTGGCGAAGGTAGACCGCACCACAATAATGATGAAGGAGTACTGCAAGAAATTGATGAAGACCCAAGTATTTCTGCAAGAGAAATCGAACGACGAACGGGTATTCCGAAATCTACGACTCATTCCATTATAAAACGTTACCAATATCATCCATACCATGTGCGTCGCGTCCAAGCATTACTCAGGAGGGACTACCCGGTAAGAGTACGATTCTGCCGTGAAATGTTACGAAGAAACCGTGAGGATCCGAACTTTTTTAATAAAATTCTGTGGTCAGATGAATCTTCATGCAAACGAGATGGATATACGAATATGCATAACTTACACAGTTATAGCCTAGAAAATCCAAATTTGATGAGAGAGGACAGATCACAACAACAGTTCAAGATAAACTTATGGACGGGAATTTCAAATGACGAAGTAATCAGCCCTTACGAGTTGCCACAAACTTTGAATGGCAACATTTATCTGAATTTCTTGCAAAATGAACTGCCCCCTCTTTTAGAAAATGTACCTTTAGTACTAAGACAAACGATGTAGCTTCAAAATGATGGCTGCCCGGCGCATTATGACGTAAGAGTACGGCAATATTTGAATCAAATGTACCCACGACGATGGATAGGACGCCGTGGTCCAATACCGTGGTCCAATACCGTGGCCGCCCAGGTCACCTGACTTAAATCCATTGGATTTTTTCTACTGGGGCAATTTGAAAGAACTAATTTACGCCACACCTATACCTGACGTGGAACAATTGAGACGGCGTATTCACACTGCCGCTCAGAGAATCGCTGATTCGGGGGCTATAACGCATTTGAAAAGGTCCTTCTTGAGAAGATGTCGTATCTGCATAAGATCTGATGGAAAACAATTCGAACATTTATTGTAATATTATTCAATGCGATGCCGAATAATCGATATTGTGGTTTACATTGTTTGTTAATTGAAGAAAACGTTCAATTATTATTTACTTTTTTACCTTTCATTGAATGCTTCTAAGCAATTGATTCGTTATTACTCATAATTATTCCATCATTTCATCTTGATAGGATAAAAATAAAACACATTATCGACAAAGTCGTAAGAGTTGATTTTAGCTCAGAATAACACCCCACTCTGATATAATCGGAATACCACCCCTTCCAAAAATAATTATAAAAAGTTATCTACCATTTGAGAGTCTGGACAAAATGCTCAATTTCTTGTGATACATTTCCACCTCCACATGGTTATAGTTTCTTCAGACAATATTGTCAAAGTTGTTAACAAAAAATTGGTGGAAATTAAATCTGGCATTTTACCCCCATTTTTCGAAAAATTGTATTAATTTCTGAAAAACTGTTTTGTATATCTGAAAGCATCACTCATCAGTAATCTTCAGCAGAAAAGATATTTGAATTAGTCTTCATTTGTAGACATAGCACTCAAAAATCCAAGGTGAGTTAGCGATTTCCAGAAATTCAAAATATGCCCATTATCTCGAAAACGGTGAGATTTTTACTGAGGTGAAATTATGTTATTCTGAACAGTCATGACCTGGTCTATCACCAGGGCCAATACTGTACAAGGTTTACCGGACACCCTGTATATGGAATCTGGTCGGTAGTTTTATTTTTCACAAGCTTTTATTTAGTTTCACCTGTCCCGGTGTCTGTCTGTCATCAAATCTTGCAAGTTAAATTTGACCCACTTCTTATCGTCCGATTGATTTGAAATTTGGCAGGTGTACATAATTCCGGGGACAATGCATGTTTTTTGTGACTATGGTCCGATTCTATTCAAAATTGGTATGGGGGGGTTTTTGATGTCGATAATTTTTTTTACAAGCTTTTATTTTTAGTTTCACCTGTCCCGGTGTCTGTCTGTCTGTCTGCCTGTGTGTCGGTCTGTCTAATCGTCCGATTGATTTGAAATTCGAAAAGTGTACATAATTCTGGTGACAATGCATTATAAAATTTTTGTTAGGAAATAAAACAACATGGCGGCTCCAATATAACGGGCAATTTTAGTGATTATGGTCCGATTCTATTGAGAATTGGTATCTAGGGGTTTTCGGGGTCGGAGATTATGAATAAATTAGATAGAAATTACTAAACTAGTAATTTAACATCATAAATACCAAAAAATAAAAAATGAATGAACGAATAATTTTTTTTTAAAACAAGCTGTTTAGTTGTTAATAAAAACAGAACTGAAAAGTTAAGAATATAAATTTTAAAAAATATATTTGAAAGACAAGCTTTTATACATATGCACTAATAGGAAAAAATAATTTATTTCATTGTTGATCTAGGTTATTATGTGAGTAACAGATTCAAAAGCTTGCCGCGGATACAAAATAAGTAATCTTGCGCGGCAAGATTTTGAATCCGTTACAGAATAATCTAGATCAACAATGAAATAAATTATTTTTTCCATTCTAGTGCATTTGTATAAAAGCTTGACTTCAATTTTTTTTTATATAAGGAGGAATTTAAAAAAATTCGAATCCTAAGTGGTTAAAACTATCCCCTGAATATTCGAATAATGTTTATCAATGAAATCTAAAAAAATTTAATATACTGTTACCGTGTCAAGTTTCAGCTGAAAACTAGAAAAAAATGTGTGTCGATACATAACGTATTCAGTATCCCGACGAACCTCGTAGGTAAAGTTGAACTTCGAATATATAGGTCGGCGCTGAATTTAGTGATTTTGGCAGTTGAAAACAATTGGAGGTTGAAAGAAAAAAAATATATATATATATAAATATATATATATATATATATATATATATATATATATATATAAATTTAGATATAACAACTGAAAATTGGTATGAACAGTGGGGAATAACGGGGATCTTCACTTGAAACGTCAAAGCTATAATATCATTCCGACCAACGTTTTCATATTTTACGTTTTTTTCCTTCTAAAAGTTAATGTTCATCAATCAACCACTCACATTACTGACCCTGAAGAAGTTTCAAAATTGAAACGAAAGCTCGGTCCAAAGTATTAAAGATTTCTTCATATCTCAACACTTGGGCTGACTGAAGATCCTCGTTATCCCCCACTGTTTATATATATATATATATATATATATATATATATATATATATATATATATATATATATATATATATGGGTGGGTAGTAATTGCTGACTAGTTATATATATATACATATTTATTCAATTTCTCGGAATGAAGGTCTGATTCAGTCAATTCTAACAACGTTTCGACATGGTATTTGTCATCATCAGGTTAAACACTGAAATAAAAAATATGGAGTTTGAGACATATTTAACTTAACACAATATTAAACTGTATGCACTAAAATAATTCTTTAAGAACATATGGATTGAAATATAACTCGTTATTTAACACAATATAAAACAGGTTAAACACTGAAATAAAAAATATGTATGGTATCCACTTACAAATGATCTTATTTGAATTTTTGCGTTCGCATTGTACGAACGTTATTGTAGGTGTGACTTCGAAGTCGAAGTTATTGGGAATGGTTTATTTATTTTTCATGCATTTTTACCCTCTTCATAAGTACACTGGATTGTTTATATTGAGTTCTAGTATATGAGCCGGACTGTATTTTTTTGGCAGCATGTAAAGATCAGATTTCATTATTATCACTATAAACAAAGTTAAAAAAGGTTGTTATAAATCTGGCTTAAGTTTTTGATATTATTTCTATTGTTGATGCTATTGGGGTCTTCTTTAATATGTATCATTTCAAGGAATGTTCTTACTCTTGGATTCCTTTCTTTGGTCAAAATTTCAACGTTGTTGGAGTCAAACTTATGTTGATTTTCTTTTTCGTGTTTGGATAAGGCTGTAATGTCAGTTTTTGAGTACTTGTGGGCTTGTACTCGTTTCTGCAAATATTGTTTTGTTTGACCTATATAGGTACTTTGACAGTCTTTTCACGGTATTCTATATACTGTATGAGTTTGTTTGTTTTTTGGTATTTCTGGTTTTAATTTTGAATAAATGGTTTTGCTCGTCACACACCTACAATAACGTTCGTACAATGCGAACGCAGAAATTCAAATGAAATGATTTGTAAGTGAATTCTCATATATATTACAGATATTTTTATAAATAAAAAACATATTTCGAACCACATGTTTTTAAAGAATTATTTTAGTGCATATATTTTGATATTGTGTTAAGTTAAATATGTCTCGAACTCCATATTTTCAATTTCAGTGTTTAAACCTGATGATGACAAATACCATGTCAAAACGTCGTTAAAAGAAATTATATGAATTGATTGAATCAGACCTTTATTCCGAGAAATTTAAAAAAATATATATGTGGTCAAGAAACATATATGTGTATATATTTTCTTCAATTTCTTGGAATAAAGGTCTGATTCAGTCTATTTATATAATGTCTCTTAACTACGTTTCGACATGGTATTTGTCAACTTCAGGTTAAACTAAAATCTTTATTTAAAATCTGTACATGTGGTATATTTCACCTTCAATTAAATTATATTATTTGAATTGTGCCTTCGCATCGTACGGACGTTATTGTGGATGTCTGACTTCGACGAAGTTAACAGGAATGGTTTGCTTATCTTTCATGCATTTTTACCCTCTTCATAAGTAGGTATACCAGATTGTTTATATTGAGTTCTAGTATATGGGCCGGACTGTATTTTTTGGCAGCATGTAAAGATCAGTTTTCATTATTATTACTAAACCAAAGTTAAAAAAGGTTGTTATAAATCTGACTTAAGTTTTTTATAACATTAACAATAGAAATGTATATATATATATATATATTCTCTTTAGTGTCTTGACCACATATATATTTTCTTCAATTTCTTGGAATAAAGGTCTGATTCAGTCTATTTATATAATTTCTCTTAACTACGTTTCGACATGGTTTTTGTCATCTTCAGGTTAAACTAAAATTAAAGATATGGAGTTTGAGACATATTACATCTTTTCGAAAACCAGGCGTTCAAAGCAGCAGACATAAACCAGATGAAGGAACACGAATAAAGACAAAGATATGTGAAATACAAAAAATACAATAATATTTGAATAATTTTCCTCTATAAAACTGTGAATTATAAAAAAATCGGCAAAACAGATCATTTTTATATCATCTTATCGCTTGAGAATCCTTTTTTCAATCCTGATTTTTGCACCTCGGCCGGTAAAACTTCCCCAATTATTAAACAGGCTATATCTCAAAGAGTATCAGTGATAAAGAAAAAAATTCGAACCCTGAGGGGTTAACTTTATGCCTGAATATTTCAATAATGTATTCCTTCAATCTGTTAGTTTTTTTATTAAGGTAAAGATGAATATAAAATAAATAATGTAAATAAGTAAAATGTTCTATTTAAAACTGTGATTTGGTGTCCTCTTGATCATAGAAGAGGACGTATGCTTCTCCACTCACGATATATTTTGGTGATAGCGGTGATACTCTCGAGTCATTGTACTCGTGCCAAGTGCCTGCATAAGGGTGCCTACAGTAAGCCGTGTAGTGTCCGTTAAAAGTTGTTCCACTATGGTTGGATACAGCATACAAGTTGTAGCGACACGGAGCTGCGTTATCTACTGCATAAATATTCATATCTAATCCATCGAGAGGAAAGTCAATGAAAACATTTAGTTTCTCTCTGAATCCCTCCATCTGCGAAAATCTTTTCAAGTGAATCACTAAAGTTTTGGGGAATTTAAGTATAGATAATGACTTCGTGCATTTTCTCCTTTCCTTGCATTTAGAACAAGTGGGTTTTTCGTCATCATCCAAAATTTCTTCCCTAGTGAACAAGTCTAAACATTGCGACAGTCTGAGTTTGCCAGTACTCTCTGGAATAGGGAGTGAAAGGTCCCAGAATGGGTCAAAAGTGACAGAACAATGGCCACAGAAAGTACATTTCAACGATGATTTCAGTTGACCAACAAAGTTATCGACAATTTTCGAGTTGTCCATTCTAAGATATCTTGACCAAGACTCTTTTGCCTTTTCATTATCGCTCAAATTTTCATCGATTTCTATGAACATGGGTTTGGGCCTTTCTCTTACTCTGTTTACATCTTCATGAAGACCTCCCAATAAATATCTGAAAAATTCCTTGGCATCCTGTTGAGCGTTACCCATAAAACGAGGTGCAAATCTTTGTATCAGGCTTTTCAAAGAAACAGTGTTAACCACCACATCAGACGAATCTTCTGACCAAAGTTCTTTTACCACTTCTTCGAATGCTTTTATCAAAGCACCCTTCATACTTGATATGCTTGTGTTGATATCCTTCAAATGTTCGTCTTTTCTCAGATACTCGAGCAACCATCTGGTATTCGATAAACATTGTATTGCGCTATTCATAAAGCAGGTATTGCCAATGTTTTTCAAACCATTAAGGCCAAGAGTTTTGGAGCTTCCAAACACAAGTGGTTTGATGGAATCATAACTGAGGGAGGAACAGTCTCTTATGCAATGATTTTCTCTATCATTGGAGCGCCGCAATAGGGAACTCGATTGGAGGCTGCTTGAAATCGAGTTGGATAAAGATATGGTAGATCGCGTTATTTTTTTGGAAGTGGTTGAATCCAAATGATACTTTTCAGGTATTTGGCTCCGAATAATATTCTTATGGATACTACTTGACATATTTATTCTTTGTGGACGAATAAATATATCATCCAAACGTTGAGTAGCAGGAATAGAACCCAGAACTGACGTTGCGTTTCCTCTTTGGATGGCGATACTGATATGTTGTATCAAAAAAGTCCTTGCTCTTCGATCATCTGTTTTATTGATCAATTTTTGTCCAATATGATTAATTAATTCGGTGGCATAACTACCAAATGAACCGAAGGTTTCAATTGCTACCGGATAAAAAATGTATTGATCTTTTAAAGTAGAATATTTTTTCAATTTGGACTTTTCAGCAGAATCTGCAGCCCCACCAGCATTTCTGGATGTTGAATCAATATGTGATGCTGCAACGGTATCTACGCAGGTGAAGTCCCAGACTAAAGGTTTTCCATGACTCCATGGGATGAGAGACATCCCATCTGGACGCTTACCATCATCACGAATGATTCCCAAAGGTTCTAAGATAGCAGGAATATCAGCAGTTGATAAAGCTCGCTTGATTAAGTCATTTACTGTTGAATGACGAGACGAACGCCCGGAACTGAATCTACAACTCAATCCATGCGTCCCTTTTTCGTTGACGATAAATCCACATCTGCATGTATGACTCACACAAATAGAACAGCCCAAACGTAAACCCACAGAAATCCTGAAAGATTCATCATCTAATAAAGTTCCAAGGAATGCAACTGGAAGAGCGTTGAGCCAAGCTCCAGATTCTTTCGTACTAACTGCCTTCAGTCGAGCCTTTTCAAAAGGAGAATTAACAGCCGAGTCAAGGAGTTGTTTAGATGACAATTCGATGAGAGGAAGATCCCAGGATTTTTGGGAAATTTTATTATCAGGTGCAGAGGTTCCAGTTTTAGAACACCATACAGATTCACACTCTATATAGTAAACATCGGACACACTGGAAAAATAATCAGGTACAATTTGATCAACTAGATGTTGAATGCTGTTCAACGAAGAAAGAAAAGCTGGTAAAGCAAGTGAAGATGCTTGTCGTATACCCAGACCACCCTTATTTACGGGGAGTGTTGCTTGAAGCCACGTGGAAAGGCTGAAATTATTATTAGTAATCTGCTCCAAAATCATACGGAGTGTTGAGTCGAAGAGATCAAGTTCATTTTGACAGCTCCAAGTCGGGCAACATCTCAATGTATATATCAATTTGGGTATAGCTAGACAGTTCTTCAGAAGAAAATACCCAATATGCTTTGGAATGGAATCCATGCGGGATGCCATCAAATTTAAAGATTTAGTCTTTTGGTTCAGGGATTGTGCCAAAGATTCTTCTGACATGGGTGCACCAAGGAGGGTCCAGTTGGTTTTATTCATAATTTTCATACCAGGAGCAAAACTGTAGAATTTTTCTGGTATGTCATCTTTCAGGTCGTCCAAGAAATATAGTTCGCATTTTTCAAAATTCAATTTAAGACCAATTTTTTCTGATGTTGAAATTATTTTCTTGAACTGTTCTAAAATTACATCAGATTTACCACCTATGGAGCCGTCATCAAGATACCAACAGTTGAAATCAGCCTTGATTGATTTGGTTAAATTATCAATGCATAAACAGAAGAGTGCTGGGCCCAAAGGGTCTCCTTGCTGGACACCTCTTTCTGACAAAATAGTGTTATTTCCAAAATTTAAAAAGGTATGTTTCTTATAACATTGGCTTATGAAAGGATATAGATTCGGAATCTTGTCTTCTACTCTTTCTAAAAGGATATTTCTATGAATCATATTGAAAGCATTCTGAAAATCTATTTTCAGGAATACTGTGGAGGCAGGATCTGGATGTTGATTTAAAAATCGACGAGCAGCGTGAGCAACGGCTTCACATCCTCCTGGGGTTCCAAAACCGAATTGAATAGGGCGAAATAATTCACCTAAAGTTTCTTTTATCTTCGAACAAGCTAGTTTTGCCACAAGCCGTCTAAAAATCAAGCCGACGGCAATAGGTCTAATGCCACCATCTTTTTTAAGAGCAACCAATGAGGCTCCGTAAAGTATGGGAATCACATCCTGTATGACTTTTCCAGTGAGTAAGAAGTTGCAGAACGAAGTCAAAGAACTCAAAAGTTTTTCGCCCATGGATCCAGAACTTTTGGAAAGCAAATCTTGGAGGTGCGATGGCCTCAACGAATCAAGTCCACCAGAAGATCCAGTACGGAAAGATTTCACTGCTTTTGAAACTTCAATTTCATTGACTTGTAATGGAATAAAGTTTTCACTCCCTGTATATTCAACCTCTGAATCAGTTGGATGTTTCAAACGTAATTCAGATAGAGTATGACTGTCAAAACTTGCGATAGTGTCAGATGACGACAAGATTCGAACAGCAGATATGAGATCCCCATCAGATACTTTATTGATCACACACTTAGCAAGGTTCGTGGTTGGTGGTAATGACTGAATATCTTTAGATATATATTGTGGAAGATTATTGTTTCTTATATTACTTTTTATGATCGACGTAAGAGATTCTTTACGATTTTTATTGGATGTTGGAAGATAGAAAGACTTATATGCGAAAAAAAACAGATTTTCCCAGGCTTCTAAGGAGTTATACTCAACACAGTTGTCAATTGCTCTGCACAATGCTTCAGCAGCGCTCACTCTTGCTGATTTTGGAATTCTTCTTATAATATGGGAGTTCAACTTTTGGAACGACAAACGGGAATTTAGGCTGTCAGAGAAAGATTCATTTTTAGAAAAAGAACCTTCATTCCCAGTCAAAGATCCATCACACATTTGCGAAGCCAAGCCTTTATCATAAGAGCGGTGCATCCTTTTTGTATGAATATTCAAGCCTCTTCCATTCTTGAATCTCCTTCCACATATTCCACACTGGAACTCCAGAGCTTCGAATCAATTGCCGCCCTCACATCCGACATCATTCGTTTTGTGGAAAATATAATTATAAACACCAATAGAACAGGTTGAGATAAAAACCAAATATAAAAACTAAATTAGGTGAATGATAAAATGATCTTGACATTATTAACGTCACCAAATCATTTAGTATTTTCTAAACGGCGAGATAAAATTGAGGTCATTTTCAACTTCCAATAGATTGCGCTGAATTTAGTGAAGGTTAATTTGGAAAAAAACTAAGGTCGAAGGTGTAAATAAATGAAAAAGCCATAGCAATGGCCATTTCAAGCAATTCATCATCTAAAATAGGCTCTAGGGACTAACAAAATTGGGGAAAGATGTTTTTCGATTCCATCTGCACTAATATGGACTCAATTTCAATCAACATATGTTGAGGAACGAGAAATGTCAGCGTGGCACCATATTTATCAAAGTTGTATTTTGCAAATTTTCTGCATCAAATTAAAAAAGTGTAGAAAAAAGTATGACATCGAAATCCACGGGGGCCAAGCCGCGTGCATAAGCTGGTCTAAATATAAAAAATATAATAATTGATCATAAAACAACAACCTTTCGAATTGAAGAGAAATATTCATTCTACGTGATGATTGGGAGTAGGGTTGTCAACTTTTGCATTTAAACTATTTTCATTAGTTCTTGAAGCTTTTTAATATTCTAATTACAAGCAAATATGGTTTGAAAACATTGACCCACCAGATTTCGTAGAAAATGAAAAACTTCAAATATTTGATTAAAACTTTTAATAACGCCTTTGTGTGAAATAGTGAATAATTCAGTTCTATAGAAGTTGAAAAATTACCTCTATTTGATATTTCAATTACTTCTTCCCGAATTCATCCGGGATAGTTACTGATTTTTCATTGCAAATGGAAACTATTGATATGTCTTCAGTTCTTGAAGGATCTTCCAAAAATTGTCAAGTGTAAACAGATATATTCCTGGATATCTGGTTTAGTCATAGTTTTCTTCACTGACAGAAAAATTGTATATATGGGCATTATGAAATGTCAAACACAGGTATTGATACTTTTCCATTTTCAATCCCATTTAGTTAGAGACAGATTTTGAATGACTCCCAAATATTGATTTTGAAATGGAAAAGTTGACTCACCCTGTAGAATTTCTTCAATAATTACCACTTAACTTTCTTGTTATCTGAAAATAGAATCTCGATGTTTTTCTTTCGGAATTACTCAAAATATTCGCAAGTTTCAATACCCTTTTCAATTACTTGAAGTTGACAAACTGACTGTAAGGAACCAAATAAAAGATGACTGGTTGGCCAGTCTTGTTGATTTTCAGTATAAAGGAACTTTATTGCTGCAGTCACATAATTTGCCTTTCTAATACAGATTCAACCATACATTATTTGACAGCGTTTTCGTGTGAAACTTCAATAATGCGAGCTTTTGAATGAATGCACTGATTCTCATAAAATTATATTGAATAATAGAAATAGGAAAACGAAAAAACGGTTATGAAAATAATTACAGTTGATTCTCAAATTGTTGCCCACCTACTTTAATGCATTATTCAAGGCTGTGTAGAATGAAACAAACCTTTAAAATAAATCTAGTGATATCGTCTGGAAATTAGTTTCTGGAATGTATTTTGAATAGTGAAGTGGCAATTGTGTCGATTAGAGTATCGTCATATTGAAAACGACTGTCATCACCCCACAATATTCCATTTAAAAAGAATGTGTCATCTACGAGTTTTACTGATATTTCAGAAATAAAAATGAAGTAACAATAGAGTCCTCTTGAACTAGAAATATACAATAAATTCGACTGTTTATAATCACCAAATTTCGAAATGGCAGATATAGACTGGCCAAAACCTCGTGAGCCACCCTATGTATAAAATGACCCACAACGTTAGCGAACTGAATATGTTCCAAGGAAAACAATACTTCGTATAATTCCATGAAAAGCTAGTGAATCGTAAACTAATTTTTCGTGTTTCTTCAAACTATCTGATCTCCGCAACGATTCGATCTGTTCCCCATCTATGAAAGCCAAGGTGCAAAGCCAATCAATTTTCGTTTCATTAGAGTTTATCATTTTTATTTTGTCCTTATCTCTGATATAGTAAATTTCCATCCATAGACCGAAAGTTCGAATTTGCAATTCTGCTAAAACTTATCACTTTCATTGAGTATATAAAATTCAGGGTGCCATTAAATGATTCATAATTCGTCGGCTCTCATAGTGCTTGCACCATGGGGTCACAAATAGTCCTTTTCCTCGTAGGTAAGTGTTTCAAGTATTTTTATTCATAATGTAGTAGCGGTTTTCTTATTGAAAACGGAGTTGACTGGTTCTCTTGTAGTGTTATAAACTTTGGACCCCATCCAATCTCTTACACAACCCTAACAGTTGATATTATTGAACTTGTTAGAATAGAAAAATCGAATTAAACGGTTTTCTTCACATAAAGGATTCAATATAAAATTGAACCAGAAAATGGTAGATCTCAGGTGAAAAACAACTACTTTCCTGGCAAATACCACGCAGAACATTGAATGATATTCACCTGAAAATCCATACATACTTCCATATAATATCAATGGACATTGAATGCAAATGTTTCTTTCTGATAAGCTCGATTATGTTTAATTTATGTCGTGTTCACCTAACAATCCTGATGAGGGCCAAGAAGCCTGAAACCGGTATGCGGATTGTTAGGTGAACACGACATAAATTAAACATAATCGAGCTTATCAGAAAGAAACATTTGCATTCAATGTCCATTGATATTATATGGAAGTATGCATGGATTTTCAGGTGAATATCATTCAATGTTCTGCGTGTTATTTGCCAGAAATAGTTTTTCACCTGAGATCTACCATTTTCTGTTCAATTTATATTGAATCCTTTATGAAAAACCGTTTAATTCGACCTATTCATTCCACTTCACATGGCACTTATCTTTCACTATATGCTAGACGGGCTTGCCACTCCTACTGAGAAGGAATCTTTTATTTAGAAACCTATCGAGGTGGGAGATTTTCGGAGTGTTTCTTTCTGTCACTAGGTACCGCCAGTTAAAGTTTATCTTTTCCGGCGTACCTATATGTGTTACAAGATCGATGATGGTTTGTTTACGTTGTGTCTCACTTCAGCCAGAGTTCTTTGGACCTTTGGCTGGTTGACTACTCCGTACTGATGAGGGCCAAGAAGCCTGAAACCGGTATGCGGATTGTTAGGTGAACACGACATAAATTAAACATAATCGAGCTTATCAGAAAGAAACATTTGCATTCAATGTCCATTGATATTATATGGAAGTATGCATGGATTTTCAGGTGAATATCATTCAATGTTCTGCGTGGTATTTGCCAGGAAAGTAGTTGTTTTTCACCTGAGATCTACCATTTTCTGGTTCAATTTTATATTGAATCCTTTATGTGAAGAAAACCGTTTAATTCGATTTTTCTATTCATTCCACTTCACATGGCACTTATCTTTCGACATTATTCTTGTTCCGTCAAAATCAGTATATTTTATGAGAGGATGGAATGATATACAAAGTAATGAAATGAACTAACCAGAACAACGAAAATAATTTATATTACAACAAATAGTAAAAGTAGATAATCATATCTATTATTTAACTGGTAATAGTTGAAGTAAGGTAGGTAAGTAAGTATTTTGGAAGTAATCAAAAAACAAGCATTTAGTAATTAGTATATTTCAGCCACAAAAAATTGAAAAATAAAAACTTTTTAACAAAAAATTAAACAGACGAAATACGGAACTGAAAAGTAAAAAATAAAAACTTTTTAACAAAAAATTAAACCGACGAAAAAATCAACTGAAAAGCAAAAAATAAAATAAACCTTCTTAGTCTAAATGATAATTGAGCTCCTAAACTAATGTAAGTAACTGATTTTGAGTCGGCGCCAAACAAACTAGCAATTGAATTAGGTGAAGCGTAAAATGATGGCAGCGAGATGCATGGCTGCGTTTTGATGACTTCTTTCATAGATAATGATCTTCGATAATCGACAAATATTCACCTCCCTTGTCACACTTGAGATATACTATTTTATAATTAAAGTGTGATTCACTTTTTGCAACGAAATCTTTATTACAACTTTAGAATTTCTGATTTAAATTCTAATAATTAATGAAATCGTTGATAAAGGTTACTAAATAGTTTTTATATCAATTGTGGGAGGTGATATTGGACCACAAGCAGCACTATGAATCATGAATAAAGGTCGTTCCACATGTGTTTTTATTTAGATTTTGAGAATAGCAATCTAGTTTGTATCCCATATATATATATATATATATATATATATATATATATATATATATATATTGTTATGTTATGTTATGCCAGTTGTAAATTCTAAAAGACTAAAAACCCACAAAAAGAATAATTACTAGATGGTTAATGGTTTCAAGAGTTTGTTTGTGAATAACTTTTGAAAGTCTATGTATATTGTGAGCCTAGGTAGAATATGGATAGATAAAAATGTCAAAATACTATAAAACAATCAATTTCATACACTATCAAAATTATTATAACTCATAATTGCTCAAAAGACAACAAAAAGTCTAAATTTACAAAATTTTCAGGAATAAACAGTAATCAACACATTTGTAAATTTGAAACATACAGTATATGAAATTGGAGATAACTAAAAGTAACCAATGGTAGAACAGCAAACGTCTTCATGATAATAGCCAATCAGAGAATAGATGGTCATAGGTAAAAATTGGAAATTGTGAAGGAATAGCAATTGGTTGATATCATAAGCAATTATTATTAGAATTTGTAAATAGTAATAAGTATGGAAAAATAGTTGGATATATAAATTGAGTAAGATAAACCTAAACAGTGAAATGTGACAATTTAGTGCGCGAATTCAAAATTTCAAATGGGAAAACAGGAAGGGAAACTTGTATCGAGGCAACAACAAACAAAGCCAACGAGGAGATTGAAAATAAAATTAGAAGGGAATGGACGCAACATTTTGAGAGAACAAAAATTGAAAGAATTCCAACATTTGAAGAGCAAAACCAGTATTACCTTAATTATATATCATTTACACGTCTCCAAAGCTGATTTCCTTATCTGTATGGTTCCTGATTTATGGTATTGGAGTTCCTGATAGCGCTTGTAGTGACAAGGTTTCCAGTTTCAGGGCATATCTTGAAACACCGACATCTCCAGCAGGTATAAAAACTTTAATAGTGCATTTCCGGTTCTGAACTATTTCACAATAACGAATTTCACAATTCGAAGAACTTTATGTCACCCTATTTTGAACAATAACAGAAAACGTCACTCTCACGGAAAAAGTGAGGTTCTGTTTATCTATCCATGATCTGATTTATTATTTTCATCCGTGAATATTTGTTTCATTCACCCTAGTATAAGTTATTTCTCGTAGGCCAGGTATTTTAAGTCTTCCTGAATAAAGGAGATAATTGCTTTTTGATATTTTGTTGTTTGTTCTTTCACAATGATCAATAAACATATCTACGACCATTGAATAACTTGAGTTTGACACATCAAGTAAGGGCTAAATTGCTTTGAACCGGCTATCTGAGATGAGGGCGTACCAACTGTGCTAGCTGTGGTGAGAAAAGGAATAACAATTGTCAGCTACGTGACGAGAGAACAGTGACGTTCGTTGGCAATTATTATTACCACATACAAATTATTATACAGGGCAAAAATATTACAATATTATATTTACAAAATTCATCATTACATAATAATATATATATATATATATATAGAGAGAGAGAGAGAGAGAGAGAGAGAGAGAATAAGAGAAATCTGTTACGAATCGAAGAGGGCCCACCATCCGCCTACAGCCTGTTTCATGGTTTCCCAATCATCAGGACGGCTTGTGGTCTCTTTCATATTCGTATCAGATATCTCGTAGTGCTAATACCTATCGGCAAGTATAGTCCATCCAATATCAATTGCAGAAGCTGTTTCTAGAGGGAGCAAATGAAAACTCACTTCGCTAACACGAGCGTATATGCGAAGAAACGGAACGAAAAATAATCTGTACTACTCGTAAACATTTTCCGTCGGCAAACGGTAGATCAAAAGAGCCGATAGTCAACGTGGACTCAAGTGAGGGCTGTCAGTTGTACAACCGATTCGTCTGGACCAATCAAGTCAGACATAATGCTGGCAGATGTGTCTTTACGATGGGAGGTCATAAATCACGCGTTAAATTTGTGTTTTAATAGCTCTGAAAGATTAAAAACCAGTAGCGTCTATGGTCTTGGTGTGTGCCGATCGAAATACGTTTTTGGATATAATAATAACCTACATCAAACAATGAAAGAAATTATTTTTCTTTCTTAATGTATTTGTATAAATAAAAGCTTGTCTTTAATTTTTTTTCATTTTTCATTAAATGATTTATGAAGTATTTTTAAAATCTTAAAATATCTAAATAAAATTAGTTATCTCCGCCACTGCTGCTCACACGATTTCGCCGCAAGACTTTTTTATGCTTCTGCAATTGATATTGGGAAAACTATACGAAAATGTGAAAAGCATCAAATTATAGATAGTGATACCTATAATCTGTGCGGTGAAGCTTAGACCTGTTATCGTGGAATTTTAATGACAGGAAATTTCGTGCACATTAATAGGTCACCAACAGATGTCGGCATAGGCCAACCCACGACACCAATAGTCGTACTCCTAGTGCGTTCTGAGTAACGCAAAACAATTAACGAGACTAAGAGAAATCTGTTACGAATCCAAGAGAGCCCACCATTCGCCTACAGCCTGTTTCATGGTTTCCCAATTATCAGGACGGCTTGTGGTCTCTTTCAAATTCGTATCAGATATCTCGTAGTGCTAATACCTATCGGCAAGTACAAAAATGTGAAAAGCATCAAATTATAGATAGTGACACCTATAATCTGTGCGGAGGAATTTTAATGACACGAAATTTCGTGCACATTAATAGGTCACCAACAGATGTCAGCATAGGCCAACCCACCGCACAGATTATAGGTGTCACTATCTATAATTTGATGCTTTTCAAGCTTTACAAGTTTCACATAATACATTATTTTCTGGATATGGTTAACACCTTCTACCATTTCGAGATTTTCATTTTTACAATGATTGGCCATTGGGATGCCCTAATCGATCATGCCATGTTATTGATATTCCCATGGTCTTTAGGCAATCGGAACTATATGCCTACTAAACCATTTGGCTTACCTGTTACAATGATGACATTGTTCTTTTTAATTCTTACGCTTTTTTTGATCGAATAACGCCACCATGCCCTTTTCATGCAAACGTGGAACAGAAATCAGGTTGTCTGTCACATCTATAGATCCTCTTATTGTTGCGGTAACAGTAGTGCCACCATAGCCACAGTGATGTGGGAGCAGGTAGATCGTAGCATATTGTGAACAATTCCTCTTGGTCAGTTGCTCATGAGTCTAGCAGAAATGATGCATCTTCATTACACTTTTGTATTGAAACGATTATGACCCATCATAAATGCAAAACTTTTGTCTTGATGCAGTGTCCGTTTAGGGTGAACCATTTGGATTGTGCGTTGTTTATCAATCTTCTGTTAACGAAAATAACAATCCCTTTTTCCAAGCTTTTATTAAATGGTTTGTTCTGCCACAATGGCCACATTTAAGAGAATGTTGTTTGCCCCCTTTTGATTTCTGTTTTTGTTTGCTTTTATTTTGAAGGAATTGTTTTCTAGATTTTTTCTTATATAAAGTTGATTTAGAGTTTATTTTGTTGGTGTGAGAACTATTGAATGTATTTAGTGACTTGTTGATGTTTTGTCTCCTTTGAGTTTCACCTCATAATCAAAAAGTCTAGTTTTTACACAGGCAAGGTTTAAATTATCCTCGCCTACTGTTCCTAATGCTGTGATTACTTCATCGTAAGATGGAGGCAGAGTAAGTAACATGCAGTTTGGCTCCAGCAGCGAGTAATTCCGATATGAGGTCATCAAAACGTATGAAGTGTTGCAATACTAATGTATCCTCTGAACATGAGACGAAGAAGCCTTTTTCTTAATGCCAACTTAGTTGCTGAACTTCTTCTTTTATAAATAACACCTTTCGCACTCAAGTCATGTTTCTTCCAACTGTCACTAGGTTCACCAGGAATTTCTTCTTCAACTAGATATTAAATATTTGTTTCTTTAGTTTTATCCAGTGTTTCTGTCGAATCACGATACTTCCCGTAATTATTCAAGTTACGCGAAATCTGGGCCCATAACCTATTGAACTTAGTAGGTTAGGGAATTAAATGAAATACAGAATTCGTTTGAACCGACTATTACAAACGTATGTACGATTCTTACAAGAGTTCAGTACCGACAGACTAACTTTTTGTATATTATTCCTGAAAGCATCTCGTGTTTATAAGGGCCAGAAGTGTTTATTACAGTTCATAAATCAGACCCTCTTGAGAATGCCGCTCAGAAAATTTTTCGATGAATCATAACTATTTGATTTGTGTTTTTGTCTCAGTTTATCTGGCGGTAAACTCAACAGATATTCCATAAAAAAATTAACACATTTTTCCTTTGAAATTTTTACGATAAGTCCTTAATAAGCGAGAAAAAACATGTTTTAGTTATCAAAACTTCGCTGTTTCGCGTTTCCCAAACTTTGGCAGAATTTGACAAAAAAGGAGTTTTTGTATTTTTTCAATATTTTTTTTTTAACGGCTATAATTCGTTATAAAATGGCATTATATAGGTATGTGCAAGAGGTTATAATACTTCATGAAAAACAGGGACAAAATGAAGCTTTTTGTTTCAATGCCATAATCATATTCAAATTCAGAACTCACTGCCCCAAACGCAACTCACAGCTTAATTAATTCCAATATTTTCGAACTCTATGTGAATATACCGGGTGACAATGGGACTAGTGCCATGCCTATATATCCTTCACTTATCAACCGATTTGAATGAAATTTTGTACATAGATATGAGACACAATTTCGGATTGACAGACAAAAACAGTATGAAAACAAAATTACTGACTTCTGGTTTCGCCAGAATAGCCATCAACTTCGATTTTTCAAATGGAACACTCTGCATGTTTGATGTTTTTCGGATTCTACGGCTCAAATTACATACGACAGTGTTGCCAAATTTCTATTTTACAATTGAAAAACAATAATTTCTCAAATTTCAACGATATACATTATGTACCACTTTCTTTTTGTTCAAAACGTAGAGAGCCATCTAACAAAATGAAATCAATCTGAAAAAATTGGTAGGTAACATGACATCTATTCATTCTTTCAAACTTCACTTCAGAATGGTAACAATGAACTACCAAAAATAATCGACTTGACAATATGTAATGACCATAAGGCCATTACAGAAAAGATAACTTCAATATAATCAAACTGTTTGAATATATCTAACGACTGAAACGGTGAAATATTCAACGTACAAATTATTACTCACAATACCATTATCCTGTTTTCAATAGAAGAGTTTCACAACCATCGAAAAGTCATTTTATTTATTAATGACCAATGATATGTTCGAAGTGTTGCCCGTTTTCCCTAACACATAGACTAGTTCTATTTATTGTACACCTCATCACATTTATAAGTTCGTAAGCATGAATTTCCTGAAATGCGCGCTCAACTCTATCTCTCAAGTCCTCCAAAGAAGTTGGTCTCCTCGAGTATACTTTGGATTTTATGTGACCCTATGAATAAAAATCAATAGGGGTTAGATCGGTCGATCTGGCTGGCCATCTGATTGAACCATTTGTTCCAATCCATATCTGCCCATAGGTATCACTAATATATTGCCGAACAATATTAGCATTATGTGGTCCTGCACCATCCTGCTAAAAAAATATATTTTCCCTGATGTTCTCAGATAAATCTTTGATATTAAGTATTTTGAATATCGTTCTCTAAGAATTGTAGATATCTTTGGGCCGTCAAAGGCCCGTCGAAAATAATTGGTCCAATGATTTTTGTCCCTATGACTCCTACCCAGACGTTGAATCCATATCTTTCTTGAAAATTACCTTCTCTCAGCAACCTAGGATTTTCTTGAGCCCAATACCTTGTATTATTCCTATTGAACATACCATTATTCGTAAACCTAGACTCATCTGTAAACAGTATCTTCGAGACAAAATACAAAACCATTATTCAAACCATGATGACGCAAAAGCCAATTACAATAAGTTAGTCTCTGTTCTGAGTCATTTTCATATAGATGCTGATGAACTTTTTACAAACGAAACGAGATGACAAGCAAAATTAGCATTCCACTTTTGACATGACATCAATCACCTACTGTTTTCCATGATTCCACGGCTACCTTTCATTTCATCAAACCTAAACGGATAACTCGTTGGAATTTGTAGGCATCATATAAAATATTGTACAAATTCAATAATTGACCGTTTTTTGTTTTGAACAAGAAGAACGTGGTACATAATGTACAGGGTGATTCAAAAGTCCTTTGACAAACTTCAGGAGGTGATTTCTCACAATATTCTAATATGAATTGTCCAAATAAATATATGTCCGGAAACGCTTCGCTTCCAAGATACAGGGTATGAAAGTTTTATTTTTATTTTAATTTTTTTTTCAATAACTTTTGAAATGCTAACCTTAGTCAAACAATAATTGGTATTGGGGGGTTTTTTGAGGTGTCAAATTCGAACCTGATGTTATTATTGCTCTTACTCGTAGGGGGCGCCACCTACACGTCTTTTTCTTTTTTTAAGATTCATAACTTTTTTGAGCGTACTTCTAGCACATTTTTTAGTGAAAAAATCAATTCCTCTATCATATCTACGTAAAAAAGCTGGCCTTGTTACAAGTCGCCATAAGCAACCGTTCTCTAGATATTTGGACTTGAAAATTTCAAGTCGATTATTTGATAATCGATGCGTGTTGAAGTTATCACCATTATTTTGCATTTCTCACAAGAATGCTAATGAAATGAATACGACGTTTGAGAGCGTTCAAAACAGCTTCTTCCAATTCTGGGGTTCGGACTGCTCGTGGTCTTCCAATATCAATCAATCAATCAATCAAATATGCTTTATTGTCCGAAGAAACAATTCTTATCGACAAAGTCATTGTAGAGGTGCTAAAAGTTAAAACTTAAAACCTAAAACCTAATGTTAAGTAATAGAAATAGAAAAAACACTAAAAATGCTAAATAATATCAGCTGCCCTCTTAAAGCTACCTGTTTCTGCCAAACGACGGTGGGGACTGGTAAATGTTGGAGCTGATGGCAGTACTCGATTAGGAAATCGCTCCTGGTAAATACGTCTTGCTTCGCGTGCATTGCCATCCGCAAGGCCATAAACGAAATGCATATCGGCTAAATGAGCATTATTGTTTAAATAATCCTTTTTTTCAAAATTAGTGTTTTTAAACTTACAGAAACTTCAACAAAACGTTTAACTGTCACATAATATGTAATTACCAAAACTACTTACCTACTTGAGCGTCAAATTCATTTCCTAAGCATTCTTGTGAAAAATGCAAAATGATGGTAATAACTTCAACACGTATCGATTATCAAATAATCGACTTAAAATTTTCATTTCCAAATATCTAGAAAACGGTTGCTTATAGCGATTCGTAACAGGGGTAGCTTTTTACGTAGATATGTTGGACGAATTGATTTTTTCACTGAAAATGTGCTAGAAGTACGCTCAAATAAGTTATGGATCTTCAAGAAAAAAAAGACGTGTAGGTGGCGCCCCCTACGAGTAAGAGCAATAATAACATCAGCTTCGAATTTGACACCTCAAAAAACCTCCGAATACCAATTATCGTTTGATTAAGGTCAGTATTTCGAAAGTTATTTAAAAAAAACGAAAATAAAAATAAAACGTCAACACCCTGTATCTTGGAAACGAAGCGTTTCCGGACATATATTAATTTGGACAATTCATATCAGACTATTGTGAGAAATCACCTCCTGAAGTTTGTCAAAGTACTTTTGAATCACCCTGTATATCGTTGAATTGGTAATTAAATTCTCTATCGAATGGCAAGATGGCCCTCGGTAGGTACCATTTGAAATAAACGATGTTTTCGTTAAAAAATGCGTTCAGGAAATTTTAACTCCTGCTGTAGGATTTGTTATTGATCTTATCGATGAAATGACTATTACTATGAGTTACTGATGTAAATTAGTATAGATTTAAACCTGATCAAGGCCTCCTGGGCAAACAAAAAAATTAAGAAATAATTTTTTTCCAATTGTAAAATAAAAATTTGGCAACACTGTCGTATGTAATTTGAGCCGTGAAATCCAAAAAACATCAAACATACAGGGTGTTCTATTTGAAAAATCGAAGTTGGTGGCTATTTTGGCGAAACCGAAAGTCGGCCATTTTGTTTTCATATGTCTGTCAATCCAAAATTGTGTCTCATATCTATGTACAAAATTTCATTCAAATCGGTCGATAAGTATATAGGCATGGCTCTAGTCCCATTGTCACCTGGTATATAGAGATTGCTCTCGGTAGTTGCAAAGGAATCTATTGTTTTATTTATTTTATAAATTGAAAAATATTCATCATATACTAATGGCGTCCAAACTACTGACTTCTGTTTCGCATAAATATTATAATTTTCGAATTTCGTAAGAGTATGGAAACCCAAGGTATAGAAGCTAGTCAATATATTTAACGAACAACTTTTTCTTAGTGACAGAAAAATGCAGGGACCATCATAATTAAAGATTTTTTTGGCAATGTATATTAAATGAAACGGTTAAGTGAGATGAATCTTCAATATCAGTACAAATCAACCATTAAGTTGAATAAAGATTGAGGTATACCTAGAGTATTCAGGTTTATATTATTAGTATTTCGCACAATTTGTCTCATATTCATACTCTAGTCCCTCTTAGTATATTTGAGTTCAGAGAAATAAACCACTGATTCTTTCCTCAGAATATACAGCAACTACTTCTTGTAGTTTTTTGTCGAGCAATTTTTCAGAACCTTTTCACATTAAAATCAATTTCACATTCCGTTATCTTTCATTCTATAGTTTACGTGTTTGGATTGATAATTTTTCCCCAAATATTTTTCTGTTATCCGGTTCATACAAAGAGCCTCGCCTGTGATACCTGTAACTCATTTCACGTTCCTTTTTAATCATTTTTCTTTATCTCATTCATCTATATGGGTTCTTAATTGAGACTGGAATAGAAAATCTAATTTTTACTTTCAGATTTCTCTTTTGAGAAATGGTCATTTCAAAATATCTATCAGATGTGCAGCGTAGCTTTAGCCGGGTAAGTAGTTGTTTTCTGTTAGATATTCACAAGATTAACTCCATTGTTATCGTGGATTTTTGAATTCACAAAAAAATCTTTCTATTCATTATTTAATTGAGAATTTTTCCCATTTCAAAATAAAAAGAATCCAACCAATTCCAAATTACTCACCCTATTGAATGATATCAGACACACACACATATATATATATATATATATATATATATATATATATATATATATATATATATATATATATATACAGTGCTTCCCAAAAGTCCCTCCCCCCCTCTTATTTTTGGAACGATTATACATAAATAAGTGAAATTTGGAAACTGAATATTAAAGGTTGTAGGGAAGTTTACCCCTACTAGTGATGATAGATGACGAAATCGTCAAAGATGACGTCACAAGGCCATTGTGACCAATAATTCTAAATGGAACCCTACGGCAAGCGACACCTCTTTTGAAAGGTATCGAAAAAACCTATTCATTGATACTAATTTTGTTTGTGTTTATGGCAGTTATAATGCCTCATTAATAAACATTAAAATTTAAATTCCACTCAGTATGATATTAATTACAGATTCAAGAATCAGTATCTACTTGAAGAAATTGCTCGAAGTGACCTCCATTTACTTCCTGACAGTGAAATATCCTATTTTTAAACTCTTCTCGTACTTTTGCAACAATACGTTGTTTCAAAACGTCAATATTGTCAGGTTAGGTGGCGTAAACCTTCGATTTAAGGTACCCCCCACAGAGAAAAATCCAAAGGTGAGGTCCGGTGATCGAGCTGGCCATTCCGTTGAACCTCGCCGTCCAATCCATCTACCACGATACTCCTCATCCAAATACCGTCTTACTGCACCGTAATAGTGTGGAGGAGCACCATCCTGTTGGAATGTTATTTCCAAATTGCCGAATTTATCTGGATTATCTTCCAAAATTTCAAGGATTAACGGTTCTATTGCGTTTTGCAACAGCTCCAGATAAACCTCACCAGTTAAAATAGTATTTAACTGTGGTTTCTCAGGATACCTGCCCAAACATTCACCTTCTGGGGAAATTGGGTATGTGTTTCACGAAACAGGTGAGGATTTGCGTCACTCCAATACCTCACATTCTGTGTATTTACATTTCTATTCAGATAGAAAGTACTTTCGTCACTAAAACAAATTGTTTTGACATTGTCTGGCTGTTGGTTAATTTTAGTTTCCATATTTTCACAAAATTCTAGTCTTCGGTCTGGGTCGTCGTCTGAGAGTTGATGAACCATTTTTAATTTGTATGGATGAAATTCGTTTTTTTTTCAACACCCTGTGTACTGTCCTTCGACTGACTTCACAGGTAGATGCAACGTGAGTTGTTGAAGAAGTAGGATTAACTATTACTTCTGCCAGTATATCAATTTTTTTCTCATCAGAAATTTGTGGTCTGCCAGATCGTTTCGCATCATCAATACTACCCGTTGTTCCAAACTCACGAAGGAGCTCCCTTAAATAAGTCCTCGAAACGGGGCGATCGGGAAACCTCTCATTAAAAATGCGTTCTACTGCATGAATATTTTGTCCAGTTTCACCAAGAATTAGGATCGCTGCTACTTTATCACCTGAAGCACGTACCATTTCGCTTCTTGAAGCACATAAACGGTCGGCTCACAACAGTTTAACAAATTATTAAAATGTACAAAAATATTAAAAGTACCAAAAGCTGCTTGAACAGCTAAACGTTCGATCAACAATACACAAATTATTAAGTGTACAAAAACTTGGACAATTACAAAAACGTCGAATTAGGGAGACTAACAAAAACGTCAGCTTATTTGACAACTATCCAGAGGCGGAGCTTGAATTTGGAATTTTAGTATTAACTGATTTAATTCATCACAGCTTTGCGTTTTTTAAAAGCGAGTTGCCAAAACTGTCATAAACACAAACAAAATTAGTATTATTGAATGGGTTTTTTCGATACCTTTTAAAAGAGGTGTCGCTTGCCGTAGGGTTCCATTTGAAATTATTGGTCACAATGGCCTTGTGACGTCATCTTTGACGATTTCGTCATCTATCATCACTAGTAGGGAAGTTCACAACCTTTAATATTCAGTTTCCAAATTTCACTTGTTTATGTATAATCGTTCCAAAAATAAGAAGGGTGGAGGGGACTTTTGAGAAGCACTATATATATATATATATATATATATATATATATATATATCACACTTCATGTAATACTATTTTTTTATTGTATTTCAATGATATATAATGGTTACTCGGTTAAGTAGAGCAGTTTTAACTGGACTACGTCGAATATTATAAGGAGAAATGCATTTTTATTATTATTATTAATAAAGGAATTCGCCGTTGTGATACATTGCTTTCCAACATGAAGTACAGAAATGCAGATCAATAATATAATTTGCAATACAAATTTCCCACAAGTCCTATTTGACAAGAATGATGTGCTTTATTATTCGAATAGAAGAATTAAGACATATTTCACGGAAATAATGTTCGTGATTTATCCCACTTAAATACACTTTTCACACTCTTCAGGTGATGGAATTTTCTAAAATATTCCAATAACGATGGAAAACTTACATCAGTTGACATTCTGGAAATCACTTCCGTTTTCCGAATCATTATCGAAAAAGAAAGAGAATGGTACTTTATGGAGAGAAAAAAAAAGATGAGGAGTGTTGACTTTCATAACAAGCTCTAACGATCCACATCTCTGGATGACAGTTTGTATTTTGTGTTTTCCAATGAATCGACTATCATTGTAATAACCATATTATACAGTTACATTGAAATCATGATAAAATTTATGTATAAAGAACATACGATTTTCTTTGAAAAAAACACCTCTTAGTCTGTCAGCTGATAAGTTCGGAAGTGTTTGGTCAAGGAAGTATTATTGTCGAAGATATGGTAGAACAAAAAAAACCTGAAAAACCCATGGAATTCACATTCCCTTATATTGGCAGCTGTTACGTATTTCAATAATATTCTCGAATGGAAAAAATAATCTCTTCATTCAAAAACTGTATCATTTTCAATTCAACCTCCTATGTACAGCGCAAATGTTCAGCATGTCCAGGAAGGTTGTTTTTGATACGAGGATTTTGACTACCTCAAAATCCAAACTCCGTGCACAAATTCATAGAACATATTTAATTTTTTTAGTGGGACTTGTTTACGCATCAAACAACTTAAGATGGAGATAAGACAACGAATAGATCTACAAAGTCTATGGACGAACGTTAACTAGTATGCAGGGATCTTCTGTTCAATATATGTGCATTTTATTGAAAGCGGACCTGAGAATTCAACCAAAGTCTGATGGAAAATTGTATGGTTTGATTTCAGAACCAATATACAGCCACGTTTATTCACGTTCACTTCATCGGAAGGAATTTTTTTAGACTTATGACTTTAAAAACCATCAGATTTTCGTTTAAAAAAAGAACGTAACTTGGGATATTTACTGATATCGATATTATTTTTGATCGATAAAGTGGTTCTTACTTACTTACTAATGAAACCAGGCAACTAGATATAAATTGTTTTTAAATCTCGATTCTATTTTGCTTTTTAATTTAACAAAAGTAAAAAAAATGCATTCTAATTGTACAAATGATTCTTGTCTTTGTTTATTGATAATTCAGTCATCAAAACATTATATACGAGGGCGGGAAATGATTGAAAATATAAATTTAACTTTCGTCATTTGAAACGTTAACGTTATGAGAATTTCTCTCACTTGCGACGGAAATCACGTTTTCGCTGAAGGTATTCTATTACAAAATGACGTCTTTTCGTAAAGGGTTGTTACCATCATGTTTTCCTTAGGTCCATTCTCGAAATTAGTATTATTCATCTGGAAAATCAGAATATGTAACACATGGTTATATCAATTTGCATTCATATTTTTTATTTGATAGAGTAGTTCGACTGTGGCCATTTACATAAAGTAAAAATGATGGTGTTGCCTAAATAGTTTACGTCCAGTTGAAAAGATTTGAGGAAATCTATAAGTAGCTTAATTGTATTATCTTCAGGAACATATCAATTGATATGGAAATCTCCACAGAGAATAGTAAAGTCTGATATAATTTCTACTATTTCTAGGGCCCGAAATAAACAATCAAAAAATATTTGATTATCGCTTTTTGGTGGGCTGTATGCAGTTATGACTTTGACTTGATTTGTTCTAAAGGAAATTGTACAAGTCTCTACTTAACATTCGACAGATACTTTTTTTATAGGTTTCATTTCACTAAAATGTGTATTATCTCTCACCAAAATGTGTACACCTTCATGGATATGATGATCTTTACAATAAGTAAATGATTCCATGATGGTGTTTCTTTATTATTTAGTATCTGAGATCAGGTTCAAATTATGGTCATCGACAAAAAGTTCTATATAGCTAAGGTTGTTGATAAATCCTTGCACATTAACATGACAGACTCCTAAATAGTCAATACCTCTGGTTACATGTAGATGTAGGTCGAGTTAGGATAATAGTGGATATAAGAAATTGTCCTTAATAGTTCCATCTGTTGTTGAATACACTTGTTTTCCCACACGATTTTGATTCTTGCTGAGTGCTTGTTTCACTGTACAGATATTTATTGTATCTGTAATTGTCGCTCTTGGCAAAAGGTATTTATCAATATGCTGGAGAAGTGCTTTTGTTATATACCAGTTCCCAATCTTATTCATAATATCTCCATCAGTGAGAAAATTTTGTTTTTTCAATGAAGAATAGCACTTGAAATCAGTTCCATGTTGATCGTTACTGGTATACAATGCCTTATAAAAAGCTAAGTTGTCCGTGAATATGCCACTGTTTTTGTTTTCTATTCTGATAAAATCTGTATGGTCTGATTACTACCATAGAATTTATGTGCCCTAGTTTCTCTATGTATGTACTCTTCTATGAGTTTGCATGTGGCTTTATTATCGCCTCCACTTTGTATTTGTCCGTTTGCATCGACAGGAGAGTTGCTAGATCTCCAATAAAGGAATGGTAATTGCATTATTTTGAGTTTTGTTCATTAAAATAATGTCTTTATAATTTGGCTTGACAGGGTCTATAGTTTTTGCTATGGGTTGTTCAGTTTGGCATGCTATTTGCTTCCTAATTTGAGTCAGTGTTTGAATCCCAACAGTTCTCACCGTCAATAACTCCTTGTAATTCGGAGTTTTCCTTCGTCACATCATCTAGTGTTTGTTTCAGTTGCTCTTCTGCTTCAGTTATAGTCCATTCCTTTTGCTTACTAATTTGTTCAATTCCTCCTAATATTTTATTGCTTGATCTATAATTTCCTTCGAAATCCTCTTCAACTTTTCAATGTATTTACTGTTTTCCTCTTGCTTCTATGATAACTGCAGTAGACTTTCTTCCATCAATGATTTTTCATTTGAGTTTTCCTCTCCACAACAAATGACTTTGTGATTTTCAACGAAGCGGATCATTATTGTTGGGCGCAAGCTTTATGGGACATACATTTCACGCATACATAATAAGATGACATGGGTCTTTGTTTGCAACATTCAAAATTTTCCATGCTGCTTATTTGTTGGTTCCTGCCTCGTGAGGTATGCCACTGAGACTACTGCTGTTTTCTTGAAGCACTGTTTTCCTATTTATCGCTAGACTTTTTATTTATAAATCTTGTAGCATTTTATCCCTACTAAAAGATGAACCCTAACGATGAGGAATTGAGTGTGTTCCAAATGCAAACAAAAAATACTTTGTATATTTCGATCAATCTGCTAGTCCTTGAAAAGCTCGTGAATCGTAACCTAGTTTTTCGTGTTTCTTCAAATTATTTAATATACAAAACGATTCGATCCGATTTCTAACTATGAGAGATAAGGTGCATAGCAACCCATTATAAAAAAAATATGTTATTGCAATATTAAAGAACAGCAATTATTCTTCCATTGGAGTTTATCATCTTTCACATTGTCCTTATCTCTGATATATTTAATTTCCAATCATATACCGAAAGTTCAAATTTGCAATTTTTCTAAAACTTATCACTTTTATTGAGGATATAAAATACAGGGTGCCATTAGATCATTCACAATTCGTCGGCTCTCATAGTGCTTGCAGCATGAGGTCACAAATAGTCATTTTCCTCTTAGGTGAGTGTTTCAAATAATTTTATTTAGAATACAGTGGCGGTTTTCTATGATAAGAATCATCTTTAAAATTTATTGAAAACTGAGTTGACTAGTTTTCTTGTAGTGTTATAAATTTTGGACCCCATAATTAACAAGGCATAAATTTCCCAGAAAATTATATTTCATGGAAGTGTCTACAACCCTCAAGAATCACAATTCAGTCGTCATGGTATGAATAGACAGGGTGTAATCGAACCTCTTACACAACCGCTTACAGTTGATATTTCATCGAACAATATACCAATTTTTTTTATTTTCACGATAAGTCTTTAATAAGCGAGAAAAAATAGAAAAAAATACCTATCAAAACTTCGCGGTTAGATTACACCCTTTATATTTCATGAAAAACAGAATTGATGAAGCTTTTTGTTTCAATGCCATAATCATATTAAAATTCACTAATTAACGTAACATAACTCACAGCTTAATCATTTGCAGACTCTAATATTTTCGAACTCAATGTGAATGTATAGAGATTGCTCCCGATGGTTGGAAGGGAATCTATTGTTGTATTCATTTTATAAATTCAAAAATATTTGTCTAAACTACTGACATTTCATAAGAGTATGGAAACCCAAGGTATACAAACTTGTCGACATATTTCATGAATAACTTTTTCTAACTAATTTTTGTGTTGCCAAGCCCCCGCATTCAAAGTGTGAGCATTATGATATGTGTACTTGCAAACGTTAATTTTTCCCGAAAAACGTAGAATATCAACTTGGATAGTATGTTTGTTGTTCGAATATTAATTAATTCTTGGTCAAATAAACTTGCTCCTTTGTGTCTACATTATCTTCATGATATGATAGGAATTTCTATAAGTATACACACTGTCAACATCAGTTTGGGGTTTCCAGAGGTTTGTGATATCCGAAAAAATTGTTTAGTAGTTTTAAGTTTTTTTTTTCTGGTTCCATCAATGAATCCTCAGCCGGAATTTTCCATTATTGGAAACATACTGATGATATGTCATATATATATATATATATATATATATATATATATATATATAAAATATACTATGAATTTGAAATAAACTTTGTAGAAAGGATATTCCTTGAGGTTGCAGTCAAATATGGCTATGAGAAAAGAAAACCTTTCTTGTCAAGCTGAAAATGTTTTTTCATTATCAAGACAGCTGTGAGAAAAGAAAAACAATTGTGAAATACGATTTTAACAAATTATAGAATTACAGTGAGGTAGTAAGACGAATAATCATTTCGTGATTGAAGAATTTTCAAAATCATATCATTCCCACTCTAGAATATTAAAAACGGACTGCACATATTGTTTTAGATACTTAATTTAAACACTTTAAAATTTGAACAGGCACAGTAATTACCACATGGTTGAAGCATGACTGAAAAAGGAAAATGGTGGCTGACAAGTAATACATGACATGAAGTGTCAGCCACCATTTTCCTTTTTCAGTCATGCTTCAACCATGTGGTAATTACTGTGCCTGTTCAAATTTTAAAGTGTTTAAATTAAGTATCTAAAACAATATGTGCGAGTGCCATTGTTTAATTTTTATATATATTACTAGTAGTGGGTCATAGTGATATGATTTTGAAAAGTTCTTCAATCACGAAATGGTGATTAGTTCGCTGTCTTCACTTAACCTCACCTTAGTAAGTTCTATAGATTTGTTTAAAATCGTATTTCACAATTGTGTTTTCTTTTTTCTCCACAGCTTGTCTTGATAATGAAAATAAACATTTTCGAAAGCTTGACTAAATAAGAAAGAGTTTTTCTTTTTCTCATAGGCCATTATTTTGACTGCAACCTCAAGGAACATCCTTTCTACAAAGTTTATTTCAAATTCATAGTTATTTTCAACTAGTCCAGTCACGAGACTACCCTTCTTCTATATATATATATATATATATTTCCGTATAACGGTTTCGGGGGAAATGCGTATACTTGAATTTTTCAAATACCCGCTCGCAATTTTCCCCTCAGAAGCCCATCCTGCGTGAGGAGATCCCATAACTTGAGGAAATTCGCGAACGGCCGCGTCTCGTGCCATCTCCCGAGCGTCCTCACTGGGACGAGCGTCAAAATTCCTATCATGGGAAAAACCTTCGCATGGGGTTATTTCCATAATAGGCGCCGAGCCCTCAGTAGCTTTTTTCCAGGGATTTTGGTTTCCGGCGACGGACTCCTTACGAGTGCGGAAACTACCCTGCCTAAAACTCATATCTTTAACGATTTCCAAGAAATCATATATTATTCCAAAAACTTTTTCAAACATTTCAGGCCCATTATCCCCCCATTCGTCTCGGCCCGTCTCTCCCCTACTTCCGCTTCGCTTTAGGAACGGAAGTCAGGGAAAAACCTTCCACAACCCCTACGATCCTCCGAGTTTCGCGGAGGTTTCAATGGAAACTCATTTGGTCTCCCCGTAATCTCACAAGATATGCGAGATGCCGGCTGAAACCCATTTGTTTCGTGAACGACAATCTCTTTTTGAGAATTTCTACCCGACGGCCTATTTCGCGGAGTCAAAAATTTGTGTGTCAAATCCAGTTTCATTTTGCTAGCCTTGTCGGTCAGCTTGCCAACAGAGTCTAGTTCCGAAATAAATGTTTTCTTTAAATTCTGGAAAAATCCCAAAGAGGGTTTTTCTGACAAATTTTTGGGAAATCTCGAAGGGAGATTTTCCCGAATTTCCACTCTGTGTGGACTCGCCCCTCGCGATCCCATTTCGTTTATATACAATTCATTTCCACAAAACATACTTTCATATTTTCGCGGAGTATTTAAATTCCTATCTGAATCTAATTTTGTTGTCGAGACTCGAGTTGAAGGCTTTCTGAGCCATCATTGTTTTCAAAAAGAGCCGAACAAATTTGCGATTTATGTCTGTAGCAGCGCTCCTCGGACCTAAGTGAATTGTAGACGGGCTCATCTACCAAGGAAACGGCTTTTGGAAAGCCTGCAAAATCTAACAAATCATTAGACAGATTCGCTGCAAGTTCTGTCTGTTTGTCTGTAGGCAAGCGACTCTGGCTAGTCGTGCCTACTGGAGTTTGCATAATTGAAAGCCGTGTTTGAAACTCATCGATTTCTTTCGTGGATTCTTCCATAGCCGCAAATACCGAATTTCAGTGAAATGTATATTAGAAAAATGGTTTTTTTCGTCGCCTAATGGTTGGTTGGTTGGTTGGTTTAAGGCTGAGCCAGAGACAGGGTTGGCACTTAGCTTCCCTTGACACTGCGACCAGCTGGGGTCTATTGTATCACTCTGTCGTCAGTGGTTCCTCATTCAAACAGGTTTGTGCCTTCAATTAGGTTTAGAAGCCTGTTGATAAGGTTCTTCGGATTCATGCCTGTTTCCGGGCTGATCTCTCCAAAGATTCTGTGTCGCCTACTACTTAAGGCGTCACAGTCGAAGATTGAAAGACAAGAGTTAGACCCGAGGCCTCCTCTTGTCTCTTGATGACAAGCCATTCTTCAGTATCTATCCCCATGTCCTGGGTTTTGATGAGCTGAAGAATCTTTTTGGTTTCCATTTTACCAAATATCTTTGGAATCCACTCTGTTTCCGGGAGTTTCTCAGTAGGTGTTCGACCATCTGCTGATCCCTCCTCGGTTGGGTTTACGGTTTCTGGTGCCGAGTGTGATTCAACTGGAATCTCCTCGCTTCCATACCCCTGGTTGGGCTTTCCGGATCTCCTTTGTGTAGGGGAAAGGGTCGTCCACACCTGCGGTGCCCCCTGCGCAGGTGTAAGGCAGATTACTCTGGGAGGTCGCCATGTATCCCAGAGGCTCCGTTTTTTTTTATACCTGACTGGCTCAGGTATCATCCATCCTTCGGCACGGGTCGCTTGACGCCTTGGATTAAGCCATGTTGTGGTGGCATTTGGTTTGACATTGACTTAGAGATCAGCAGGTTTTGACCATTTCTGGTCATTCCCACTGGATTTTCCTTGTCAACCCCGTTATCCAGCGATACCACTTGGAGGTAGCCACCTAAGTTTCCGCAACCCATCTTCATCTCTCGTAGGAGGTGAACATGTGTTGACGCAAACTACTCGCCTCGTCGCCTAATAGAGGTGTTGAATTTCAGACATGAATTTTGGGTTTCGAGATGAATAACGATGTGCAATGTTATTCCTATAACTACTGTAAAAAAAATGCCGCAAGACCAGCCTGGGTGGACTGGAGGTAGGATAACGGTTTTTCAAAAACTAGAGTGGATAACGGGCGTAGTGAATCGCGCCTAACTAGGAATATTTAACTTTAACTCGTTATCCCTAAACAAGATGTAGGAAGGTAACCTTTTCGATGCAGGATTTGTGGAAAGTAGGAACGCGAATTGTTGTTCCAGGTCCAAAGGCGTGCACTTCGGTTGGGAATTCTCAAGGAATCCCTAATGATGTCTTGACAGGCAAGGATGTTTCAATCCAATGAATATAGACTCGTAGTAACTAACCTGCCCCGGAACAAATTAATCTCTTGATTCGTGGGCCCCTTTTATTGACTTGATGCCTAATAGAGAGCGATGTTGGAAATATCTCGTAGTCTTCTTATTTCTCTCAGCTATTTTCCTGGAGTAGCTTCTCAGGACTTCGTCGATCTGGAAATTCCTAGATGATAAGATGCGAAGAATATCTTTGAAGAACTCTCTGATGTCCCTCGTATACCAAATTGGCCAAGATGAAAAATTCCGTTGAACGTGTAAAGGTGTGGAAATATTATTTCTTCCCCTAAAACCCCTCCGCCGTAGACAGGCGGAAACTAATCCTCTTCTTCTGACACTTCTTCACATTTTCAGTCAGACCCGAAAAACGAAGCGAAGAATAAGATTCGTCCTTTTATCTTCAAACGTAGAATCCTCAACGACGAGGCATCTTCGACAGGGTTCGCTTTGGAAACGCTCGGCAGGTTGATATCCACACGATGTGAATATCCAACCCAGACTGATTTTCTTCAAATATTTATTTTTCGGCATCGAATCCGCAAAAACAAACTCCTTCGTTTGAATCTACTCAGGGTCGACCGTTGGAAAAATAACGCTGACTATTGAAAAAGACACCTGCCCGCTCTCAATGAACAAACGGCGGCGGCCTGGTCAGAGCGCCGTTAATATCAAAACAAAACTCCAGACATGGGATTGGAAATAGGCATTTCTAAACAAAATCGTATTTAATTTCGTTCCGAAGAGTCTCCTTAGATATGAATTTATACAATATGAACTTTTATCTCTGTTCGAAAATCCCCATTCGGAAAAATTATTGAATTTGAAAAAGTTTACGAACATTTGGTCGCGAAAAAAAACAATAAAATTCGTGGTAAGGTTTGCCCAGTGCCGGGGACTGTCGTGTCTGTGGCACACTTGTAGGAATCTTAAGTTTCAAAGCCAAATAACTAATTCACTCATCTTATAATCACTTTGAGGTTTTACCTAGAGTCGGTGTCTGTCGTGATTATGACCTAGGATAACACAGCTAGAGATTTTGAGCATAATCATCAAGCCAAATTCATTTGAATCCAATCCCCTTCCGAATTTTTGCGAAATTTTTCCATTTGAAGAAAGCTAACATTCTAACAAATGGTTTCCCGAATCGAAGCGAATTCTGCATACACCGAAACAAAATTTTTATCGCTCAGAGATAAAATAAAGGAAAAAAATTAACTTAAAATGGCCACAACTGCCGCGTCACACATTTGATATGGATGAATGAAAAAAAAAAGTATTCTAATGTACTCAACGTAGTGCATACTGGAATAGGATTTGATTACCGGCTTGTGGAAAATTTAGAAAATTGGAGTTCTCACAGAGGTTCTTTCAACAACCTGTATCTTTCTGTGGTAGGTTTTAAAAAAAATTACCGGTTTTTATTTATCTTTTTAGTGTCATGAAATTTTTCAACGTGCAAGTGCGTATAACAAAATTTTTCACTTGGTCAAAATTAGTAGACACAAATTTTGTCCCAAACGTAAGCAAGCTATGAACAGCATGTTTCACGTGCCTAGAGCTGCGTAAAAGTTAGAAATGAAGTTTTATCGTGTCAAAGGCGATTTTCGTAACAATGTATATATATATATATATATATATATATATATATATATATATATATATATATATATATATATATATATATATATATATATATATATATATAGAAGAAAGGGTAGTCTCGTGACTGGACTAGTTGAAAAAAAACTATGAATTTGAAATAAACTTTGTAGAAAGGATATTCCTTGAGGTTGCAGTCAAATTTAATGGCCAATGAAAAAAGAAAAACTCTTTCTTATTTAGTCGAGCTTTCGAAAATGTTTATTTTCATTATCAAGACAGCTGTGAAAAAAGGAAAACACAATTGTGAAATACGATTTTAAACAAATTAATAGAACTTACTAAGGTGAGGTTAAGTGAAGACAGCGAACTAATCACCATTTTGTGATTGAAGAACTTTTCAAAATCATATCACTATGAAACACTACTAGTAATATATATATAAAAATTAAACAATTGTAAAAGCACATATTGTTTAAGAAGGTTAGTTTAAACAATTTAAAATTTGACAGGACAAATTACAACATGGTTAAAGCATGACTGAAAAAGGAAATGGTGGATGACAGAAAATGCATGACATGAAGTGTCAGCTGTCATATGTCAAAGTCAAAATGTCATGGGAGAAACAATGTGTTTTGTCCACAGAACAAAAGGAATAGTACCAATCTATAAGACAAAAATTGATAAATGAGAGAAAAAATCAAGAAATACTAAGAAAACTTTCAAAACTTCAGTTAGAATCAAGTTTCAACAAATAATTGTAAATGACACTTAGGTTGGAAATATCAGATCGTTTATTCATACTATTGGGTTCATTTTTTATGTAAACCATTTCTAGGAAATTCCTTTTATGGTAGTTATTCTCTACTGCTAAAATGGAAGGGTTGTTGAAATTACTAAAATGATTTGAATTTATATTATGTTCAGCTAATGCACAACTGTTTTTTTTTATTTTACAATCACTCTTATGAGATGCTATGCGGCCTGTTAAATTCCTACTAGTCTGACCGATATATATGTTATCACAGTTTAGGCAAGGAATACTATAAATGACATTTGATTTTTCATAAATCGTTAAAGGGGCTTTAGTTCTAGTGTAAAGGCTAGCAATGGTTTTAATATTTTTGTTAGCAATACGTAGTTTATCTAATTTAAACACATTAGTCAGTTTAGAAGTTAGTTCTCTTACATATGGTAATGTTTTATAAATAAATGATTCTACTGGTTGTGGTTGAACAATTGAGTTTATAGTTGGAGAATTTAATGTTACAGGGTCAAAATTCATATTTGCATTTCCAATAATAATACACTGGGTTGACGATCAGTACTGAAAAGTAATTTATTAATAAATTTAATTGGATATGAGTTTTCTTTTAAGATAGTTTTTAATTCATTTAAACATTCCTTTTGAAAAGTTGGATGTGATAAACACACTACTCTGTTTTTCATACCTTTCACATAAAAAAAAATTTTTAAAGATTTTCTGTCAGCGACCGGAACGATTACATTTTTTCCATGTCCTCTGTAAAATATGTGATGATAGAAAAATGCAGAACCATCATATTCAATAAAATTTTGTCAGCAATGTATAATTACTGGATCGGTCAAGTGCGATTTGCCATGAATGTTCAATATCAGTACAAATCAACTATTGAGTTGAATAAAGATTGAGTTATACCCAGAGTATAAGTATTTTGCTCAATGTATCTCATATTTATACTAGTCCATTTTATCTTCTGCCACACAGGAAAATTTCCCCTGAAAATAATATTCACCCATAAAAAGTATATTTTTAAGTGAAGAGGAATAAACGGTACAAATATTTACACTATAACCAAGCAAATTTCTACCACTGATTCATTCCTTAGAATATAGGTTATCGAGCAACTATTTCTTGTAGTTTTTTGTCGAGTAGTTTTTTAGAACATTTTCATATTGAAATGAATTTCACATTTCGTTATCTCTCATTCTATAACTTACGTGCTTGGATTGAGCATTTTTCCCCAAATATTTTTATGTAATCAAATTCTATATCTGTTTCAACTTTCTTTCACCCGGTTCATACAAAGATCCTATCAGTGTACTTTCTCTAACTGTAATACCTGTAACTTATTTCACGTCCATTTTTCCAATTCCAAGTTATCCTATTATTACCTTATTGAATGATTTAGACATATACGGGAAAATTTTTAATTTAAGGATACGTTGGGGATTATAAGAAGAAATGCATTTCATTATTATTATTTTTATTATTATTTATAAAGGAATTCACCGTAGTGATACATTGCCTACCAACATGTATGAAAATGCATATCAATAATGTAATTTGCAATCCAAATTTCCCACAAGTTCTATTTGACAAGAATGATGTCCTTTATTATTCGAATCGGAGAATGAAGACATATTTCACGATAACAATGTAATTTGTCCCACTTAAATACAATTTCCACTTTTCAGGTGATGGAATTTTCGAGAATATTCCAGTGAGTTGTAAATATAGTCGAATAATTTATGGAAAACTTACATTAGTTGACATTCTGGAAATCACTTCCGTACTTTATGGAGAGAAAGAATAAATGAGGGGTATTGACTTTCAAATAGGACTTTCATGACAAGCTTTAACGATCCACATTTCTGAATGAAAGTTTGTATTTTGTTTTTTCTTATTTGCTGAATCAACTATCATTGGTATACCCATATTTTATAATTTCATTCAAATAATCATACAATTTACTTATAATGTACATGAGATTTTCTTTAAAAAAATTATCCTAGTCTGTCAGCTGATGAGTTCGGAAGGAAATATTCTTGTCGAAATTATGGTGGAACAATAAAAATCATAAAAAACCCCTGGGTGTTACAATCGGGATCATATTCACATTCCCTTATATCGGCTGCTGTTACGTATTTAATATTCTCGAATGGAAAATATAATCTCTTCATTTACAAACAAACTGTACCATTTTCAATACAACTTTCTATGTTCTCATGTCCAGGACGGTTGAGTTTTTACTACATGGATTTTGACTACGTCAAAATCCAAACTCAGTGCACAAATTCATAGAACAAATTTCATTTTTTCAGTGGGACTTGTTTACGCATCAAACAACCCAGGATGGAGAGAAGACAACGAATATATCTACAAAGTCTATGGACGAACGTTAACTAGTATGCAGGGATCTTCTGATCAATATTCTGGCATTTTATTGAAAGCGGACCTGAGAATTCAACCGAAGACTGATGGAAAATTATATGGTGTCATTTCAGAACCAAAATATGGCCAAGTTCATTCACGTTTGGCTGAAGGGTGGGATACTCCTATTCCCAATTCCAACGTCAACTGGAAACCCCTATCTTTGACTTCAAAGCCATTCCAAATTGTGATGGAAGATGGATACATCACTGACCTTATTGTTAGTAAAGATGTTTCGAATTGGGAGGCCAACATTATCAAGGGAATCGTGAGTCAGTTCCAGCTGAACACTCAGGCGAAGCATGGTAGCTCATATGGTAGCTCATTGAGACCGGATGAACCTATTTATGATGTTTTCGTTTGTATGGAGGATACTATTTCTGGTAACACTGAAACTATATACGAAATCAGACCTTTGCCGGAATACGTGCTTGGAAACAGAGAATACGAGTCACGTTATTTGGACTTGAAGGGCGATGGAGATGTCATTGAAGTAATCAAACACAAGAACTACACCAGACATGTAGAACTTCCTTCATACCTCTATGGATTCGGAAGAATGGCGAATTGGTGGAGGGCTGATAAACTGGTAGCAGCCAACCGATTGGGAAATTTCTTTGTTAGGGATACCACCAGTCGTGCCGTGCTCACAGGAACATTGAAAGAATACACCGTACAATCTTCCGTAACAGTGAACAAAGTTTTTGTGAGCCCAACTTTAACTGACCAGAAGATTGGATCAGTTATGAGTGCATTGAACGTAACTTTGGAATCTGTGAAATCTCAATTCAAGGAAATTGAAGATATATCTTCACCCGTCAAACTTGGTAACCTTGTATATACTTACGACAAACCCTATTCTCAATCTAATGGGGTTCGCGAGAAAACAGCGTATGAAGGGAAGAGGGCTCGGCGAATGGATGATGTGGAAAGTTACCACAGAACAACTACCATGGAAAGAATGAGACGTTCTCTCGAAGATTCATCAGAAGAAGTCGACCACATCTTCAAGAATTATAAACAAGAAAAGCCTACTCTGACTCACGCCCCAGAGACCCCTCTATTGCCTTATACCACAGGAAACAAAGGAAAATCAATTAAAGAAAGTATCAAAATCATCGACACTGTACAAGATATAGCCAAACGAATTGGAAATGATTTGATTTCAGAAAACTTAAACTATGAACAGACTTTGGAGCGATTCACGACCCTAACATCACTGATTCGAATAATGAATGCTGATGAAATAAAAACCGTTGCAGATGCACTCTACAGCAATCTGGAACAAGGCCCAAAACTTAGTACCTGGAATACATTCCGTGATGTCCTCGCTGAATCAGGAACGGGACCTGCTTTCCTCACCATCCAGAGTTATATCGAAACCAAAAAACTTGCAGAGGAAGAAGCAAGCGAAGTCCTCTATACGATGGCAAAAGCCGTTCGTGAACCAACCGTACCATACATGAAGGCGTACTTCGAACTCGTCAAAAAAGTACAAGAACAGTCACGCTGGCCCCTGAACGATACTGCCCTGATAACATTCACAGATCTTCTTGCCCGAGTTTATGTTGATGTACATTATTCCAAAATCCAATATCCAGTAAAGACATTTGGAGACTTTAATGGTGAAGAAGGAGGAAAATTCATCAAGGAAGAAGTGATTCCCTACCTCACCACACAGCTGAATGGAGCCATAACAGAAGCTGAAACCCGAAAAATTCATACTTATATTCGTGCCATGGGTAACATTGGTCACCCTATAATTTTGAGTGCATATGAACCCTATTTGGAGGGCCGTAAACAAGCTTCCCAGTTTCAGAGACTATTAATGGTTTTATCGATGGAAAGACTCATAAACTTATATCCATCCAAGGTTATTCCTGTCCTCTTCAGAGTTTACCAAAATCCTGGAGAATCCCAGGAAGTACGAGTTGCAGCAGTGTACCACCTCATGCGTTCACCCATTTCAGTAGACATGCTCAAGATTATGGCCTCGTACACCCATAAAGACCCTCATGAAAGTGTTAATGCCGCTGTCAAATCTTCCATTCTAGCTTTAGCTGACTCGAAAGACCACCTGATGTGAGTTTTGATTGATAACCTCTTTGAATCGAATATCACTTACTTTACTTTTTTAGGAATTTTGCTGCCAAGGCAGCAAAACCTCTCCTGACCAAAAAAACATATGGTGTACAGTACGGAGCCCAACACCTACGAACCTACTTCATAGAAGAAATGAGAAAATCATTCGAAGAAATAATCCAAATCTGGGGCAGTGACAACACAGTTCTGCCAAAAGGTTTCAGGTTCATGCTTCGAGAAGATTTAGATGGTTTAAGGAGCAAACTTATTAATATTCAAGCATTTGTCTCAAACCTTGAGGAACTATTACACGTAGGGGCTCAACAATTCGAACATTATCAATCGTATGAAAAACAACAGATGGAACGATATGAAGAGCAGAAACAGTATCCGTGGTCGAGTCAGAAAATTAATAATTTACTCAACATCAAAGCCACAGAAAGAGAACAACTTGAAGGACATCTTTATTTGGAATTTGGTTCGCTACATAGAATGTTCTCATTCGATAACAACACATTGGGAGAAACTCCACAAGGTAGGTATTATTAATGTGAAATAAGGTAAATTTCACTTACTCCTTTTTTCATTTGAAGCTGTCCAAGAAATGGAGGAAAAACTCAACAAGGGAGTGAAAATCAATTACTTCAAGCTGTTCAACAACAGAGCTATGGTCGTTTCCTTCCCCACTGAAATTGGTTTGCCATTCCTTTTCACACATGATACCCCCATGATGATCAAAGTACAAGGAAAACTCACCGCCGTTTCAACTCCCAAATTATCCCAAGCAGGAAAAATGTACATACCAGATGAAATTAACGTCAACTCCGATATTAGTATCACCTATGCTTCAAAACTTCAAAGTCGTTTGTCAGTTACCACACCTTTCGATTCCCATCAATACATTGCTGGATTCGATAAACATCTACAAGTTACTATCCCTGCTCAAGGGACAATGAAAATTGATGTTAAAAAGATGGAACTCCGTGCAGAAATTGCACCAAAAGGATCACAAAAAAAAAACAATTTGTTCTATTACAAATCTTGGCCCTATATTTCTAAAACTGAGGTCACAAAATTCGAACCTCTTAGTGCTCAGCCAAACACATTGATCGTCAAAAAAGAAAGCTCACCTAGGTTCGAAAAAATTATCGGAGATAAAGAAACTGGAATGGCATTTAATATTGAAGTTGAACATGAGAGAAAATCAATAGATGTGCTTTTGCTGAGTCGTTTATTCAAGCACGGAAATATATTATCCGGAATGATGGCTTTGTGGGATGTCAGCACAATTCAGTATGGTAAAATTGAAGTATCATACCTCCCAGACAAATCAAACACCCGCAAAGCTATTGTCCGTTTGGGCTATCAGGATAAATATATGACAGAAGGCGAACCCGAAGTTTCTTCGAAATGGAGACATGATGAGACTGAAGATCCACTGCAACGTCAACAAAAGTTAATTGCGAGAGTTTCTGCTGAAATTAAGAATGTGAGAGCCCGTTCGGTAGATGCTGCTTTAGAGTTCCAAGGAAGCAATAACATAAAGTACGTTTTTACTGGAGCATACAGTAAAAGTAACGTAAATGCTCACTCTCGGGTTATGTTCAGTTTGAAGAGAACTTCCGATAGTCAAAATCTGAAACCCTACGAGGCCCACTTTAACTCCAAGAGCAATATTCCAAATACCAACGGACTTGATCTGGAATACTCTCTGAAGGCTGAACCAATCGCCAACACAGATTTGGAATTCGAATTTGGACAATCTGACGAGACTCTTTCTAAAGTAGATGTTGAATTGAAATATGGCAGGAGTAAGGAACGCAAACAATATTTGAAGGAACTTTCCATGTATCAGAAATGCAAACAGGAAATGAGAGTAGGAGACTACCAATTGCCAGCTTGTCTGAACATGACAATTGAATCAAATAAATTGGACCGTGTCAACATGACAATCCGTTACACAAATTTGAAACCTGAATTAGAAGAAGCTTTGAGAACTATATACGAAGCTCTTCGTTTTAACTCTTTGCCAAGTCTTGAAGTCTACAGACAGCAGTCTTCTCTGAAATCTAATGAAATCCTTATGCAAGCGCGTTTCCATCCTGATTTGGAATACGTCAATGTTTCCGTCCAAAATCAATTAGAAGAATCTATAGTGAGAAACATCTGGGTTAGTGAAATCGCAAGAAGAACTTTAGTTTCTCACCCCGTATTCCATCTTCGTTCACGGTTGATGTCATACCTCACCACTTTCAGGCGTAAGTTTCGATTTATTATTACCCTTCAAAATATTCAAACAAAACTATATTTGGGACATTCCTGATGCTACGTTTCATTCAAGTACCAATCAGTTGGTGAGTTCCATATTGAAATTATTGATATTTGATTATAAAAAATGCAAGAAACACAAATTGAGAAATAGAAGCAATTATACACTTTGGGGAAGGAGTTCACATAATATTTGACATTGAATTTAATCGAAATTATCTCATAGGATAATGGAATATAATTCTCTGTTGAATAATCCTATCCAACAACAACTTGTCACCTCCCTTTTGCATTCCCCCCACAATTTTCAAATGACCCGAACCATTAGAGTTTTTATTCGATTCATATTGTTATTGCCTTTCAACAAAAGTTCATCAAACCTGACGACTTATGACTCAATTAAGGAAATATAAATCCGATTTTATTCAAGTATGAAAAATAGAAGCAAGTATTTATAAAATAATTCAAAACACTTAATATTGGAGGATGAAAGCTCTTCAAAAATTAAAGAGATGTTCGTGAAAGGAATATTTGTAAATATATAATAGGTCATATCACTGAGGAATTGATTTCATTTTTAGCTTCATGTGTTGTTGACAAAACCAAAGTCAACACCTTCAGTAACCAGACATACCCAGCTGATATTTCGAAGCACTGGACTGTGATGCTCCATTACATTCCCAAAGAGGCACGCCACCATGACCAACAGACAGTCGAAACACAGCTGAAATCCCAAATTGAGAATTACGCCGTTCTCGTACGTAGGAACTCCAGATCATCCCAGATGAAGGACATCAAGATGACTGTCAGCAGTCCCGAAACTAAGTTCAAGGTAGTGGATATTGAAATGAGTCCCAGTCAACAAAGCTCATCGCTACCCAAAGCACGGGTCACTGTCAGTGGACAAGAAGTACAAGTTAGCGAAAAGGAGAGTCGCGATGTAAATGATGGCTTTATCCAGATATATGCTCTACCCAACGGAGAAGTGAAGGTGGAAGTTTTCAATGCATTCTACATCCTCTACGATGGATATCGTGCAAGACTCACCCTCACTGACAGTAAATTCACGGACTCCACTCGTGGTATTTGTGGACAAAACAACTATCACAAATATGAAGATTTCCTTACGTCTGAAATGTGTATTGCTCGCGACTCAAAAAAAATTCATAAAGAGTTACGAAGCTGAAGGTAATGAAGGACAACAGCTCAGAGGAACTTTCGCTCAGAAATCGAGCCAATGTGTGGAAAAACATGTTCCTTTGTATGTTAACGTAATCGACAGCGAAATTGAGCTCGATAACTTCGCATTTGCTGAAATTTCTATCCATTCTTCTTCTGGTGAATGCAGCCATTTCAAAACTAAATACGTTGAACAAAATGATGAGATCTGTTACACAATCCACCCTCTGCCCTCTTGCAGCAGTCACTGTCGTCCCAAAGGATATGTAACGAAGAATGTACCAGTTCACTGTCAACTAGAAGTAGTGTTTCAGCGCTATGGAATTCGCAGATTGATGCTGGTGGCGGTCCTGACTTCAGCAGCAAAACGGAGCACAAATCAATTTCTATGACAGTCCCCAAGAGCTGTTCACAATAATTCTCTGATGATGATCATTGCTGACAGAATGTATTATTCTTCAACAATCATCTCAAAAATGTAAAAGTAGGAAAAATATATGAGATAATTCAACTACGAGTAATCGTTTTTTTAACTCAGGATTGGGCTGATGTTTGAAATGAGGGAGAAACTGATAATATCTGAAGATATGTTCAGTAACTATGAGACAGTTGAAGATAATTTATATTTTCAGAACTCTGGTTCTATTGGGGAATATTTTTCAAATAACTTTCAGAATAAAAAGTAAAAGTATAACCATCAAACTGTAATCACCTTTCTTGTTAATAATACCTCAGAAGATCTCAAAAGAAGTTCACTTTCCATTTGATGATTCTTCCCAGTTTCGTTACCATATGCCATTCGACCATGTATTGTCTTTGAAATTTGTCATCTGCAGTTCTATTAAAAAGCTACATTCTTAAACAAATTTAAACAAAGCACGCAGTTGTTTTATTAATTCGTAGTAAGACAATAATTCACAATCGACATTCTAATCTATTTTCAGAACTGATATCTTATATTTTATCAATATCCAATTGAGAATGTTTCCCTTTTCAACTAGAATAACAAGTTCATCAGACCAGTGAGAATAGAGATCTCTAACTAGGATATTGTTTATTATTTATCATTTTCAGTTTTTTTCGGGGATACAAACGATTCATTTTGAGAATATATATATATATATATATATATATATATATATATATATATATATATATATATATATATATATATATATATATATATATATATATATGATATAATATAATATAAAAGCAACAATACCTTAAAGGTTGTCCAAGCTTTCGGAAATTTTATTAATCATTTCCATCATCAGGGAGAATCTTTGTTGAGAATAATTATAAAGATGTTCAAATATGATGGTTGACACATTATGAAGGATAAATGATGGTTGGTTGGTTGAAAGCTGATGAGCCAGAGACAGGGTTGGCACTTAGCTTCCCTTGACACTGCGTCCAGCTGGGGTCTATTGTATCACTCTGTTGTCAGTGGTTCCTCATTCAAACAGGTTTGTGCCTTCAATTAGGTTCAGAAACCTGTTGATAAGGTTCTTCGGATTCATGCCTGTTTCCGGGCTGATCTCTCCAAAGGTTCTGTGTCGCCTACTACTTAGGGCGTCACAGTCGAAGATAATATGAGAGGCTGTTTCCTCCTCTTCATCACATAGCCTACACTCCACGGTTTCCCTGCGTACTCCCATGGTGTTTGGGTGTTTTATTAGGCCGCAGTGTCCAGTCAACAGACCTATTATTATACGAGCCTTCGTTCTGTTCAGGTTCAGAAGGTCAGCCGTCAGGGTCCGGTTTGGATGCCCTACCATGACTTTGCTGTGTATTTGCCCGACAGTTTGATCCCAATATTGTTGGTGTCTTCTTTTTATCCACTCGTCGATCAGGGTCCTGCATCGGTTTTTGCTAATCCCATGTGCAGGTTCTGGCCCTGTGAATAGCGTTTCAGATGCTTGTCTACCTAGCTGGTCCGCTTTGACGTTGCCTCCAATGCCTCTATGACCTGGCACCCACATCAAGGTGACCTTGTTGTGTTTTGCCAGCTCGATGAGTTCTGGAGGCAGTCCCAGACTCAGTTTGGACTTTATCTGTATAGAGTTGAGTGCTTTGATAGCACTTTGACAGTCAGATAGAATGTAGATGTGTTTTTTCCTATAACCACTTTCTAGATTCTTCTGAATGCATACCATGATAGCATGTGTTTCAGCTTGGAATATCGTAGAGCATTTGCCAAGTGGTATTATGTAATCCCTTCTTGGCCTTACCTCATGTATTCCTGCTCCCGTTCCTTCAACTGTCTTTGAACCGTCTGTATACCAGACTATGTCCGCAGTTGAGTGTGATTCTATACTCGGGGCCCATCCAGATCCATCAATTCGTGTTTCGAATGGTTTTTCGAATGAGTATAGGGGTTGCATGTAGTCTGAAATCATTTCGAGTTCTTCCATGTTGATTACATGAGTGATTCTGGTATGTCCAGTTGTTCGGATTCTCCAGTTTTTTGTTTGTTTCAGTCTTTATGCACTCATCCTGGCCTCTCCAATGACAAGTAAGTCAAGGGGTTCGAGGTTTAGGATGATTTCCATTGCAGCTGTTGGAGTGCTACTCATTGCACCCGTGATACAGAGACAGGCAAGCCTCTGGATTTTCCCAAGGTTGGTTTTTGCCTGTCTTTGATTTGTTTTTGGCCACCATAAGAGTGAGCCATAAGTTATTCTTGGTCTTATTACCGCTGTGTAAAGCCAGTGCATGACTTTCGGTTCAAGCCACCAGGTTTTTCCAAAAGCTCTCCTGCACATCATGAAGGTTATTTTGCTTTTATTGGTTACATGTTGAAGATGCGGGTTCCAGGTTAGTTTCTTGTCAAGAATCAGTCCTAGATATTTCACCTACTCTACTACCTATAGTGTTCCACCGAATAGTCTGGGAGGTATGAGTTCTCCCATGTCTCTTCTCCGGGTGGAGGGAAGTGTTGTTTTGTTCGGATTTGCCCTCAGGCTCTCTCTGTTACACCATCCTCTACTGTCCTCAGTGCATTTTGCATTAGCTCTGAGGTTGTTCGAGTATTCTTTCCCTTGATGAGGATGACCAAGTCATCTGCATACCCTTGAGAGTAATATCCTTGGTTATTCAGAGAAATTAGCAGTTCATCTACAACCATGTCCCACAGAAGGGGGGAGAGTATGCCCCCCTGTGGGGTACCTCTGGAAATTTCAACCTGCTCTGTTTCCTCAAACATGTTGGCTTGGACCAGTCTATTGTGAAGCATTGAGTGTATCCACCTTCAGGTGATTTCGTCAATGCCTCTTCGAGTGGCCGCAGAGACCATACTTTCAAAGGTGTTGTCGAAGGCTCCTTCGATGTCTAGAAAAGTGCATAGTGCAATTTCTTTGTTTGCTAGAGACTCTTCAAGCCTTGAAACAAGCTGATGAAGTGCTGTCTCGCATGATTTTCCTGTTAGATAGGCATGTTGGTTTTGATGTAAAGGCCGTTCTAAAAGAGCGGTTTCCCTTATGTCTCTATCTATCAGTTTTTCTAAGCCTTTCAGAAGAAATGACGATAGGCTTATTGGTCTGTATGTCTTTGCCTGGTCGTATGAGTCCCGTCCAGGTTTTGGAATAAAGACCACGTTTACAGTTTTCCAGGTTTGAGGTAGCCATCCCAATGCTAGGCTCAGCCTGTACAGTCTGCACAGTTCTGGTGCTAGATATTCAACTCCGCTTTGAAATAGTATGGGAAATACTCCATCTGGGCCCGGAGACTTGTAAGGTTTGAAGGAGTTTATTGCCCACACTACTTTTGAGTTACCGTTCGTTTAGCCACTTCCCAGTCTGCCCTTTCTGCCCTCAAATGAAGGTTTGCATGGATTTCATATCTGGGGTTTTGATTTGTGGTGACAGTGGATCCTGGGAAGTGTGTTTGGAGCAAGAATTCTATAGTTTCCTTCCCAGTGTTGGTGTGATTGCCGTTGGGTTTTTTGAGAGTCCCCAACGGATTGATGGGGTCTTTGGAAAGGATGCGGTGGAGTCTTGCTCTTTCTGAGGTTTGTTCTATGTCCTCACAGAACTTCCTCCATGACTTTCTTTGTTCCCCTCTGATTTTTTTGTTGTATTCTGTGAGAGTTTTGGAATAATCCTCCCAGTCACCAGTTCTTTTCGCACGATCAAATAGTTTGCGCGAGGATGAATGATGATATAATACAGTTTAAAATAACTAGTTAAGTATTAAAATAAGGATTATCACATTTTTATAGGTGAATGTCATTTCCCCATGGGGGAAGAAGTGTCAAGTATATATAATCTCAATAATTGTTTATACGAACCGTTTGGCATTTGTTTCGAAAAGGGGCATCACTTTGAACGAAATAGTTCACAGTAAATATTTCAGCTTCAGAAGCAAACAGAATTACAAATCCATTAATGTGACAGTCCCTCGAAGCTGTTCACAATAGGTTTCAGATGATGATAGCATTCAATAAGTATTTTTTCTTTCAAGTCTCTCTGTAGCAGATACTATTGAAGTAAATACGTGATGGAATTGAAAGTATAATTCTGTTGATTAGTTTGTTTCCAATATAAATTATAGGAGAGGGCATTCATTTTTCGATAAGAATAACAATCAGTGCCATTTTGGCAAATGGTTATAATAAACTTGTATATTTTGGCGAAAAAAGTCAATTTTTTCCTCAAAGTGGAGATGGTAGAATATGGAAAGAAAAAGAGAATTAACTCAAAGGAAATAAAAACAGCATGGCTCACTGGAAAAATGTATACATTTCGGAGATTGAGATCCCCATCTTCCGCAGAGTTACAAACATCTAAAATAATGATTATGGTACAGGTTATGGAACAAAATGGAAGTAACCTGTACCATAATCATTATTTCAGATTTTTGTAATTCTGCTGAAGATAGGGCCTCATTCTCGAAATGCATATGTTCCAGTTTTTATTTCGTGGAAAACGACTTTGTGTTAACTCTCTTTTCCTTCCCACGAACTTGTATATTGCTGTCAAGGCCGCAGAGGGAGAAGGGGCAGGGAAGGTATATGAAGGACACATTGAAACATTCCTAGAAGGTGGTATAAAATACCAGAACTGTAATTTTGGGAAAATCAAGCGGGCCTTGGAAAATTGAGCAGTTCATTATATGGAATATAATTGAAAAACGATCTCATGAATATTTCACTACCGTTTTGATGCAATCTTTGTCAATTTTGTTATAGTCGAACATCTATCGTTTTTGACACTCGTCATCTATAGTTATATTTAAAAAATAACTAACTTCTCAGACAAAATCATTCAAAGCACGGGGTTGTTTTTATGAATTCGTAGTCAAACAATAGTTCATAATCAATATTATAATTTTTTATGTTACTCGAAAAAGAGAATTCAAAAGACCATCAAAAATATAAATCCCTGTATCTAATACGTTATTTATTTCCATTTATGGTTTTTGTTTGTGATTATGGATGAAAATCATTTATTTTGAAAGCCTCGTACTTCTATATGTACAAAACCTACAAAATATCAGTTAACAGACACATCTTGAATTATTATCACTACATTGGGTTAACCTATTTTCACTACATTGGGTTAACCTGTTTCCTATAAAATAGCGTCTTCAGGGGTAGATAATACTAACTCAACAGTCGAATTGTTTCAAGATGAATTAGCAGAGCAGGTTGTATAAAAATGTTATTATAGATATCAAAGGTATTCCAATTCAACGAAGGAGAATTGATCAAATTATTATCTCGAGCAAATATTGGGAATTTGTATATTTATGAATTTCAAACTTTCTAAAAGGTTTACAACCATTGTTTTCTATATGTAATATTCCATCCTCCTTACCAAAACAATGTTTTTGGTCAGGAGGTGAGTAGCAAAAGTTGAATTGCCTTTAACATTTACGAAACAGTTTCTATGTTCTAATAATCGCTTTTTTAATATTCTACCTTTTTTTATCTTTATTGTTTTTGATAATTTTACTAAAATCATTATCTGTTTCGAATACAATATTGATATTTTGACGTGAGAAAGTAGAATTTGTCATCGTAGGTAGACCTAAATATGTAATAACTTTAAAATTGTGGTTTCATCATAGTGGGCGATACGATGTTTCGGATCCTAGCTTCCTCAGACACATGCCAGGGATTTTGGTTGTTATCTGAGGACCGGTCTACTCAGGGAAACGTACCTGGTAAGACTCTTTCTGAGAGATATTGTTGTTGGAAATATTCCAATTGTTGAGGGTTAGCTGGCGTATTTGGCAAAAAGGATATGGACCCCTAATCCCACCCATTCTGCCTGCCCCGCCCCTCGGTGGGTACTACGTTCGGTCTCTGAATTATCAATGTTGCAATACTCTGTACTTGTGCTCGCTGGGATCATGTTTTTTTCAAATTGGCGAACGGATCATATACATACGTTTGCTGGTGTTTCAAAAGTTCGCCGTCGTTCAGAACCACGCTCCTCGGTCTGAGTTTGGCGATTCGATGAGCTAGCCGCCGAAAGTGCACTTGTGTCCCTTTGAGAATTGTGTTTCGAAGAATCACGAGGGTAGCAAAATAAGTGTGCACTTGCCCAGGCTAGAAAGCGAAACTGGTGTTCGCTGGAGTGTATTCTTGCTGGTAATAACTACGTGGTTGGGTTCTAGAGCCGAGAAAGTTTCTAGAACACGTCACTGGGGGCTTAGTGAAGAAAGACGGTTGGGTTGAGGTGTAGTATTGAACAGTTGCACTCGTGAAGATTGACTACGAGTACGTGGTCGACCCATAATTTAATACCAATTTACCTACCGGGCCTAACTCCTACTCTGGGAAAGTCCGACTCGTGCCGTGTCTCACAAACCTTCATGAGGCTCAGTTCGTCTCACAGGGTTCCTACGCTTTGCTATTCCTATTCCTATCTTTGTCCCGACAGCGAAGATTGGCTAAGAATGCAAAGCCGCCCAATCTACAAAATGACCAAATCCAGGAGTGACCTCAAGGCGCTAATTATCGACAAGTACTGTGTCCGCCCTAGCCCTAACGTTTAGGATGCAAAATCGAAGCAATTGTGTCACGAAAGAATTCAATAAGGATAGGTTGCCTAACCGATGACCTGCCTCCGAGTAAGGGGGCGGTCAAAGGAAATATAAGAGGAAAGGATGGACCCTTAGCAGGGCCGATCCTAGCAGGTGTGCAGCGCGTGCACCGCACGCGGGCGGCCAAACTAAGGGGCGGCCGCGAGGCGGCCACAGGCCGCATTCAGTTATAACAATCAGCTATTTTTTGAAAGAAGAAAAATGAAACGTTAGTGCTCAGTTGTGTTGTGTGTTGGTCTATTGTCCATTAGTATCTTCTCCTACTCTCATCTACACACATTCTTCATTTGAGAGCAAAATTCATGGCAGAGCCGGCAATGCAGCATAAAAAATTGAAATTTCTATAAAAAAAAACCAAGGCCATATTTTTGACACGACTAAGTATGTTTGGTTCCTGTGTGCGGCGCGGCAGCTTATTATGTACGTATAGTCTTCAAGATGTCAGTTGGAACAGCGAAAATTTTTTTAAAGGAGGTACCAGCGGCGAAACCTTTGAAAAAAACGTGCTGCTGTTAGCCGGGCGGCTTTTTTTCAAAGGTTTCGCCGATGCGGCCTCCTTTGAATTTTTTTTCGCTGTGCCAACTTACTTGTAAAGACTGTATATATCACAGTCGGCACGCGGCTCGCAGGTCAATGGTCAAAATAAACTTTATTTTAGCGGTTTTCTTAATAGATAAGAAATGGATTGTTTCGACAAAGTTAAAGGGATGCGGCATCGGAATTTTTTGCTACTTCACCACTATATATAAACCATTTTCATTTCAAAATGTTCATTTAATTTTGAATTAAATTAAGAAATAAGACTGGTCATAAAAAACAATCAAGTGCAAGTGTAAGTTAATATTGCAAATTAGTGACAAGGTGTTGCTGTTGAGTATCCTTTAAATATTTAAATCAGAACTGTGGTAAGTACCAAAGCTCTTAACTAGATTTATGAACGAATGAAATGTTGTACAGGGTGTTTTCTAATTAGATAAAAAAGTGGGCATATTTTTAAACTAATTTTGTCGCGATGATTCGTTTTGAAAATAAGTACAGAATGTTTGAAAATTCAAAATTTATTTTCAATTCTTTCAAAATTCGTTAGCACAAAATATAATTTTCGTACAAAATTATAGGTTACCAACCGGGGTTTATGAAAATTTTAATTTTTTCCCAGATTTTGAAGAGCGCTACAATCATTATTTATTTTAAATAATTTGCTCTAACTTTTTCAACAGGAATGGGGATTTCTTATGAATAACCCATATTCTTACACTTCAAGTAAAAAAAAAGGAGTATTAACAATGGTAGGTACTTTTTAGAGGTCATTTCGATTAATTTCAAAATTTCTGAAAATTCTCTTCATTTTATCTGCATTGTGAGCCATGATATCTTATCGTTCTTCTTACCTTTACCTTTAGATGTCGTCCTCGTCCAAAAACAGAAAAACTAAAAGAGAGTCAGGTGCCTTCTATAGAAAGAAGAATAGAAGAATAGAAGAAATCTCAAAACAAGCGGGAGCATTGAAAAGTATTTTGGAAAACCGGATAAAAGTGAGCCCGAACAAAAGGTTTGAATCAAATTGCGGAGTTTGATTATTCTCAACCATCAACATCCACCAGTACTAGTGGAAACAAACAATAAATCAATAGATTTCACACCCGATGAAGGTGATAAAGCTGCAAGATCATCATCAAGCAGTCCCATTCCCAGTGAAGCCGAATGTGAGATGAGAGCAAAGAGGAAGAGGGCTCTGCTCAAGTAGCACTAGATGATCCAGGTACCTTGGCCTAACATTTTGACAAAAAATATATTGATTTATTGGTAGAACACGGTCCCAAACAAGTTGCAGATTTAAAATTTCCGATTGATGAGAGTGGCAGAAAATTTAGCTGTTCATATTATAACAAAACTTTTAATGAACGGGGGAAAATAAATCCGCGTGGCTCTGCTATTCCATAAAAACTAAATTGTATTTTTTTGTTTTGCATGTAAATTGTTTAGTAGAGATAGTTCAACACAACTTGTAAGTACTGGCTTTTCTGATTGGCGTCATTGTTCGGATTACCTCAATAAGCATGAAAATACTCTAAAACACGTTAACTCTATCAGATCGTGGTGCAGAAATAAAGACGAGGATGGAAAAAATTGTACTATTGACGCGGAACAACAAAATGTTTACAATAGAGAGAAGAAGCGATGGCGCGCTATCATTGAAAGAATGATTGCTGTAGTACAATTTTTAGCCAGTCAAAATTTAGCATTCAGAGGAACTAGTACGGAGTTGTTTCATAGAGATAATGGTAATTTTTTAAAGACAGTAGAGATGTTGGCCAAATTTGATCCAGTTATTTCAGAACACCTTAATAATATCAGTAAATACAAAGATAAAAAACACGTATTCCACACTAGTTAGGGCAGCATTTTCAAAATGAAGTAATTCATATTTTAGCCGAATCTATTCGTAATGAGATAACACGCATTGTCAAAAAAGTCAAATATTACACTATAATTCTCGACTCTACGCCCGATATTAGTCATACAGAACAAATAACGTTTGTAATTAGATGTGTAACACTACTGATGGTAAAAGTAAAGTAGATATTTTAGAATTTTTTCTAGGATTTTTTCAGTAACTAATACCACTGGAGAGGTCTGTGCAATTTTCTATTAGAAAAGCTATTACCTAGTCTGCAGCTCGAAGTTAAAGATATACGTGGTCAGGGCTACGACAATGGATCGAACATGAAGGGGAAAAATATAGGGCTTCAGAAACGGATTCTGGATATCAATCCTAGAGCATTATACGTGCCGGGGCGGCTCATACCTCAAACCTCGTCGTTAATGACGCTGCCAGCTCCAGTGGTGAAATTTCTGGATTTTTTATATGGTACAAGAGGTATATAATTTTTTCCTGCGTCCCCATATCGATGGGATTTACTAAAAATACGTGAAAAGTCTAACTTTGGAAACCATTAATGAAACAAGTGGAAAAGTCGTATCAATGCTATTAGACCTCTAAGCAAGACCTCAAAAACATTATTTCCGCATTAAATGCCTTAATTGAAGATTCCACCAGAGACGCGAAAACAAAATGGTGCAAAATCAATAATTAAAAATCTTGAATCATTAAAATTTTTTGTGTTCAATTTCATTTGGCATGATTTATTATCAAAATTAATGTTCTGAGTAAAATGCTTCAAAATCCTAAATTAAACATCGCGGAATGCATTGAAGGCTTAGAAAATTTTAAAAAAAATATTTTGTTTCACAAAGATCAGACGATAATTTCAAAATATTTATCAAAATCAGCCTCAACACTTGCTAGAGATTTAGGTATTGATCCCGAATTTCCAAGTTCGAGGCTCAGGAAAAAAGGTCCGTTTATTTGATTACGAGGGCAGTGATGAACCCCTTTTGAATCCCTTCCAGCAATTCAAGACTTCTTTCTATTTTGCAATTCTTGATCACGCGATCTCTTCGGTAAATGGAAGATTTACATTATTATCTGAGTGCTTTTCAATATTCTGCTTTCTGTTTGAGTTTCACAACATTTCTAGTGATGATCTCATGAAAGCCTGCATGGACTTAGATATTAAGTTACAGGTACAGGAGGAAGGAAGTATCGTGAAAGATATAGACGGTATACAACTGTTTAATGAAATAACTTCATTCAAAGATATTTTTCCAGGTAAAAAACAGCCAATTGAGGTATTAGAAATCTAGTCAAAAATGATCTCATTTCCTGTTTTCCTAATTTTGCTCTAACAATAAGACTTTTTAATCTTACCTGTTTCTGTGGCTTCAGGAGAAAGAAGTTTCAGCAAATTAAAAATTATTAAAAATCACTTGAGAAATAATATGACATTAAGAAAGGCTTTCAGATTTGGCCATCATCTCTATTGAATCCCAAATCTGTGAAAAAAAAGATTTTACGGAAATTATTGATAAATTTGCCCTCGAAGCCAGAAAGGTTATTTTATAATTAGGTAATTATACTGATTAGGTACCTAGTCTGTAGACTGTAGAACAACTGATTTATATACTTTTCGTTGGTATACCCACTGAGTATGTCAAAATCGTTGTGTGTGAAATAGACGTTATACAGGTAGATGAGTTTAAAAGTTTATAACGTCAACGTTAAATATTAGTCGAAATAAGAAAAAAATCTCTGGAGGGGCGGCACATCTGGTATTTGCACGCGGGCGGCAATACCCTAGGATCGGCCCTGAGGACGGCATACTAAATGATGAATTCAGGTTCTTTATAAGAATATTGAGATAAATCAATGAATGTTACGATGTTTTGTTGTGAATTTGGTTATAGTTATTTTGGTTTAATGTTTATTACACATCTAATGGTGAAAATAAAGAATATGAGATTTATAAAATTAATTCAAAAAAAGTTGCGAAAAATTATTATTTGCTCGAAAATAACATCCAACAGTCACACTGCTGGGTGTAAACTACATCAAAATAACGGGATATAAATCTGTTAAAAAAAGAAATACGAGTGTAATAAGAATGAAGAGAAATTCGTTTATTCGATTACTGACATATTAACGTCCATTCATTGGAAATCCGAATCAATTTCACAATGAAATGAAAAAACTAGATGAACTTCTGGAGGTGCATTTATTTTTTTTTCTGGTAACAGGCCAATGTGGGTATTTTCTGGGTAAGATATGACATTGAAGTCTCGTATTCATCAAAATTATGAAATTTGAATCATGTTTCGTTCGAATCGGTACAGCGAAATATTCGAAAAATAAAAAAATTGCAAAAAAGTCGAAGTGACAGTAGAGTCCAAATTTGAAGAAAAGCTATGAAATTGAAAACCGAGCAACTTTTTTTTTCATTTTTAGAAATTTCCAAAAAAACTGATTTTTTGAGGATTTTCGAAAAAAATTTCAAATTTGACAGGTTTAGAGTAGCACATGACAAAAGGAAAGGGGCTGTTTTTTACTCATTTTTCAAGCGCAAACTAACTGCGAAGTAAAATTTCCATTATATCTATTAATAAAAAACACTTCCATATGCTGCGAACTTCATGTGTGACACTGTATAGACCTAAATACAATGAATTTACGGAATTTAGTTCCCCCTGTCTCCCCCTGCGGTGGTTCAAATAATTTTAATGTTGCGTTTCGATCATCCAAGTGTTATAGATTGTTACCGTTTTGAATCATCGATGAACAAAGATTTGAAAGATTTTTCCTATTTCCCTTACCGCATCCCAATCGTATTGAAACCTCGTAAATATCAAGTTCATCATTAGGATTATTTCACTGATGCAATAACAGATATTTTTGACCATGTATTGAAAAACATGTTTTTCATTCATATCTATCTCATGGCGCCCTAAATTGTATCAGATACATTATTGGGAGTATTTCAGCTAAGGAATCATTTACGATAATGCAATAATAATGAAGATATAATGTGAAAATTATGGAAAGCGTGGTTAGTAATTATGTGGAAGTTAGGCAACGCTGCATGGTTATTTTGCTCTATCCTACTTTAGACATTCCCCACGTCATAAAACGTGGCTGGAAAAGCGTGGATAACTTCACTCTAACGGTTGAAACGTATATACTGATTATCAAAAATAAAAAGGTACCAGGTACCAGGACCAGAAGGCATAAAACCAGAAAATGTCAAAATAATAACCTCATACATAACGAAACCACCAACGCACATAATAAATAAATGCTTCTCCACCGGTTATGCCCTGTAGCCTTCAAACCGCTACAATAAAACCTATTTTCAAAAATGGGGAGAAGCTGAACCAAATACAGACATATTTTACGAATCTCAAACCCTGCCAAAATATTTGAGAAACTTCTGAAAAAACATATGCTGAAATCCTCAGTAATCATCAGTTCGGTTTCAAAACTGGCAAATCTACAAACGATGCTATTTTGTCAGTTTTGAATGAAATCAACACAAGCATGGACAGAAATTACAAAACGATTTGCATATTTCTGGATCTGGCGAAGGCATTCGATACACTTGCTTATTACAGGTGGAGAACAAATTATATCGATGCAAAATACGTATTTTTAAAAAAACAATCGAATAATTCCTCACGTCTTGCGTCATTTTGAAAAAGTGTTTTATTAACTTCTCTCGGCGTACGAAAATGATCAAAAGTTAGGTTTTTATTTCGTTGGGTAATATTTTATCTTTTTAATTTTATACCCTGCATATTTGCGTTAATGTTTGGAGGTATCCTCGTCATCAGGACCATGGATTATTTTTTTCATGGGAGCTAGATTGTGGATATAGTGCCACTTGCGGTCGTGCCATTTGCGGTCAGAACAATTATCGTCCCACTTGCGGTCAATCGATATTATTAAAAGAAAATAATGTTCGGAGTGACCCCACTTGCGGCCACAGAAGGAAAACCCACCTACCTACGCAATAAAGAAAACTAGCATGGAGGGCAATTTGACCATTATTTTTTATCTACCTGATGATTTGATCCGCAATTTGGAATTGCCGATTTAATAAAGTTATTTTCTTGACACCAAGTGAGATCACCCCTGATATTATTTGCATTTTATCATATTGATTGACCGCCGGTGGGACGAAAATTTCGACCGCAAATGGCACGACCGCAAGTGGGAAGACACCCGTTTGTGGAGCAATTATTTGTCGTAGTTCTAAGAGTTTTTTTTAATTGTATTTTCCACGACTTTTTTATACTGAAATAAGTTGTACATTTTATTAGCTCTCACGTGGTGGGATGAATAATTTTGTGCCCTGAATACATATAGAAAAAATATATAATTTCATTTCTGGATATATTTTTGTATAATAACTATAACAACTTTTTACGTTACACTGTTCAGTGAACGTTTTTCTCCTGCGGTACCTGTAACTGATTTTGAATTCATTACTTCACAAATCAAAAGAATCCATCCAATTCTAAATGACGTTAATGAAATGATATCAGACATATCATTCATCATCGTTATACATTACCTTCCAACATGAACTGAAGATATTCAGAGCAACATAATTTGCATCAATAAAATTCAAATTTCCCAAAATTTCCACCAAAAAAAATATTAGCTTTATTTGCAATCTATGGAATAATTCCTTTTTCTTTTTTTTTTCATTGGTGTATTCTGCCTATGTGTGGTCATACAAGTGAAAGATGAATACATATTTCTTTCTCAAATACACGTCTTCAATGTTCAAGGGATGTATCCTCTGAAAATTCCATTGCAAACTTTTGCCATTCATTATTCAAAATATTTTTTGGGGAGTATTTGTACATTTTTCTTTTGATGTGAAAAGAAAAACTTTCCCAGAAGTGAAAATCATCAGTTATTACAATATCATATAGTCATTTTAATCAAGCAAATATTCGAATGAATTGAAAATCTCATGGCATCCTGCATTTAATATTCTCAACGAGAGCGATAAGCTTTGACCTGTTAGTTGAAATTAAATTAATTATAGATAACGACAATGTAACAGATAATTAAATTTAATGAACGGAAATGTATGTTGTTTGTTGCTTATTATATATGCAAACTTGCGTTTTCTGAAAAATTTGGGGAAAAGCAAAATATTACAACTCCTTGAAAAAGTATCTTATTGGAAATAGTATACTTCGTTCCTTTCTGCTAGTCTGAGAAAATTCTTACTAATTAAGAAATTGAAAACCATATTCTTTTCGAAATAACAATGAAGTTAGGTGATTTTACCGTTGGGTATTAGGAATATTTCTCTTGGGGTTGATTTCCTTTTCCTTGTGAATTATTGAAATTATTAATGAAGTCAATTTTTTAATTTCAAGATAATATATAATTGTTTAAAGTAAAAAATTAATGAAATATTCAAAAAAATCTCGCATCTAACAATGGCATTAAGTAACGCTGGGTAAATTTTTTGTACGTCATTTGTTAATAAATTATTTATAGTTTACTATATAAAAAGTTTTTTTTTACCATTTTGTCATGACAAAAGAATGATTAAAAAAAATTATCAGTTATTTCATTGTTTATTGATTTAACAATTTGTTATAAACAAATTCTGACTAACATTTTTTTTTTCTAAAAGTAATTGAAATTAAAAAAACGGCTATATGTGACAAAATACTGGAAAATGATTTTTTCAATCATTTAAACCTTATTACACATCCAATTAAGGCCTTTTTAAAAAAAAATTTTTTTAAAAAAAAAATTATTATAAGGAAAATCTTATTATTATTATTTTCAACAAATCAATCTATCATACCCCATGGTAGGTTTTAATGTCAGGAAACACTAATTTCAAAGTGTCTCTCCAAAAGAAATGATTCTAACTTTTTCCATCTTTGCAAATGTGTTTCCCATTTCTTCCGGTCTTCCTGATGATCGTGGAAGCGTGAAATAGATTTTCGTCGACAAAAATGTATTGAAGACCTAGTGAATGCGATGTCTCCCCTGCGTCAATGTTACGAATGATTTCTGGTGAGTACTCTCTTTTGGAAAACATTCTTCTTTGCCTCATTCATCTTTATGAGTTATTAATTAAGACTGGAATAGAAAATCAAATAACTATCTGAATGAAAATGCAAATTTTCAATTTCAGATTTTTTCTCTTGAGTTAGGGCCTTTTCAGAATATCTATCAGATGTAGTTCAATGTCCAGCGTGGCTTTAGCCGGGGAAGTAGTTGTTTCCTGTTAGACATTCACAAGAAATAACTTCATTTTAATCGTGGATTTTTCAATTCACAGAAAAATCTTTTTATCAATATTAAATTGAGAATGTTTCCCTTTTCAACTTAAACTGATATAACTTTGAAACTATTGAGATACGTTGATTTGTTTGATAATATGAACAGGATGTTCATAAAATCAGATGATAATGAACATTCAAGTAATTTTTATGAAGTATTAATTAATCTTCAAAATGAGTTGAAGAACAAGTTTGTAGCTATTGTTGGTCAGTATATGCATCTGTTTATGAAAATTGAAGATTTTTTTGACATTTTCGTATCTTTTATGACTTATAACTTGTTAAAAAATGCAAATACAGTAGACCTTTAAGACAATTTTGTTCAGTAATAAAATATCTGCCAAATAACTACTCAATCATATCCATATCTCTTATAGTTTAAATTATATAGGTGTTTTAAGTAATATTTATCAAACTCGTGTTGAATTTAAGTCAGACTTTCTCTATTTATTATGGTACTTTAACTTGCTTGAATGCTTTCGATCTTGTTGGGGGCATTAATGACGTCGATGAAGATGAAAAAGACGACTATGATAATGATAAAAGTGATAATTATGAGTACGAGATGAACGTAGATGGACAAAATACGAACCGTCCAACGTATCGTAAAATCATGGATCTGACGATACTGAATCGGATGAAGAAGAAGAAAACGAAGACCTGAGAGATGCAATGGAAAAAAAAAAAAGAAATTAACCAAAAAACAAAAGAAGCAGAGCAAGAAATCGGAAGCCAGTCCCATGAAATGGAAGAAACTGAATTTCTCCCTTAAAAAAAAGAAAACGTTGCAAAAAAAAAATATAATTAACGATATATAATAAAAAATTAAACTGAAAAAAAATTGTGTTTATTTAAAAATTCCATTTCATCCTTATATTATATCGAATAATTTTTGGATGGAAAAAATATAATTCAAATTAATTATAATGAAAAACATAAAAATATAGTTAATGTACAAAAATTTTGAAGATACAGCCGAAAAAATTCGAGTAAAACTCCAGAATTTGATCAGAAAATCTATTTATTTTTAAATAAACAATAGCAGCACTTCCACTTAGAAGCTACTCATTATAATATATAGAAAGTAAAATTATAGAAATATATAAATAAGTGATGCAATAAAAAAATAAAATATATAAAACGGAACGCGAGTTTCATAAATATTACTTAAAACACATATATAATTTATACTATAAGAGATGTGGATATGATTAAAATGTAATTTGGCAGATATTTTATCACTGAACAAAAATGTTTCGAGAGTCCATTACTGTATTTGCATTTTTTAACAAGTTATAAGTCATGAAAGATATGAAAATGTAAAAAAAATCTAACATTTTTATAAACAAATGCATATAATAGCTGATCAACAATAGCTACACTTAGTCTTCAACTCATTTTAATGATTAATTAATCCTTCATAAAAACCACTGTCCATTATTGTATCTCTAATAGTTTCAAAGTTATATCAATTTGTTACTTAACAAATCAGTGGCAGTTATAACTTCGGTATTTGTTTATAACAAATTGTTAAATCAATAAACAATGAAGTTATTGATGAAAAAATAAATTTTTGTTACCCTATTGAAAAATGCCAACTATGATTTTCAAAGAAAAAATAATTTCTTAACTAATTATTTAAGCAATGGAACAATAAAAAAACGATTATATTGTCTTGACAACATGATTGTAAAAAAATATATTTGTTTATAAATAATTTATTAACAAATGTAAACAAATTTTACCCAGCGTTACTTAATGCCATCGTTAGATGCGAAAACGGCAATAATATAACATTTGTTTAAAAATAAAAATTAAGATGATTTTTTTAATATTTCAATAATTTTTTACTTTAAAGAAAATAAAAAACTTTCATAAACTTTTATCACGTGATCTTCTTGAGTATATATATATATATATATATATATATATATATATATATATATATATATATATATATATAGAAAAATGGTAATTGATCTTGAGGATGCAGTCAATACTGGGCTGGTTTAAATAAACTCAGCAATTTGAAAAACGATGAATTTCTTAATATTAAAATTCAAGAAAAGTGGATTAAGAATCTCACGAATATAGAAATACCTCCAGATATAAAACGGTTTCTGGCCCTTGGACCAAAATTTGGAATTTGCCCCTTGACAAAAGAAATTAAACTCTCAAACTTACTTGCAGATTTGGAATTAATGTTATATAAGGTAGATAGTAATGTCCAAGATATCTATCGTTCACAATTCACAAACATCATAACCAATTTTTTACACAAAAATTCAGATAGTTATCATTTTTTAAGAAAAGTTTTTGATCAATGTAAGATGTTTTTGAAACAACACCCTGAAATATATGTAGTTAGGAGTGATAAGGGCAATGTCACAGTAATAATGTTCAAAGATGATTATATCACAAAAGTGTAGAATTATTAAATGATACAAAATATTACAAAAAATTAAATAACAACCCAGTTAGCACTTTACAACAGAAGGCAAATAAATTAGTTTCTAATATGAAGAGAGATAAAATGATCGATGAGAATACAGCCAAAACTCTTACTATTTATAATGCAGTTTCACCTAGATTTTATTCCCTGCCCAAAGTGCATAAAGCTAATCTTTCTATGAGACCAATAGTCTCTTCTATCAATTCCCCAAACAGTAAATTAGCAAAATGGCTGGCCAATATATTAAGTATGTCTTACAACACTGACAATGAATTCTATGTTGAAGATTCTTTCTCCTTCAGTAACTTTATTAATGATTACAAACTTCCTGATGACTATATACTAGTTAGTTTCGATGTGGTGTCACTTTTCACTAACTTACCTCTCCCTGTCATAATGACAAGTTTGAGAAAACATTGGGATGTGATTTCTCAGCATTGTGGGCTTGATTTCCTCACCTTCAAAACAGTTTTAGAATATATCTTTGACTCAAATGTGTTAATTTTTAATGATATTTACTATAAACAAATTTTTGGTACCTCTATGGGGTCAACAATATCTCCGATTCTTGTTAATTTTGTGTTGATGACCTAATCACTGATGTGAAAGACAGAATGCCTTTTAATATACCTTTTATCAAACGTTACGTTGATGATCTTATTTTGTCTGTTCCCCTCGGTAGAACTGAAGAGGCGCTATCCCTCTTTAATGATTACAACGAACATCTACAATTTACAGCTGAAGAAGAATGTAACAATAATATCCCTTTCTGATATGAGAGTCTGCAGAAACATGGATAATACTATTCAAACAAAATGGTATAGGAAACCGTGTGCAAGTAACAGACTTCTCAATTATCATTCTTACCATCCGACGAAGATGAAATAAATCTAGTATTTACCCTGAGGAACAGAGTCGTGAATTTAACACATCCACTTTTCAAATCTGAATGTTTAAATGAATTAAAAGGTATCCTCGTTGAAAATTCTATCCTCCAAAGATTATTAACAAACTTCTATTCAGCTCTTCTCAGAGTAATGTACCAGTCGCTGGGACAATTTGTCAATCACTAATAATAACTTGGTAAACAACATTAATCTTTTTTCAAACTGAAGTCAATCAACACGATGATGAGGCACCTCCCAATAATATATCTTCTCCTTTTTCTGCTCTTTACCATATTACCAATCATTAACACCTAAACTTATTAATGTCTTTAAAATGAAAACATCAAAATTGCACAACTCATCGTGACAACTACCAACAGTCTGTTTACAAAAAACCCAAAAACCAAATTACAAACTTTAGAAAAATCAAATGTTGTATACAAAATTCCATGTCAGGGTTGTGACAAAATATACGTTGGACAGACATCAAGGAATCTATCTGGACGCTTAACGTCCCATAGAAGCGATTGTAATAGGAAAAAAGTGACGTGTGCACTGGCTGAGCATGTCATCTCCAGTAAACATATCATGGATTATAACCAAGTAAATGTACTTTGCACAGAGAATAATCTACACAAAAGATTGTTCAAAGAAATGTTCATTAAGAGTGATGTTAACAGTATGAACAAGAAAACAGATTTGAATAATTTAAGTAATATCTACAACTACATTCTAAAACTAGAACTCTCCCCTCCACATACCTACAACAATGAGCAATCAAACAATGAATAATGCAATTTTGAATATTTCGAATCTTTTCCACTACTAAAATTATAAATTAGAATGTTTTTTCCTTCTGAATGTTCATAAAAAATGAGTTACCCAAATCAGTATAATAATTTGTTAGATAAATATTTTTTCGTTTCCGTGTTGGTTGGTCATACTGTTGGCATGACCCCGTTAGACACTCCATGACGAGGACAGCTGACAGTTGACAATCGGGTTGTTTCCGTCCTTGTTCCAATCTTCCTCGAGCACGAGAATGCCGATGGCCATGTTCAAAGTTAAAAAAACGTTGAAATTTCAATTGTTAGTATTGTGTTTAGTATACCATTAATGACTGTAAGAATGTTTATATGTAAATGATTGTCTGTTTTTACTGCAATGACGCTGATTTCTACTATAAACCTCGAAGTTTAGTAAGTTTTCCTAACTAATTTTTTATGCAATTGTTTTGCTCATGATCAAACTGTTTTTTATAGATGTCTTGATAAAGGGAATAAACATTTCCGAAAGCTCGACAAATAACAAAGAGTTTTCTTTAAACCAGCCCAGTATTGACTGCATCCTCAAGATCAATTACCATTTTTCTTAAACTAGTCAGTCAAGACTACCCTTCCACGTAAATATATATATATATATATATATATATATATATATATATATATATAAGAAAGGCTCCAAGAAGCAAAAAATGTGTAAGTCAATTATTTAAACTTTTATGTCGCCATTTGTGAAAACGGGGGTCGGAAAAAACCTTGTTAGTTAACAATTGTATAACTTTTTGAAAAATCAACATAAGAATTTCTTTCCAACGGGACTTTATTCATTCAAGTGTTAAGATGACAGCATACTTTTTTCAAATGCTTAAATTGATATTTAATACTATAAAAAAATTATTTCATGTCTTCAGCGGCAGTGCGCCCATGCAGTAACTGCCGCGCAGAGCCCTATTTTCGTCGTTAAATTAAAATAATAACTAGCTTATGCCCGCGGCTTTGCCGGCAAGAAATTCAGAAAATCATATTTTTTATACGCTTTTTTTGGTTCGATGCAAAATACAGTTTTGATAAATATGCTAACATTTCTCGTTCCCTTACGTGATTTAATTGAAAATATTCCATAGTAGTGTGGATAGAATAGTAAAAAAATATTTCCTTAATTTTATTCTTTCGTATAGCCTATTTTAGGTAATGAATAGATTGAAAGGGCCAAATCTCGACTTTCAAATTACCTTAGATTTTTCTGGAATCTGACGAAAATATGACATAAAATTCCCTTCGCTAAATTCAGCGCCAACCTATTCCAGGGTAAAATTACGTCAATTTTATGTATTGTCTCACAACTATCTTTAGGTTCAAATTATATATATATACTCTCTTGTAAAATTTAATTTTTCTATTACTGATACTCTTCGAGATATAACCTGTTTTATAATAGGGGTAGATGTTACCGCCTGAGGTGCAAAGTCCAGACATCAAAACTATTTTCAATCTTTGAAAAAATTTGACTTATCTTGACGTTTTGAAAAAAAAAAGATTCAGAGAAAAATAATATGAAAATCATCAGGGATAGTTTCAACCCCTCAGCCCCTCAGGATTCGAATTTTTCGTTATCGCGATATGCCGTTTTCTCGTTACAACGGGAAGATGTACTTATATTGATTGCACTTGGTTGTGAAAAAATGTGGTTTATTTATTGTATCAAAATCAGTTAAGTTATTTTCGCGTGATGTTCGAACAAACAAACAATTCCAATTTTATAATAGTATAGATAGATATATGTATGTATGTGGTGTTATTGTTACATATATGGTTCCCGTCATCGTTGCGAGATGACATACCAGTATTTTAGTCCAATCATAAGCTTAAAAGGATCATGAAAATCGGTCCAGTTGTTTTTGCGTGATGCTCAAATGAACAAAATACAACCGAACTATTTCACATTGACTAAAAAAATACTAATAACACCATTTATTTCAAATTAAAACCAAGTAATAGAGAACATACCAACTCATACAGTATATAGAATACCATGTAGAGACTCTCAAAGTACCTATATAGGTCAAACAAAACAACACTTGAAAAATCGAATACAAGTACTCAAAAACTGACATGACAGCCTTCCAAAAAAAAAACAACAAAGTTTGACACTAACAACTTTGAAATTTTGACCAAAGAAAGAAATTCAAGAAGAAAAACATTCCTTGAAATGATACATATAAAAAACACTCCAACAGTATTAACAATGTTAACTCATCTCTTGTACTACTCACCGATGATATGGAAAAAAGCTCCAAATTCGAGATAATCCAAAAGGTAAAAAAATTTATATCCAATTCAAAAAGACAAGTTGTTTTGAAAACAATCAAAGTGATAGGAGTAATGACATATGAATCCATCCAGACTTGCCCTATTCATGCCCCCATTGCGGAAATCCCTTTTTTAGGCGTTCGACAACCTTGCCCAACTCATCTATAACTCCAATGAATTTCCGTCAAAAATTATCTTTGCTCTTATTAAATATTCAATCTATTCGCTATAAAACTGATGAACTCCTCGTATTCATTGAAAATCAGGAATTACCCGAATTAATTCTAATAACAGAGCACTGGCTTAAAGAAAATGAACCCTGTTATGTTCCTAACTACACTATAGCTTCAAAATATTGCAGAAAAACTTTTAAAAATGGTGGTACGCTGATATTAATTAAAAATAACTTCTCCAATACATTCGTATTGGAAAATATCACTAATTATGATAATTTAATTGTAGAGCATACTTTCGAGTTTTCCTTGGTATACAATAGGGCCAATAATCTATATATAATCTGCATGTATAGGACTCCAAACTCAGATTTGAACATATTCTTCAATAATTTTGAATCTATTCTTACACAATTACCCATCAATTCGAAATTAATTATAGCCGGGGATCTCAATATAGATTTCTCAAATGAGCAATCCCCAGTCACACTCACTCTGAAAAATCTGTTAACTTCTTTCAATCAGACTATGCATGCATCAAATCCTACTCGAATCTCCTCACACTCATCAACTGTCATAGACTATGTCTGTTCCAACCTTGATAGTAATAGTATTGATTGCACTGTCATTCATGCAGGATTCTCTGACCATGAGGCAATCTACACCTCCTTCCTAATAAATGAGATCCCGAAGAAAAAGAGGCACAGGTTTGGCAGAATCTTCAGTAGAGCGAATTTTTACAAATTCAATGAATTATCTTCTACAATAAACTGGGTGCCAGTTCTGAATTCCCCTGAACCCTTCAATGCATTTCACAAAACTCTTCTGCTTGCCTTTCAAAATTGTTTTCCTCTACAGAAAATAAAGGTCAAAGAAAAAAAGAAAAAAGCATGGATATCCCTAGGAATAAAAAATCGGCTGCAAACCTTAGGTCATTGAACATAATAAGAAAGCACACCACTAATGAGTGGTTTTTACTCTACTTCTATAATTACAGGCGCATATATAAAGTCGTAATAAAAGCTGCTAAGGAAAACTACTACAAACACAGAATAGAGCACGCAAAAAACAAAATGCGCGAAAACTGGTCTATAATAAACAACCTAAGGGGCAAAAGTACTCATCTCCCCTACCCTATGAACATTGAACCAAAAATACTTAATGAATTTTATTTTACAGTAGCTAAAAAACTGACCGAGAAACATAGTACCAATGACTGACCCTTGCATTATCTCAAACATATATCCATATCAGATAGCTTTTACTTATATAACACTGACATTGACGAACTCAAATCGATCTTTAACCAAATGAAAAATAAAAAATCTTGTGGGTTGGATGAAATATCAGTGAAAATATTACAAAATTTGCCAGATGAGGCGTTGCATGTATTAGTCGAAGCAATTAACATTTCATTTATGACAGGTGAATTCCCTACTTGCTTGAAAACTGCTATTATAATTCCACTGCATAAAGGTGGTCAACTCGAAGAACCCTCGAACTTTAGACCAATCGCACTACTGTCAACCCTCTCGAAAATAATTGAGAAGCTAGTTAAGAAAAGACTAGTATCATTCTTAAATCGACATAATATATTTTCGTCCTCTCAATTTGGGTTCCAACCCAATAAAAGCACCAATGATGCTATTTTCAACCTGTTGAAGGCAGTTTACACAGAATTGAATACCGGTGAAGCTGTTGGAGCAGTGTTTTGTGATTTTTCCAAAGCATTCGATTGTGTGAATCACGGAATACTGCTCCAGAAGCTGGATTGCTATGGAATCAGAGGTGTAGCTTATAACTGGCTAAAATCGTATCTCTCTAACCGAATTCAGATGGTAAAATGTAATAATAAATTGTCGAACCCTTCAAATATCGATTATGGTGTTCCCCAGGGCTCGGTATTGGGACCACTTCTTTTTCTTATTTATTTAAATGATCTTGGTAATATCAACATTTCCGGAAAATTCACCATGTTTGCAGACGACACCACAATAATGTGGCACGGAAAAAATTTTAAACTCTTGAAAGAAAATATCACTTCTGATTTGGAGAAAGTTAAACGATGGTGTGACTCCAACTTGCTGTGCTTCAACATTGAGAAAACAAGCATACTAACCTTCAAATTCAACTTTGATAACCTAGCTTTAGGCAATCAGAGGGTAACTAGCCAACCCCATACCAAATTTCTAGGTTTATACCTAGATGACAAATTGAAATTTGAAGCGCACATAAAAAAACTGAGTAAAACATTAGCATCAGGCTGTTATGCTGTTCGAGTCATTACCAATGAACTTGGCCTCAATTCAGGCAGAATAGCGTACTTCTCACTGGTTGAATCTCACATAAGATATGGCATCTCCTTCTGGGGTTCCTGCTCTAACCAGTTGATAAACTCAATATTTGTACTTCAAAAGAGAGCATTGAAGTACTTTTGTAAATGTCGTTCAAGGGTTCATTGTAAGCCTCTTTTTATTGAACATCGAATTTTAACGCTAACTTGTATATTTATTCTCGAAACAGTGTGCTTAATACATAAAACAAAATCAAAAGAGCCAAATAATAGACCCTGTTATATTACCCGTCAACACAATAATATTAGTATGCCCATACCAACATCATCTTTGACCAAAAATTGCCTTATATTCGAGAGTAGGAAGATTTATAAACACCTACCTGGCATTCTCAAGAATACAGTAAATCTCGCACCATTTAGAAATTCAATTAAGAATATCCTTCTCAAAAAGGCATATTACAACCTTCAGGAATTCTATAGTGACAACCTTAGTTAGATCATTATGTATGACTAGCACTGTACACCCATTTATTTATTTTATTATATTGTAATTCCTCTGACTACTGAATGTAGTTTATATATCGTATAAATGTAATTGAGTATTGTTAAAATTTTAACGTGTAGTATAATAAAATTTTTATTTAGTATTGTTTAAAATTTAATGTATATGACAATCAACTAATAACATTTTACCATGTTTTGGAAGTGTTATTAGTTGTGTTTGTATATATTTGTATTTATGAGTAACTATTTTTATTATTAATAATTGTTTAATTGTTTATGTCCCTTTCACAAAGCTTTGTCAACAAGAAACTATCTTAGACAATAAAGTATATTTTGATTTGATTTGATTTGATTTGATATCGAAAACTTAAGCCAGATTTATAACAACCTTTTTTATCTTTGTTCATAGTACTTAATAATGAAAACAGATCTCGACATGTTGCCATAAAAATACAGTGAGGCTCATATAATTTAATTTTCCAAATAATCCGTTGTATTCATGAAGTGGGAAAACATGAAAGATAAATAATTCCCGATAACAACGAAATCACACATCTACAACAACATTCGTACAATACGAAAGCAGAATTATAAATATAATAATTGTGCTTCAACCTGAAGAAGACAAAAACTATGTCGAAACGTCGTCAAAAGGAATTTTACAAATTGACTGAATCATACCTTCATTCTGAGATATTGAACCCTTATTTGGGAGCACTTGGTTGTAAAGAAATGTGGTTTTATTGTTACATATCCTGTTCTAGTTATCGTAGCGGAACAACAGTTTTTAAGTCTAATCATAAGCTTTCGAACAAAAAAAGTTTCATCAAAATCGGTCCAGTAGTTTTTGCGTAATGCTCGAACAAACAAATAATTTCAATTTTATAATAGTATAGATAGATGGAGATAGAGTTCCGGGAGTTGGGACTTTTTTATTGGCAAATTTCCTCCTCTTTAAGAATCTTGTTTTTGAATTTAGTAGTTATCAGTAGTTTTTGAATTATTAGCGAAAAACTAAATACTAAATCCCTCTTAATTTGTTAATAACAATTGCAATTTTTTATGTGCTGCAAAATCATCGAAATAAATTTTTCTACAAGTCATTCCGAATCCAATGAACTATCGCCCATATTTATAGGAGCTTTATCAATATTAACACCATTTTGAACTTGTTGATCAGACTATATAATCTCATAGAAAATGTTATTCGTTTATCCCAATTTTTCAAAATAGGCATGTTTGCATCGATACAATTTGTTCTCCATATGTAATGAGCAATGTGGGCGGGCATTCTATGAAAAATGTTTTATTTCAATAATGAAAAAAACAGATATTTTTGTTTCATTGGATTGGATTATATGTTACATTGTCGTTATCAATAATTCATTCAATTTCCACGTGCAGACCAAACCTTCGCATTTGCAATTTTGCTCAAATTTATCGCACTTCTTGAGAATATAAAATGCAGGATGCCATGAGATGATTCACATTTCGTTGGCTCTCATAGTACGTGCAACATGGGGTCGCAAATTGTCTTCTTCCTCCTAGGTGAGTGTTTCATAGATTCATAAATGCAGTGACGATCAAATAATTTGCAACATATATATTTCTCCATAGATTGTTCAAATAACATCGGTTTTGGTGTTGATAAAAACCATATTTAGAATTTCTTGTTAAAAGCTGTGCTAGTCATAACTTTGGACCCCATTTCGGAAAATTCCAAAGTGCTCATCAAAAGACTTCATCGCATGGAAAACTTCCATACTTTCAGGGAATTCCATTACAACTTGAAACATATTCAACCCTCAAGAACGACAAATTGCGAATATATTTCAGGAAAATCGGTAAAATGAAGTGAGCAGTCAAGAAAAGCTATATCAAGTATATTTTTTCAATGCTCACTATTCTGAACATAACTGATGTTCGAATATGTGTATAAATAATGATTGCGCTCCATTCTCCATTCGGTCTTCTTTTAATTTTGATTTTCTAATAATTCATATTCGAATGTATTGAGCTCAGAATGACTCATTGAATATATTTTCGAAAAATATTTCTCAATTTTCTGTGGGGCACTATATCCGTATTGCATCAACAAAATTAGAAATTCTATGATAATTTTTGTGTTCCGACCATATATTTCCGATTACGTAGCTGATTCCCAATGGAATACTTCGATTCAGGGATATAGTACCAAACTTATGTATTCAAAAGTACTGACACTTTTCTTCCATAAATTAATCATTTGCGGATTGTAAAGTATATATATATATATATATATATATATATTATATATATAATATATATATATATATATATATATATATATAGGAAATCCAGATATGAAAATTTTTTTTATTCATTTCTCAAAAAAAATCATTCGTGATAAAAATCTCTGCTTCATCCCAAACCTGAGTTGCGATTACCAAAATGGAATTTTATACGACCCTATACGAGGGAGATAGAAAAGCATGCTTTGTTTTCGAAATAATGTGATCCCATCACTTTATTTCTCACGGTAGAATTCAAATTCATGGAGAAATATTGTTCAAAATCGAATGTTGATCCGGAAATTCAACTTTTTTTCCCATTTTTTCCTAATCGCCCTGTACACCATAGGAATATTATGCTAGACGAATGGTATATTGTTAGATATGACGATATCACTCTCTGAATGTTTTCTCATTTCTCCCTCCCATCGGAAAATCACATTAATTGAATTATGTGACGGAATTTCACAAAATCTTGCTGCAAATAGTAAATAAAACTGAATTGTCTCCAAGGTATGATACCAGAATGCCAATTAATTTATTTTCACAATACAAATAACATTTTTTAAGACAATCAGAAATGTAAAATATGATAATTTTTTAATAGTTTTTTTTTTCAAGCAAGACATCCGAATGCATCTACAATATTTTATTGAATTCTTTGCAGCATTCAACGTACAAAATTAAGGTTTTAATCCACTCGAAAATGTTATTCACGTATTATTTATGAATTTCGAAATATCGTAAGTTGTTACATTCGACTTCGATAGTAATACCCAGCTTCGGTAGTTTTGTTCTTTGATTTTTACTGTAAATGATTGAGATACAGAACATTTGCCGATCACAGTTGGCTTTGAAAACAAATTCATTTCTAATTGTAAACAAACCATTTTTGACGCATCAAGAATAACTCACAAATCTTTAGAGTAATTTCAGTAGTTTTTCAATTCAATCATGGCTGCTCGACTAAGTATACAGGAGAGAGTGGAGATTGAAATGATACATGGTGACAATTATCATACTTGTAGAGACACTGCCAATATTTTTAATGAAAGACATCCAGGTAAAAACGTTCATTATTCGACAATTGCAAGAATTTTGAAAACATTCAGGAAATCTGGATCGGTTTCAAAAAAATACAAAGTGACACATAAACGACCGATAACTGGAAATGAAGAAACTGTTATGAATATTATGCTGTCTACGATTGATAATCAAAGAATGTCATTATCGCATAGAGGAGAAAATCTTGGCATATCCGATCAATCAATGAGAAGAGTTCTACGTAATAATAAATTCAAACCGTATAAACCAAAATTCATACACACCTTGAAACCGAGAGATCCGGATAATCGCTTGGATTTCTGTTTCTGGTTTCAGTCTATGATGGAAGATAATATACAGTTTTCGAAGAGTCAACCTTCACATCAAATGGAATAGTCAGCTCCCAGAATTGCAGGTGGTGGGCAAATAATAATCCCCATTTTAGGATACAATGTAGAGACCAATATCACTTCAAAGTTAACGTCTGGTGCGGAATTCTTAATGACATTATTGTTGGACCATTATTTTTCAGACAACCACTGAATTCTGCAAAATACTTAAGAATGCTGCAGACGTTTCTCTACGATTATTTAGATGATATTCCTCTGGACATGAGAGCTGGAATGTATTTCCAACAAGACGGTGCATCCGTTCATTCTACGCTAGAAGTGAGAAGGTGGTTAAACGGAACATTTCCAAATCGATGGATTGGAAGTTATTCCAATAACGCTTGGCCGGACCTCACTCCTTTGGATTTTTTCTTATGGGGATATCTCAAACAGAAGGTTTATTCAAGAAGACCATTTCAAAATATACGTCATTTGGAGGATACTATCAGGGGATTGTATTTGGGGAATAGCTCCCCAGATACTAAGAAATGTTCATGATGCAATGCACCCCCTTACTATGCAGTGTATTGAGAATGGAGGACTCCACGTAGAATAAAGCATAGGACATATTTGTTTCAAAAAATGTTATTTGTATTGTGAAAATAAATTAATTGGCATTCTGGCATCATACCTTGGAGACAATTCAGTTTTATTTACTATTTTCTCCAAGATCTTGTGAAATTCCGTCACAGAATTCAATTAATGTGATTTTTCGATGGGAGCGAGAAATAAGAAAACATTAAGAGAGTGATCTCATCATATCTAACAATATACCATTCGCCTAGCATGATATTCCTTATGTTATACAGGGCGATGAGGAAAAAATGGGAAAAACAGTTGAAATATGAAATTGGTCATGGGTGGCTATGATTCGAATTTCTGGATCAACATTCGATTTTGAACAATATTTCCTCATGAATTTGAATTCTACAGTGAGAAATGAAGTGATGGGATCATATTATTTTGGAAACAAAGCATGCTTTTCTATTTCCCTCGTATAGTGTCGTATAAAATTCAATTTTGGTGTTTGCAATTCAGGTTTCGGATGAAACAGGGGTTTTTATCACCAATGTTTTTTTTGAGAAATCAATAATAAAAAAGTTTTCCATATGCTGCGAACTTTCTGCTGGACACTATATATATATATATATATATATATATATATATATAAATATAAATATATATGTGTGTGTGTGTGTTTGGTTTGTTTCTTGAACCTTTCATGTACTTTGTAGGGGGATCTTGGGGTTGAGCTTCGTTTTACTTGTAAACAATATTAGCTAAATATTAAAAAAAAATTGTTGTCGACGTGTCAACGGGAAGCCCCTCGTCTTCTTCAATGAACATTTGGTTTTATTTTGGGTACATCGTGAAATAGTTGAATTGGCAAACGAAATAACAATAGGTTTTTGAGCATCAAACATAAATTTGATAGGCTCTATTCACCTTCTTCAGATGGTGAGTTAAAATAGGGGCCATAGTATGGCTGTGTTTTTTTATTTTTTCCGATTTAGATTGTTGCGATTCATGGTGAAGTGCTTTTTTGCGGTTTTCATCAACACCGTAGATGTTTTTTTGTGTTTATTCTGCTTGCTTTTGTTGAAAACTTTTGTTGTGATGGTCGATGTTTAGCGTGGTTTATTTTTTCTTTATTACTATTTATTATTTATATTTTATTTAGAAAATTGATAAATCATTTAATATTTTCTACTTAACGCTTGAAATTGTGAATTTCCTAATTAAGTTCCAGAATTTGTGACTGAAAGTGGTTAATAAGCATAGTGAATACACTAATTACCATTGTCTTAAGTATTCTATGAAATAATTACAACGGATATCATAATAAATCCAGCAAATTATCCTTATCCAGAATGGAAATCAGCATCATGTGAGGTAGAATTGGTTGGTGTAGTTTGAAGTTCTGTGATTATTTCAAGTCCATGCAGGTCACCCAAACACGCCTTTATACTGAATAACACATACTACGTTTTATCAATTTTTTTTCATTGGAGTGTGTGATATGTCAAATAAAAATATGTAACCATAGTAATGACAATTTCATTGGATCTCATCTCTAGTTGACGGAGTAATTTTTTCCCAAAATTTCACCCTCTGAAACAACCCGACGGTTAAGAAAAATATTTTGATATTGACAGTAAGGGAAGACATATCTTTGGTACACAAATTGTTTGTTATATATATATATATATATATATATATATATATATATATTTATATACCGGGTGACACAGGATATCGGCCCACCCCTGTAACTTCTGCATTCGTGAACGGATTTTTCTGAAATTTGGTACAGTTATATAAGCAACCATTTCGGAGATCACATTACAATCCAATATGGCAAACTTCCGCATTTTCTGAAAATGCCAGCAACTTTGTTTTTCCAAATAGAACACCCTGTATATTTTTACATATTCAAGTTCAACAGGTCAAAACAAGTCCAAACCTTATGTCAAATGTAATTTTTTTGAAACAATTGAAATTCAAATTGTTTTCCTATTTTACCTCGTGGATAAATGAAATTTGGTCAAGGCTATTCACAATGCGTCGCACATAACAGAAAAACTTAATTTTTTCTGAAAAATTATTTTTTGTGTCACTTACTGGTTAATCAATTCATTCACATCACATTTTGATCCAAAATTATTTTTTTTCCTATGGAACCCCTATGGGCCACCTACCTGTCTCTCTAGAACATACATTAAGAAAAAAATTACATATAATTTTTGTATTTCGGTGCAGTAAAAAATGTTCATACATAAAAAAATCTACAACTATTTTATGAGTTTCCTTGCATGTTGAATAATTTTTCAACTGAGCCGTAAGCCGTGGAAAACAACGTTTAACCTTTAACATGTTCATTTTTCTTTCCTAGACTTTGGTTAGGATATTTTTCCTAAAACTATATTTTTCTCTGACACTCCTAGGATAAGCTACCCCTTTCATAGACTCAATCATTAATGAAACGCTAGATATTATTTGTTTAATTTGGATGAAAACCATTTTTATTTGAACGTTTACATCTTATGTTCAGTGAGAAAGTGGTATTTATTTTGTTATTGTTTCGATGATTTATTAATGTCCAATTAAATGTTCGAAATTTTGCCCATTTACTCTAACACACAACCTGGTCCTTTCTACTGTACGCCTTATGACAGCAGTGAGTTCATCCTCACCGATTCTTTGTACTGCTAACTGAATTCTCTCTTTCAAATCCTCCAGCGTTGTAGGTTAACTAGCATAAACTTGGTTTTCAATATGACCTCATAAATAAAAATCGAGAGGAGATAGGTCGGGAGATCGTGGGGGCCATCTGAGAGGGCCGTTTGTTCCAATCCATCTTTGACCATATGCCTCAACCAAATACTGCTGGACTGCTCTTGAATTATGTGGGGGGGGGCGCCATCTTGTTGGAAATACATCTCTCTTATTTCCTGCAGTGGCAAGTTGTCCAAAACATTCTGAATTTCATTCTGTAGGAACCCGAGGTATCGTTGCCCTATAAGAGTGCCTTCGAAAAAAATTGGACCTATTATTCTCGTTTCCAATATTCCCATCCACACGTTTACACCAAGCTTTTCTTGAAATCTCCCCTGCCTCAATAGCCTTTAATTCTGTCTCGCCCAGAATCTTGAATTATTTCTGTTGAACATCCCATTGTTGGTAAATCTCGATTAATCAGAAAACAGTATGTTTAAAGTGAAATTATTCACTTGCATATGATTCGCCAACAACCAGTTACAATAATCCAACCTTCTGATGTAGTCATCCCCAAAAAGATGTTGATGTAAGTTATACTTGTAAGCACGATAATGGTGTTTTTTTTATTCTTCTAGCGCTTTCTCGACTGACATTGCATTGGTATTCCAATTCCCGCGTCGAAGCGGTTAGATCAAATTCAACATAAGCTAAAACATTCATGGTAAATATCTAGTTACATCACACATGCACTCCGAATATGGGGAAAACACTTTTCTTACGTGTTTTTGCCTCCTGAACACGAATCCGGAAAAATGCGGCGGTCTCATACCGTTTCAGAGTTACATCGCTTTTTCCGAAATAAATTTCAAGCACCGTTTTCTCGCACAAAACTCACTCAAAATGCCTCCTTCTTTTTACCAGCATAAACAATACACCCTAAATCACTTATTTTCGGCACAACTTGCACAAAATATCGTCGTTTTTATCGAAAAAGATCCTCCTTCTTACACAGTCCGATTCATTTATTACCAACATTGAAAAATTAAAAAAGTTAATAAATGTCATCTGTCAAAGAAATTAGAATTGTTCATTTGCAACTGTGTAAGAAGGAGGATTTTTTCGATAAAAACGACGATATTTGATGCAAAAGTTGTGCCGAAAATAAGTGATTTAGGTGATTGTTATGATAAAAAGAAGGACATTTGATGAGTTTTGGCAGAACGGTGCTTGAAATTTATTTCGGAAAAAGCGATATAACTCTGAAACGGTATAAGAGCGCCGCATTTTTCTTCCCGATTCGTGTTCAGGAGGCAAAAACACGTTAGAAAAGTGTTTTCCCCATATTCGGAGTGCATGTGTGATGTAACTAGATATTTACCACATTCATTTCTGCCTCCTCACTTACGATACATGTATTACGATAATCTTCTCCATTGTTGGGTTCTTTTCGAAATCTTCTCTCCACCTTTTTGAAAAAGGTTCTTTGTGGGTGTCTTCTGTGTGGGAATCGTTCAACGTATAATTGACAAGCGGCGACACTATTTTTAAGACATTCTCCGTAAATTAATAACATATCAACCTGTTCACTTCTTCTGAACCTATAATTTTGATTTTCCGTTTCTACTAATTCTCGGAAGTGAACTAATTTTCGAGAGTTGAGATGAAAGATGACAGCGAAACAATTAGTTGACAAGATTCAGAAATGTTGTTTTCCACAGCTTACTAAGTTGAAAAATTATTCGAACTGCAAGGAAACTCATGAACTAGTTATAGATTTTTGAAAGTATACAATTTGTTACTGTACCGAAATACAAAAATGATATGTAATTTTTTTCCTGAATGTATATTCTAGAGAAATATGTAGGTGGCCCATAGGGGTTCCATTTGAAAAAAATTAATGTTTGATCGAAATGTGATGTGACTGAATTTATTCATCAATAAGTGACACAAAAAATAATTTTTCAGAAAAAAATATGTTTCTCTGTTATGTGCGACCCATTGTGAATAGCCTTGACCAAATCTCATTTATCCACAAGGTAAAATAAAAAAAACCTTTCAATTTTAATTGTTTCAAAAAATGACATTTGACATAAGGTTTGGACTTGTTTTGGCCTGTTTGGACTTGTTTTGGCCATTTGAAAAAACAAAGTACCAGAAAAACCGGAAGTCCGCCATATTGTATTGTAATGTGATCAAATCCGAAATGGTTGCTTATATAACTGTACCAAATTTCAGAAGAATCCGTTCACGAATGCAGAAGTTACAGGGGTGGCCCGATATCCTGTGTCACCTGGTATATATATATATATATATATATATATATATATATATATATATATATATATATAACAATTATTTTCTCGACTGCAATCTGAAGGAAAGATGAAATAATGGCTGTTTCAAATAAAATAATATTTGTGGAAACGCTTGCTATAAATAATGATGAAAAAAGCATGAATGAGAGGACTCACACAATAATATTTCCCACAAAAATAAAATGAAAAACGTCCGTTGTATACAACACGTCAGGGTGCGTTAAAATTCAAGTACTTGTTAATTTTAGTCGATTTTACAAAACAAATATAAATTTTGTATTTTTGTAACCATATTTTATTTGAAGACCTGAAAAAGATATAAGGTTTGTCGAAAGAAGAACCAAAAAAAGGATCAGTAGTTTCACTGCCAAAATATTTTTGGTGGCATCATTGAATCCTTAGCCAAAGTCCTCGATGATGACAAGTCGACAAAGTATACAGTGCTTCTCAAAAGTCCTCTCCCCCCCTCTTATTTTTGGAACACATAAACAAGTGAAATTTGGAAACTGAATATCAAAGGTTGTAAACTACCCTACTAGTGATGATAGATGACGAAATCGTCAAAGATGACGTCACAAGGCCATTGTGACACATAATTTTAAATGGAACCCTACGGCAAGCGACACCTCTTTCAAAAGGTATCGAAAAAACCTATTCAATGATACTAATTTTGTTTGTGTTTATGGCAGTTTTAATGACTCATTAGTAAACATTAAAATTTAAATTCCATTCAGTATGATATTAATTACAGATTTAAGAATCAGTATCTACTTGAAGAAATTGCTCGAAGTGACCTCCATTTACTTCCTGACAGTGGAATATCCTATTTTTAAACTCTTCTCGTACTTTTGCAAATGTGTCTGCAGAAACACCCTCACATTCTGCAACAATACGTTGTTTTAAAACGTCAATATTGTCAGGTTCAGTGGCGTGAACCTTCGATTCAAGGTACCCACACAGAAAAAAATCCGTGTGAGGTCCGGTGATCGAGCTAGCCATTCCGTTGAACCTCGTCGTCCAATCCATCTACCACGATACTCCTCATCCAAATACCGTCTTACTGCACCGTAATAGTGTGGAGGAGCACCATCCTGTTGGAATGTTATTTCCAGATTGCCGAATTCATCTGAATTATCTTCCAAAATTTCAAGGATTAACGGTTTTATTGCGTTTTGCAACAGCTGCAGATAAACCTCACCAGTTAAATTAGAATTTAAAAAGAGGCCCAACGATGTGGTTTCCCAGGATACCAGCCCAAACATTCACCTTCTGGGGAAATTGGGTATGTGTTTCACGAAACAGGTGAGGATTTGCGTCACTCCAATACCTCACATTCTGTGTATTTACATTTCCATTTAGATAGAAAGTACTTTCGTCACTAAAACAAATTGTTTTGACATAGTCTGGCTGTTGGTTAATTTTAGTTTCCATATTTTCACAAAATTCTAGTCTTCGGTCTGGGTCGTCGTCTGAGAGTTGATGAACCATTTTTAATTTGTATGGATGAAATTTGTTTTTTTTTCAACACCCTGTGTACTGTACTTCGACTGACTTCACAGGTAGATGCAACGTGAGTTGTTGAAGAAGTAGGATTAACTATTACTTCTGCCAGTATATCAATGTTTTTCTCATCAGAAATTTGTGGTTTGCCAGATCGTTTCGCATCATTAATACTACTCGTTGTTTCAAATTTACGAAGAAGCTCTCTTAAATAAGTCCTCAAAACGGGGCGATCGGGAAACCTCTCATTAAAAATGCGTTCTGCTGCATGAATATTTTGTCCAGTTTCACCAAGAATTAGGATCGCTGCTACTTTATCACCTAAAACACGTACCATTTCGCTTCTTGAAGCACTCAAACGTTCGGCTCACAACAGTTTAACAAATTATTAAAATGTACAAAAATATTAAAAGTACCAAAAGCTGCTAAAACAGTTAAACGTTCGATCAACAATACACAAATTATTAAATGTACAAAAACTTGGACAATTACAAAAACGTCGAATTAGGGAGACTGACAACTATCCAGAGGCGGAGCTTGAATTTGGAATTTTAGTATTGACTGATTTAATTCATCACAGCTTTGCGTTTTTCAAATGCGAGTTGCCAAAACTGCCATAAACACAAACAAAATGAGTATCATTGAATAGGTTTTTTCGATACCTTTTAAAAGAGGTGTCGCTTGCCGTAGGGTTCCATTTAAAATTATTGGTCACAATGGCCTTGTGACGTCATCTTTGACGATTTCGTCATCTATCATCACTAGTAGGGAAGTTTACAACCTTCAATATTCAGTTTCCAAATTTCACTTGTTTATGTATAATCGTTCCAAAAATAAGAGGGGGGAGGGGACTTTTGAGAAGCACTGTATATGCTCTAGAAACATTCTTTACTGATTTTGAATAGTCCCTATCCATATTTTTTATGAAATTTTGTCAATATCTTGATCGATTACATTTTTTTCATGTCTTCTATAAGAGGTTTTGATGGTGATTCAGAATTGTAAGGACCATCATCATTGATGACTTCTTCTGAGAAATAAATATGTTCAATATTTGAGGGATTGCAGGGCGTTGGACAAAAAAACTAGTCTACGTCTTCGCTAACGTTTCGCGAGTATATTACTCGCTTCTTTAGAGCTATAATATAAATAAAAGAAGTTTTCTTAGTTCACGACTACATTGGAACAATGCAATTATAGTTTCGTATGTAAAGAAAGTCAACCTACCTCAGGCGTAATCAATCGTACAAAGTACTTCGTTGAGGTTGTTCGAGATATGCAAGTCGTCGTTGAACTTATGCCAATGCATCTTTTGTTGAAAATCATAATCTAATATATAAAATGGTTTAAAAAAGGAACGTTCTGCTTAACAATTGGCATTCAAGTGTGATTGAAACAGTCAGGTGTGAAACATCGAACAAACAAAAAAGATGGGAGTAACGAAATGGTTTTTAACATTTACAAATGACTGGGTTGATCTGTATACTTTATACATTGGGGAAGGTTTATGTTCATCATCGACCGATTTCACAATTTTTTTAAAATTTTTTTGGTCTGTTTTATTCAAGTGATTGAGAAAGCAATTATATTGTTGTAAATCCTACTGAGGTATTCAATGTCTGTTCTTCTATTGATTGCATTTCTGTGACTATTTATGCATATTATTTCTAAAATTAGTCTTCTACGTTCGTTGTCTTAGTAGTCTAAAACTGTTGTGTTGTTGAAATCGAAATGATGACCTAGGTTATGGTGGTGTTCTGAGAGGGCAGTTCTTGCAGATCTGGATAGGTCTCTGCAATCGTTTGTGTGTTGTTTGACTCTATTTTTCAATAATTGTTTCGTTTGTCCAATATATGTACTATCACAATTCACGCAATCGATTTTGTATATAACGTTTGACTGTGACTCTTTGGGTAACTCATCCTTCACTCTAGGAAGTATTTGTTTTAATTTGTTGTCATTGTATAGTGTTACAACGATTTATAATTTTGTAGAACCTTGTTTATTTTTTCTGATAGTCCTTTGACGTAAGTTAATCTGAAATATTTTTTTTACCTTCACTGGGCCCCGTATTGATATTAGAATTGGAGCGGTTGTATAACATTTTATTTATCAAGGATCTGGGATATTGGTTTTGAAGTAACATGCATTTAATTTTCTTGAGATTGTATTCGCGGAATCTATTATCACTACGGGATAAGGCCCTGTGTTTCAGACCTTTGATGATGGACGTTTTTGGGAATAATGGATGGTTCTAGAGAAAGTGGAGAATTCTGCCAGGATTACTAGGTTTCATGTACCAGTCGTTGGATAAACCACCGTCTTCATTCCTTATTATCATTGTGTCTAGAAAAGGAATGCAGTTGTTTTCTTCATGTTCTAGGGTGAATTGAATTATTGGGTGCAAGTTGTTGAAAATGTTCAGTACTTCTTTTTTTTTGTCTCTGGGCTTAGCTGTTAGATTGTCGTCCAAGTAGCAAAATAAAAAAGGTATTTGGAATGGTAGCTTGTCAATTATTTTATCTAGGGAATGGTTCATGACTTAATTGGCTATGTCGTTGAATTTGAAATAACTAGAGTCGGATAAATAATGGATGATGGTGAGAAATAAATCCAAAGGAATATCTGTTAGTACTTCTAAACTAGGCCAAAATTCATTTATGATTTCCAAAACTAGATTTTTGGGGATGTTGGGAAAGAGGGAAACTACATCTAAGGAGATCAATATGAAATCACTGGGTATCACAATATTTTTTATCTTCTCTACTGCTGAAAAAGAGTTCCAAATGTGGTATTTGAAGTTGGGAAATAAGCTATGTAATATTTGATTTATATATTTAGCCAGTGCATATGAAGGTGCCCCTGTACACGCCACCACTGGCCTCCAGGGTACTCCATTTTTGTGTATTTTTGGTAGGTCGTATATCCTAGGAGGACATGAATTGTAGCATCTCAATGATCTGGCCTCTGTTTCTGATATGCACTTTTTTCCAAGAGCTTTTTTAAAAGATCATTGTATTTATTTTGGAACTTACTCGTTGGGTCGTTTTTAAGTTGTTTGTAAACTTTGGTTCCATTAATTTCACCATCTAAAATATCTATCATGCGGGTTACGTATTGTTTTTTTTTACACGCTTTATATTAGCTTCACTTGTATGTTTGTTTGTTTGTAACCGACTCTTTTGGGCGCGATTTGACCCACTTCCAGACGTCCGAATGATTTGAAATTTGGCAGGTGTACATAATCCCGGTGACAATGCATTAAGACATTTTTGTGTGAAGAAAAAACAAAATGGCGGCTCCAATATGGCGTACGAGTTTTGTGATTATGGTCCGATTCGCTTCAAATTTGGTATCTGAGGGTTTTTGTGGTCGGATATCATGATTCTTTTGTTAAAATTGAAAAATTCAAGATGGCGGCTCCAAAATGGTGGACGAGTTTTTTGATTATGGTCTGATTCTATTCAAAATTGGTATGTGGGGGTTTTTGGGGTCAAAAATTATGATTCTTTTGTGAAAATTGAAAAATTCAAGATGGCGGCTCAAAATGGCGGCCGAGTTTTGTGATTATGGTCTGATTCTATACAAAATTGGTATGTGGGGGTTTTTGGGGTCGAATATTATGAGTTTTTTGTAAAAATTGGAAAATTCAAGATGGCGGCTTTTGTGATTATGGTCTGATTCTATACAAAATTGGTATGTGGGGGTTTTTGGGGTCGAATATTATGAGTTTTTTGTAAAAATTGGAAAATTCAAGATGGCGGCTTTAAAATGGCGGCCGAGTTTTGTGATTATGGTCTGATTCTATTCAAAATTGGTATGTGGGGTTTTTGGGGTCATATTATGATTTTTGTAAAATTGAAAAATTCAAGATGGCGGCAGTTTTGTGATTATGGTCTGATTCTATTCAAAATTGGTATGTGGGGGTAATTGGGGTGGAATTATGATTCCTTTTGAAAGATCATTCCATTTTTTATTTAAAAAAATTATGAAAATAATAGTTTAAAAAAAACTAAAAAAACACGCTTTTATAAATAAACCACACTAAAAAGTAGGAAATAAATAATAGTTTGAAAAAACTAAAAAACACGCTTTTATAGAAAACCAGACTAAAAAAATAGAAAATAAGAAAAAAAAATATTTTATTTAAAAAAAACTTGGGGTGCGTGGTATCAATAATTATATAGTACATTACACATCGAGGCGATATCATGCACCCCACGCTTTTTTCAAATAAAATATTTTTTTTTTAATTTTCTATTTTTTTAGACTGGTTTTCTATAAAAGCGTGTTTTTTAGTTTTTTCAAACTATTATTTATTTCATTAAAACTGTCACGTTTCCTTTGTCTGAGTTAAGTACTAACAAATTATCCTGTTATAACTATTTCGTATCTGAAATTTCTTTAGAAAAGTTGTTATGTTTGTTGTAGGAAACGTGTATATAATTTGTGATTATATGTGTACAATGTAATCTAAGGGAATTTCTTTCGAGTTCATTAGGCTGGGACTGAATACAGTATTCTATTTCTGAAATTATTTTGGGAATGGGTATGTTTTTTGTATTGTGAGGTAAAGCGAACTTTTCTCCGAAAGATGAACAATTTTTAACTGTGTGAGGTATTGTAATATCTGTTGAGTTGTTCAAGTATTCCTCTAGATGAAGTGGTTATAGAACATTGTCGTTCTCTCAGTTTGTAAAAATTTTTACGATGTTTTTCTTTAGTGGCAAAAAATATTCTATTGTATCTTGGTCTTTCCAATTCTTCGAATTCTTAGAGTATCTCCCGGGGAATGTATTGTTGCGCTTCGACTTTCTATAAATCTATTCTTTTCGAAATGCATTTCAAATTATGTATAGTTACTTTGATTTCGATGTTTAAGATAGATTTGTGAAAACGGTTGATGAATAACATTATCTCATTTGTGAAAGGATGTTCTACGGATTCCAATGAATAAATGCAAGTTATATTGTGTTGTATGTGTTCCGGCACCAAACCAGTATATCTACACTGTAGTAGGAACGTCCTTCTATTGGTTGTTTTGGCTAATCTTGTATTTTATTTCGACCATTGTTTCAGAAGTTCCGTTGATCCATTGCCGACTCGTGCTGAGATATCTTGGAAAAATCCCATGGTGGAAACCCAGAGTATTTTATTTCTATGATTGCGTCCAAATTAGTTATATTTGAGGGATTTCAGGGTGCTGGACAAAAAGAAACTATTCTACGTCTTCGCTAACGTTTCGCGAGTATATTTCTCGCATCTTCAGAGCTATAATATAAATTAAATAAGTTTTGTTACTTCACGACTACATTGGAACAATGCAATTATAGTTTCGTATGTAAAGAAAGTCATCCTACCTTAGGTGTAATCGATCGTACAAATTACTTCGTTGAGGTTGTTCCCAACATCCTCAAAAATCTAGTTTTGGAAATCATAAATGAATTTTGGCCTAGTTTGGAAGTACTAACAGATATTCCTTTGAATTTATTTCTCACCATCATCAATTATTTATTCGACTCTAGTAATTTCAAATTCAACGACATATTTTATCAACAACTTGACAAGCTACCATTCCAAATACCTTATTTATTTTGCTACGTGGACGACATTCTAACAGCTATAGCCAGAGACAAAAAAGAAGAAATACTGAACATTTTCAACAACTTCAACCCAATAATTCAATTCGCCCTAGAACATGAAGAAAATAACTGCATTCCTTTTCTAGACACAATGATAATAAGGAATGAAGAGGTGGTTTATCCAACGACTGGTACATGAAACCTAGCAATCCTCGCAGAATTCTCAACTTTCTCTCTAACCATCCATTATCCCAAAAAACGTCCATCATCAAAAGTCTGAAACACAGGGCCTTATCCCTTAGTGATGATAGATTCCACGAATACAATCTCAAGAAAATTAAATGCATGATACTTCAAAACCAATATCCCAGATCATTGAAAAATAAAAAAAATTACAAACCGCTCTAATTCTAATATCAATACGGGTCCCAGTGAAGGTAATAAAAAATATTTCAAATTAACTTACGTCAATGGACTATTGGAAAAAATAAACAAGGTTCTACAAAATGATATTTCGTTTTAACTATACAACGACAACAATTTAAAAAAATACTTCCAAGAGTGAAGGATGAGTTACCCAAAGAGTCACAGTCAAACTTTATATACAAAATCGATTGCGTGAATTGGACAAACGAAACAATTATTGAAAAATAGAGTCAAACAACACACACACGATTGCAGAGACCTATCCAGATCTGCAAGAACTGCACTCTCAGAACACCATCATAACCTAGGTCATCATTTCGATTTCAACAACAACAGTTTCAGACTAGAAGACAACGAACGTAGAAGACTAATTTAAAGGAAATAGTACAAATGCCATAATAGACCAACAGACATTGAATACCTCAGTAGGATTTACAACAATATCATTTCTTTCTCAATCACTTAAATATAACAGTACAAAAAAAAATCCAAAATTGTGAAAATTTCTCAATGTATTAAGTATACAGATCCACCCAGTCATTTGTAAATGTTAAAAACCATTTCGTTACTCCCATCTTTTTTTGTTTTATCGATGTTCCACACCTGATTGTTTTAATCACACTTGAATGCCAATTGTTGAGCAGAACTTTCCTTTTTTAAACCATTTTACATATTAGATTATGATTTTCAACAATAGATCCATTGACATAAGTTCAACAACGACTTGCAACAATGCATATCTCGAACAACCTCAACGAAGTACTTTCTACGATTGATTCTGAAGAAGCGAGAAATATACTCGCGAAACGTTAGCGAAGACGTAGAATAGTTTTTTTTTGTCCAACACCCTGCAATCCCTCAAATATAACTAATTTGGACGCAATCATAGAAATACATATTAGTCCAACTATGAAGTTAGAAATTGATTAAAATATACTTAAAGCAATGGTATTTCCTACAATTTCTCTGGGTCCTCCATTTGATATTGCAGTCCTTTTTCCAAGCTTTTATTTAACTTGCAATGTTTGTATGATGTATGTATGTTCGGGTCAAATCTTGCAACTGAATTTTGACCGACTTCTAGTCGTGCAATTAATTTGAAATTTTGCAGGTGTTCATAATTCTGGTGAAAATGCATTATGGAATTTTTGTTAGAGAAAAAACCAAAATGGCGGCTTCAAGATGGTAGACGATATTTGTAATTATGGTCCGATTTGGTATGTGATGGTTTTCGGGGTCGGAGATTATGAAGTTTTTGTCAAAATTCATAAATTCAAGATGGCGGCTCCAAGATGGCGAACGAGATTTGTGATTATGGTCCGATTCACAAATTCAAGATGGAGGACGAGTTTTGTGATTATGGTCCGATTCGATTCAAAATTGGTATGTGGGGGTTTTCGGGGTCGATTATGAAGTTTTTACAAAATTCAAGATGGCGGCCCCAAGGGAAGACCAGTTTTGTGATTATGGTCCTATTTTATTCAAAATTGATATGTGGGGGTTTTCAGGTTAGGAGATTATGAATTTTCTGTAAAAAACTATAAATTCGAAGTGGCGACTCCAGGATGGCAGACGAGTTTTGTGATTATGGTCAGATTTTTTCAAAATTGGTGTATGGGAGTTTTTAGGGTCGGAGATCAAGTTTTCTTTCAGCTCCAAATTTACAGGGAAGAGACCTTGTAATAACGATGCTCTTCTAGAAATGAACAGATAGTGGCGAACTAACTACAAAGCAAAAAAAAAATAACTAATAAAAAAACTCTTTAAAGACAAGCTTTCATTTGAGCCGTGCACTAAAACGTATAAAATAAGTCATCGCTGACAATGATTTAATTATTTTTTGTTGAATGATTTGGTTTCAAAAAGCTTGTCGCGCGAAGTGTGATAAAATTAATATTTCGATAATTAGTTACCTACCAACCAATCATTTTCCAATTAAATTAATTGGTACTTACTTTGATAAACACTTCGCGCGACAAGCTTTTTGAAACCAAATCATTCAACAAAAAATAATTAAATCATTGTCAGCGGCTTACATAAAAGTTTTTTTTGTTATTTTATTCTCTTTCATTGTATAGAAAAACTTGTGAATGTCTATGGAGGTGCTTAACGATTTCTCTTATAGTCTAGGAGACTTTTTCAATATGTGCAAAATTCCTCTTATTATGAAGAGTATGTTCAATCTATAAAGGGTTTATTTTCCACACATCACATTGTGGCCATTGTGGTATAGGTATGGTATAAATATAGGAGAATAAACCATAAAAAAATACCACTACTATTATTGACAATTTTCCCCATTTTCCCAATTTTACAGTGAATACAAGGGTGATAAATTGTTTCCCAAGGTTATAAGATGTGTGACAATCATTTGTTGGAACAGTTTTATTTGCGCCTTTTTTTATATTGAAATAAGTTCTACCTTTCATTGGTTTTTATTCTAACTCATGTGGTGGGATTGATAAATGTTTTTCCCTTAATACATATTTGATAACAATACATAATTTTTAATTCGGAAATACGTTTGTTACTTAAAACTAACTAAACCCACATTCTACATTACACGGTTCAGTATAACTTTCCCACCTGTAGTATCTGTAACTGATTTCAATTCCATTTATTCACAAATCCAAATAATCCGTCCAATTCCAAACGAATGAATGACATAAAAAATATTGAGGATATAGTGACACAGTGCCAAATAATTTTCAGGATTTGTCTCCCTCGAACACTTTCCCACTCTTTGGGTGGAATCCACGAAAACAACGATGACAAAATGAGTTATCCGTTCATTTGTTTTAAAATATGAACAGGGTTTTCATAAAATAAGAACAGGTTGAAAAAGGAAACATTCTCAATTGATTTCAATTAGATATTCACAAAAAATTACATTTTTATCGTAGATTTTCCAATTTCTATTAAACTATTTCTATTCAATATTTAACTGAGAATGCTTCCTTTTTCCACATGAATACTTCCCAAGAGGTTAGTTATTTTGAACAATGGAAGATAGTGACTAGAGTTTATCTTTGAGTCCCACATGATTCCACATCAGATTTTATGAACGCCCTGTTCATATTTTCAAACAAATAAATGAAGGTGTTCATAAAAAATTAGCAGGATGTTCATTAAAAAAGATATGGAATCATTTGCGACTGAAAGATAAACCTTAGTCATTATATTTTATCGTTCAAGAACTTCTTGAAGAGTAGTCATGTTGAAAAGAGAAACATTCTTAATTGAATATTGACAGCTTCATTCCCGGCTGAAGCGAAAGAAAAAATCTGAAAGTGAAAATTTGCATGGTCCAAAAATGAGTATTCTCCAAAAATCACTTGTAACATTCATTTAAAAGTAGCACAGCCACAATTATGTTATTTTACGTGGGGGAAGAAATGAGTAGTATTGATTTCCATACAGGGCTTTCATAACAAATAGTTATCTAAATGTTTTTTGAGGAATAAGCAGTACATTCTTCTGCATTTTCTTGGGTTTTCGTTCCCGTGGAGTATTTTTTTATATATTCTGAAAATGCAAATTAGTAAATTTTCCCCAATACGTTGCTGCGTTTTTCAGACTTTGAATATGGGAATGATGAAATGTTCTACTCGTCAGTAACGTAACAAAATGTCTTGCCTGAGTGATTCATAACAAAAGATATATCAAAAGGTAATGAAAAATTACTTCCTCTGGTAACGTTTTGGTAACGTTTTGAAAATTATAATCGAAGATACTCACACAAGGAATTGTCAATCATTGTCAAAATCTATGTATGCTCATTTGACATGTTTTATTTGATATTGAAATTCTCCAGTTCCACTTCCCTTTTCAATGGGGTTATTCATATTTGGTCCATATTGAGATAACGAGTTCCTTTGTTTCCATTTCCATCCAACAGTATACAAGACTCTTTCAATTTCCTTTTTGTTTCGTTGGATTCCGCAAACAGAATCTTCATATTGTTCTAGTCCACCATGTGTGCGTCATTAGTCTTTAATATGCATTAAACTAATTTCGATTTACCAACTTCGTAATTATTTGAGTACTGCCTCTATTATCTCAATGCTCTCGATATTTCACCCGTATTTATTTTGACACAAACACATGGAACAATGAACACACAATTTTCAAATGATCTCATAGTATTATACAGGATGTAACATAAGTGCGGCACCTAAACATATCCTGAGGCTATTGGATTCTGTCCAAAAAAGGGCAATTCGTCTCGTCGGTGATGCCTCGCTTACAAACTCGCTCACTTGTCTGGAACACCGTAGAAAAGTTGGCGATTTGTCTCTATTTTATAGATATTTTCATGGGCGATGCTCTTCTGAAATATCAACAATCGTTCCTGCTTTGGCAGTCTCTTCGAGATTAACCTGTCAAGTTCAGTCATCACACCCCTTCGTGGTCACTTTGGAGACCTGCAGAACATCACTTTCCAAAGACTCGTTCATCCAACGAACAGCGAGGCTTTGGAACTCATTGCCTAGGGAGGTGTTCCCGAGGCATACAACCTTCAGAAATTTAAGAAGAACACCAACTCCTACCTTCTTTCCCTAGGTTCCCACGATGTTCTCTGAACATTACAGGATATCCCTTTTCGTGGGAACCAGAACATAAAAAAAAAAATAAAAAAAAAGTACGTTAAAATATCCAAGTGACGTATTCCTGAGACAATTTTAAGATAAAAAGTCTATGAACTTGTGTCCGGAAATGCTTCGTTTCGGAGATACAGGGTGTTGAAATTGATTTTTTTTGTTCGCTTTTTAAAAATAACTTTCGCAAAAAATAAGTTATTTGCACAAAATTTGGTTCCCGGGGTTTTTTTGACATGGGAAATCATAATTTCGAATTAATTTTCATGTAACATCTAGAGGGCGCTGCGTACGCTGTCATTATTTATTTCAAATTTTTGACAGTGAACTTTTGGTACTTTTCATGGAAAAACCTTATTCCCACACCTTTTCCAAGTAAAAAAGGTACACTTCCTCAAGAACGCTGGAGGTGATCGTTTTCGAGATATTTACAATTTTCTATATCGATGCATGTTACTTAGCTCCTAGGGCGCTAAATGAAGTTGCTGAGGACATTACAAAAACTAAGTATGTGGTAGGTCTCGTCAAAATAAACTACTTTTTTCCTATGAAATGTTTATCGAAAAATGATTAGTTTTCGAGATACAGATTGTTGAAATTTTTCAAAACATGGTTGGTTTTTGTCATAAGTTATTTGCAACTGTAGTTATTTTCATCAAACTTTAAACACATACTTCTTTCAAACTGAGCATTATCGAACTGCTTAATCAATCCAAATTTTAAAAAAATTGTCAGATTCAATTATTCAATGAGAAAGTGCTACAATTCGGAGTTTGTAAAAAACAATTCGGAGAAGTACTATGTTATTTATTAGGCAATTAAACATATAAAAATTGAACGAAACAACTATTACAACAACTGTTCAAAGTGACGACCCCCAACAATACAAGCTTCTGCTCTCCTCATCAAAGAATTCCGCACCCGTTGAAAAATGCCGGGAGTGTTTCTTATCGTTTCGCAGCAAGCTATGATGCGATCCCTTAACATTTCCTCGTTTTCAATGGGGCTAGCATAAACTAGTGATTTTAGGTGTCCCCAAAAAAAAATCGACGGGATTGAGGTCCGGTGACCTCGGGGGCCAATGCTGAGTGCCTCCTCTTCCTATCCATCGTAGGGGATATGCTACATCTAAGAAATTTGTTGCTATCAGACTAAAATGAGCAGGGGCTCCATCGTGCATAAACCAAGAGTAATTTCGGAGACCAATGGGAACATCTTCCATAAGCTGGGGAAGCTCGTGTTCCAAAAAATTTTGGTAACCATCTCCATTCAAATGTAGGAGGAGAAAATAGGGCCCAATTAAATAATCCCCAATTATGCCTACCCATACATTAAAAGTGAATCTGTCTTGGAAATGAGTTTGCGTTATCGCATGTGGGTTATCTTCCGCCCAGATGTGGTTGTTATGGAAGTTCATGATACCATTTCTTGAAAAATTAGCCCCATCTGTGAAGAGGATTTTCGATAAAGTTTGGGGATGTTGTTCGACTTCTCTTTGAAGCCATTGAGCAAATTCGATACGTGGTTGAAAATCGCGTAGCGTAAGTGCCTGGACACGCTGAATATGATAAGGATATAATTGCTGTTCCTTTAAAAATCTGTAAACGGTCATGTGACTCACATTTAAAGTTTGACTAATTTTTCTTGTACTTGTCTCTGGATGTTCACTAATTTTTTCGAGAACCGCCTCCTCCAATTCCACAGTTCTTGTAGTCCGTGGCCGTCCTACTGCAGAATTTCTTTCAAAGCTTCCAGATTCGGAAAGTCGCCGGAAAAGATTCGCAAATGTCGCTGCACAAGGAGTGACGCGTTGGGGATACCTTTCCTGATAGATGCGTCTGGCCTCGGTTGAATTTCCGTCAGCCAAGTCGGGCATGGTACCGAAAAATCACTTTATAAACTCCGAACTGTGAATTTGTCTATGAATAGTTAAAAATGTGACAGCGAACTTCTATTTTTATAAACGAACGTTCATAGCCTACTTCATTTAATTAACTTAATTTGCAAGCGGAGAGTGACAAAAATTATTGAAATCAAATTTGGCTAAACTGATAAAGAAGTTTGATAATGCTCAGTTTAGAAGAAGTCTGTCCGGGTATACTGCGTATAAAGTTTGATGAAAATAACTAAAATTGCAAAAAACTTATGACAAAAACCAACCATGTTTTGAAAAATTTCAACAATCTGTATCTCGAAAACAAATCATTTTTCGATAAACATTTCATAGGAAAAAAGTAGTTTATAAGTGCAAAAATCTTCGAGTATAATTACTCGAAGAGGTCTGAAGAAAGAAACATAAGTATGTTGCGAAACGCAATCGAAGCAATCGTGTTTTTAATTTATATTCGATATATATTTTGTTGTGAATTACCTAGGTAAAATATTATTTCACGGTACATATTCAAGTATTGGGGCAAAACTACTCTGCATTGAGGATAGATAAAAACTTTTACTTCTAAGGAAGAAAACGATCCACATATCTGCATAAACTTTTGTATTTTAGGATTTACAATTACCCGAATTTCTCCGAAATATTGCCGAAAAACTATCATTGGTATACTCATATCTTATAATTTTATTGAAATAACCATTTATAAATATTCTGTATAATCATACATAGTTGAACAAAGAATTCTGAAAAAGAACAACACCCTAAAAATTGAAAACCAACCCTTCATATCCCTTCATATCGGCCTTCAAAACGTACTTTAATAATTTTGTTCAATGATAAAATATAAAACAAAACCCTTTTTCAGTGGGGCTGGTTTACGCATCAAGCAACCCGGGATGGATGGAAAACAACGAATACATCTACAGAGTCTCTGGACGAACGCTAGCTGGTTTGCAGGGATCTTCTGATCAATATTCTGGCATTTTATTGAAAGCTCATCTGAGACTCCAACCAAAGTCCGACGGAAAATTGTATGCTTTGCTTTCAGAACCGAAATACAGCAACGTTTATTCACGTTTGGCTGAAGGATGGAATACTCATATTCCCGATTCCAACCTCAACTGGAAACCCCTATCTTTGTCTTCAAAGCCTTTCCAAATTGTCATGGAAGATGGTTACATCACTGACCTCATTGTTAGTAGGAATGTTCCGAATTGGGAGGCCAACATGATCAAGGGAATCGTGAGTCAGTTCCAGCTTAATACTCAGGCAAAGCATTCAGATGATAGCTTATTGAGACTGGACGAACCTTCATATGATGTTTTCGTTTGTATGGAGGATACTATTTCTGGAAATACCGAAACCCTATACGAAATCAGACCTTTGCCGGACTACGAACTTGACAACAGGGAATACGAGTCACGTTATTTGGACCTGAAAGGAGATGGAGATATCATTGAAGTTGTAAAACACAAAAATTACACCAATCACGTGGAACTTCCTTTATATCTCTATGGATTCGGAAGAATGGCAAATTGGTGGAGAGCTGAAAAATTAATGGGGGCTAACCAATTGGGAAATTTCTTTGTTAGGGATACCACCAGTCGTGCTTTGCTCACAGGAAATTTGAGAAAATACACCGTACAATCTTCCGTAACAGTAAACAAAGTTTTGGTGAGCCCAACTTTAACTGACCAAAAGATTGGATCCGTTATAAGTGCATTGAACGTAACTTTGGAATCTGTGAAGTCTCAATTCGAAGAAATTGAAGATATATCTTCACCTCTGAAACTTGGTAATCTTGTATATACTTACGACAGACCACACTCTCAATCCAATTTGGTACGCGAGAAGACACCATATGAAGAAAAGGGGGCCCGGCGAATGGATGATTTGGAAAGTAACTACAGAACAACCAACATGGCAAGATCGAGACGTTCTCTCGAAAATTCGTCAGAAGAAGTTGACCATGTCTATAAAGGTCATTTACAAGATAAACCTTCCCTCACTCAAGCCCCAGAGAGCCCCTTTTTGCCATATACCACAGGAATCAAAGGAAAAACACTAAAAGAAAATGTAAATATTTTATCATCTGTACAAGAACTATCCAAACGAATGCTAGATGACAATTTTGACCATGAAAATACTCTGGATCGATTCTCGACCATGACGTCACTGATTCGACTAATGAATGCTGACGAAATCAAAACTGTAATCAATGCAGTCTACACCAATGCGGAACAAGGCCGAAAACTGGCTATCTGGACAACTTTCCGTGATGCTCTTGCTGAATCAGGAACAGGACCGGCTTTCCTCGCCATCCAGAACTGCATCGAAACCAAAAAACTCGGTGATGAAGAAGCGAGCCAAGTGCTCTCTACAATGGCAAAAGCAGTTCGAGAACCAACCCTACAATACATGAAGGCTTACTTCGAACTCGTCAAAAAATTACAAGTTCAGTCACGCTGGCCCCTGAATGACACTGCCCTGATGACGTTCACAGACCTCCTTTCACGAGTGTATGTTGATGTTCATCATTCCAAAATCCAATATCCAGTCAAGACTTTTGGAGACTTCAATAGTGAAGAAGGAGAAAAACTGATCATGGAGGAAGTTATTCCCTACCTCACCACACAACTGAATGGAGCCATTACACAAGCTGAAACTCGAAAAATTCATACTCATATACGTGCCATGGGTAACCTTGGCCACCCTAAAATTTTGAGTGCCTATAAACCCTACTTGGAAGGCCGTAAACAAGCTTCCCAGTTTCAGAGACTATTAATGATTTTGTCGATGGAAAGACTCATGAACTTATACCCATCAAAGGTTATTCCTGTCCTCTTCAGAGTTTACCAAAATCCAGGGGAATCTCAAGAAGTGCGGGTTGCAGCAGTATTCCACCTCATGCGTTCCCCCCTTCCAGTACAAACACTCAAGATTATGGCCTCATACACCCACAAAGACCCACATGAAAGTGTTAATGCCGCTGTTAAATCTTCAATTCTGGCTTTAGCTGAATCAAAAGACCATTTGTTGTGAGTTTCGGCAGATAATCTCTTTGAATCGAATATTATTATATTTTTTTTCATTTCAGGAATTATGCTGCCAAGGCAGCAAAACCTCTCCTGACTGAAAAAAGATATGGTGTACAGTACGGAGCTCAATACCTGCGAACGTACTTCATCGAAGAAATGAAAAAATCTTTCGACGAAACCCTCCAGTTGTGGGGAAGTGAAAATGGAGTTTTACCAAAAGGTTTCAGGTACATGCTTCAGGAAGATTTGGATGGTTTAAGGAGCAAGCTGATCAATATTCAGGCATTCGTCTCAAACCTTGAGGAACTATTCCACGTAGGAGCCCAACAATTCGAACTTTACCAATCGTATGAAAAACAACAGATGGAACAATATGAAGAGCAGAAACAGTATCCGTGGTCAAGTCAGAAAATCAATAACTTATTCAACATCAAAGCCACAGAACGTGAACAACTTGAAGGACATCTGTATTTGAAATTTGGTTCGCTACATAGAATGTTCTCATTTGATAACAATACATTGAGGGATATGCCACTAGGTACGTATTATTCATGTAAAATAACGTAAATTTTACTTGCTACTTTTTCTATTTTAAGCTGTCCAAGAGATGGAAAAAAAGCTCAACAAAGGACTCAAAGTCAATTTCGTCAAACTGTTCAACAACAGAGACATGGTCGTTTCCCTCCCCACTGAAATGGGTTTGCCATTCCTTTTCACACATGAAACCCCAATGATGATCAAAGTACAAGGAAAACTCACCGCCGTATCAACTCCTAAATTATCCCAAGCAGGAAAAATGTACATACCAGATGAAATTCAAGTGAACTCCGATGTTAGTATCACGTACACTTCGAAACTTCAAAGCCGTTTGATAGTTACCACACCTTTCGATTCTCATCAATTCGTCGCCGGATTCGATAGACATTTACAAATGACTATGCCAGTTCAGGGAAAAATGAATATCGATGTGAAGAAGATGGAGCTCCGTCTAGAAATGGAATTAAAAGGATCTCAAAAGAAAATGAATTTGTTCCATTACAAATCTTGGCCCTACATTTCTAAAACTGAGGTCACAAACTTGGAACCTCTGAGTAATCAGCCAAACACAATGATCGTCAAACCCAAAAGCTTACCAAGGTTCGAAAAAATTATCGGGAAGAGAGAGACCGGAATGGCATTTCATGTTGAAGTTGAACATGAGAGGAAATTTGTTGATGTACTTCTTCTGAGTCGCCTATTCAAGCACGGAAATTTATTATCCGGACTGGAGGCTTTGTGGGATGACGACACTATTCAGTATAGTAAAATTGAAGTATCATACCTTCCACAAAAATCAAACCTAAACAAAGCTATTGTCCGGTTAGGATATCAAAATAAATACATGACAGAAGGCGAACCCGAAATTTCTTCGAAATGGAGACTGGATGAGACTGAAGATTCCCTCAAACGTCAACAGAAATTAATTGAGAGGGTTTCTGCTGAAATAAAGAATGTGAGATCTCGTTCTGTAGATGCTGCTTTAGAGTTCCAAGGGAGAAATAACATGAAGTACGTTTTTACTGGAGCTTACAGTAAAAGTAACATAGATGCACTCTCTCGGGTTATGTTTAGCTTGAAGAGAATTTCCGATAGTCAAGATCTGAAATCCTATGAAGCGCACTTCACATCCAAGAGCAATATACCAAATACTAACGGACTTGATCTGGAATACTCCTTGAAGGCGGAACCACTTGCCAATATAGATATGGAATTAGAATTTGGACTATCTGACGAGACTCTTTCTAAAGTGGATGTTGAAATGAAATACGGCAGGAGTAAGGAACGCACACAATACTTGAAGGAACTTTCGATGTATCAAAAATGCAAACAAGAAATGAGAGAAGGAGACTACCAATTACCAGCTTGTCTGAACATGACAATTGATTCAAATGAAATGGACCGTGTCAATATGACAATCCGTTACGAAAACTTGAAACCCGAGTTAGAAGAAGCTCTCCGAACACTTTACGAAGCTCTTCGTTTCAACTTCTTGCCAAGTCTGGAACTCCATAGACAGCAGTCCTCTCTGAAATCTAATGAAATTCTCATGCAAGCGCGTTTCCATCCTGATTTGAAATTCGTCAATGTTTCCGTCCTAAATCAATTAGAAGAATCTATTGTGAGAAACATCTGGGTTAGTGAACTCGCAAGAAGAACTTTCGTTTCTCACCCCGTATTCCATCTTCGTTCCCGTTTGACATCGTACCTCACCTCCAGATTCAGGCGTAAGTTTTGATTAAATATGTTACCCCACCTATTGGCCGTGCACAACACATGAAAAACGTTTTCAAACAATGAATTTCAGACACTATTTCATCGACTAAAATTTTTTTATATGAAAATGCCAACAAAAACATAATTCACATTGAAAAATAGGAATATATTCAAACTTTGACAAATAAATTCATAGGATCAAGTCAACTCCAACTGATTCATATTTTTGTTTACTATTTTATCATAGTAACCGAATTGTTTGAACGATTCGTAGAATTTTCCGTTGATCACATTCTTGCATGGGACCACCCAACCGCCTCATGGAAAAATTGTCACCGGTTGATTTTTCTGAATGTTTGGTATTATAGAGTTTGACCTCCTGAACAAAAGTGTCCATGGATACAACCCAATCCTATGACTAGTTTTCGAGATGCAATGTTTGAAAGTCGCCATTTTTTAAAGTAATATTGGAAGCATCTTAAATGTAAATATTTTGCAAGATTATAATTGCTTACCCATAAGGCATTAATTTTAGACTGGTTGAGGGTGAGCCAAGAATTAATCAAAATAAAATTCCAGACCAACTATAATACTAAAATGTTCATCGTTTTGATTATGTTGACCAATTGATTTTTTTTATACAGGGCAAGTCAAAAAGCCTTTTTTGTGACATTTCGTATATTTTTATTTTATGTTTTACGCTTTATGGATACGAACTACAAACCATTCGAAATACTTTTTGTCCGAAATTGATATACAGTGTCAGACATATGCTAGGTGATGATGAATATTGCGAAATCTCGTTTTTTTATAATTCCTCCTGTATTTAGAAATTTTGTAGGTAAAATTTTGCAATTTTCTGTAATCACTTGCAGTTTGAGTAACTATTACAATGTCGAACACTTATGACCAGTTTTTGAGATACATTGAGGGGGCGACCGGCTATATCTAATATATAAAATTCTCGTGAAACGGTGTTTGTAATTGAACTCCTCCGAAATGGCTCGACCAATTCTCATGAAATTTTGTGTGCATATCGGTTAGGTCTGCGAATCGGACAACATCTATTTTTCATCCCCCTAAATGTTAAGGGTGGTCCACCCCTTAATTTTTATTTTTATTTTTTAGATAAAAATCTTTTTTTTATTTTTTTATGATACAGCATTCAAAAATACATACAACCCTAAATTTTCACCCTTCTACGATCAACCCCTATTTTTCCATCGCGATTTTTATTTTATTTTATTTTATCCACAGATCCGCAATAGGGTTGCAAGATGGCAATCGAATATAATAATTGTAGTACGATAAATTAGAAGGGATAACGGATAAGAAAAAACGGATAACGGGATAACGGGATAAGGGAAACAGGAAAACGGGATAACGGAAAACGGGATAACGAAAAAACGGGGAAACGGGATGAAAAGATAAGGGGATAAGGAGAAAACGGGATAACGGGATAATGAAAAAATGGGATAACAGGAAAACGGGATAACGGGATAAGGAATAACGGGATGACAGGATAAGGGGATAACGGATAAAGAACGGGATAACAGGAAAAAACGGGATAACAAAAAACGGGATAAGGGATGAAGATAAGGGGATAAAGGGAAAACGGGATAACGGGATAAAGAAAAAACGGGATAACAGGAAAACGGGACGGGAACAGGAAGCGGAAGGAGTCAAAAGCATACTCTAGATGGAACAACATAGAGGAAAACATAGAAAAAAAGAAATTCTACGCGGACGAGAGTTTTCGGGAAAAACCTTTTAGGGAACATAGAAATTTGGACAGGACAACGTCTGTCGGGTCAGCTAGTATTATTATATTATTATTATACAAGTTATCAAAAAAGGTGTATATAATGAAAAATGTTATATAGCTTGCTTAAAAAATCATAATTTTCTGATTTGCATCACTGGATAGGATAATGAAAGTTAGGATAGGGATATGTAAGTCTTGAGTCCATTTGCTCGTTAGTCAACGGTTTTGGAGTAACAACCAATTTAAATTAAAATAATATGGTATGCTTCTTCCTGTGGGATAAAACTTCCATGAATACGTATAATAAATACATCAAAAATTATTAAACCTATTTGTGTAAAACTTGAGCGAGTATTATAAAAATATTTTCGATAATATTAATAGGGACTTCCCTATCCTAACTTTCATGATCCCATCCAGTGGCGCTAAGCCAAATGTTATACAGGGTGATCAGAAAATCACCCTTATGATATTTTCATTGTTCACAACTATTTTTTGATAACTTTTATAATAACGGATGTATAGCCGGTCACTCCTCTTGATTTATTACCCTGTATATCTTCCAAAATGGTCATAGCAAAGCCATTGTCTCACCATGTATATCAATTCCAAGTATTTTGAATGGTTCATAGTCAAGTATTCTTGAAGCTTAACACAAAATAAAAATATATAAATAATAGTTTAAAAAACTAAAAAACACGCTTTTATAGAAAACCAGACTAAAAAAATAGAAAATAAGAAAAAAAATTATTTTATTTAAAAAAAAGCGTGGGGTGCATGGTATCGCCTCGGCCAACAATTACCTGTGATCTGAGACATTTCTCACTTCACTGACCTAGGTGTGTAATGTACTATATAATTATTGATACCATGCACCCCACACTTTTTTTTTAATAAAATAATTTTTTTCTTATTTTCTATTTTTTCAGTCTGGTTTTCTATAAAAGCGTGTTTTTTAGTTTTTTTAAACTATTATTTATTCCCTACTTTTTAGTGTGGTTTACTATCAGCAATAACCTTTCCTGGGAAAATCACGTGAGGTCCATTGCCAAAAGCACATCCCAAAAACTTGGTTTTTTGTTTCGTGCCAAGAGCTATTTCACCCCCAGTCAGCTGCTTATGATCTATAAGGCACAGATCCGACCTGTCCTGGAATAATGTTCCCATATTTGGAGTGCGGCACCTAAACATATCCTGAGGCTATTGGATTCTGTCCAAAAAAGGGCAATTCGTCTCGTCGGTGATGCCTCGCTTACAAACTCGCTCACTTGTCTGGAACACCGTAGAAAAGTTGGCGATTTGTCTCTATTTTATAGATATTTTCATGGGCGATGCTCTTCTGAAATATCAACAATCGTTCCTGCTTTGGCAGTCTCTTCGAGATTAACCCGTCAAGTTCAGTCATCACACCCCTTCGTGGTCACTTTGGAGACCTGCAGAACATCACTTTCCAAAGACTCGTTCATCCAACGAACAGCGAGGCTTTGGAACTCATTGCCTAGGGAGGTGTTCCCCGAGGCATACAACCTTCAGAAATTTAAGAAGAACACCAACTCCTACCTTCTTTCCCTAGGTTCCCACGATGTTCTCTGAACATTACAGGATATCCCTTTTCGTGGGAACCAGAACATAAAAAAAAATATAATAGCGTGTTTCTTTATTTTTTTTTAAACTATTATTTTTATTATTTTTTTGCAAATAAAAAAATGGAATAATCTTATCAAATTAGGTAATCATGATCTCCGACCCCAAAAACCCCCACATACCAATTTTGAATAGAATCAGACCATAACCACAAAACTCGGCCACCATTTTAAAGCCGCCATCTTGAATTTTTCAATTTCCACAGAAGAATCATAATATTCGACCCCAAAAACCCCCACATACCAATTTTGAATAGAATCAAACCATAATCACAAAACTCGGCCGCCATTAACCGCCATTTGAATTTTTAATTTACAAAGAATCATAATATTCGACCCCAAAAACCCCCACATACCAATTTTGAATAGAATCAGACCATAATCACAAAACTCGTCCATCATTTTGGAGCCGCCATCTTGAATTTTCCAATCAAAGAATCATGATATCCGACCACAAAAACCTTCAGATACCAAATTTGAAGCGAATCGAACCATAATCTCAAAACTCATACGCCATATTGGAGCCGCCATTTTGTTTTATTTTCACACAAAAATTTCTTAATGCATTGTTACCAGAATTATGTACACCTGCCAAATTTCAAATTATTCGGACGTCTGGAAGTGGGTCAAAATCGCGCCCAAAGGAGTCGGTTACAAACAAACAAACAAACATACAAGTGAAGCTAATATAAAGCGTGTAACAAAAAATGTGACGACTCACCCTGCACAAAATTTTGAATTTGTCAATTTAGACACAATCAAACGATGAACATTTCAGTATGATAGTTGGTTTGGTTACATCTTCATTTTATAGGGTCAATTGAGAATTTCATTTTAAATCATTCTTGACTCACCCTGTATCTAACAGTCTTTAATTAATGCCTTATGAGTAAGCACTATTAGACGTGCAAAACATTTACATTTAAGATGTTGTCCTGAGAGCAATTTTACTTTAAAAAAATTGACACTCTCCAACTTTAACACCCGGAAACTCGGAAACTAGTTACAGGAGGTCAAACTCTACAACATACCAAAAATTTAGAAAAATTAAAAAGTGACCAAGAATATTAGGACGTAATTGACTTGCTTGTTCATGATTGGGAAACGAAGAGTATGATAATGTTCAATGGATCATATAAGTGACGTGTCAATTTTATTTTCAGTTTCATGTGTTGTTGACAAAACCAGAGTCAACACCTTCAGTAACCGGACATACCTAGCTGATATTTCGAAACACTGGACTGTGATGCTCCATTACATTCCCAAAGAGGCACGCCACCAAGATCAACAAACAGTGGCGACACAGCTGCAATCCCAAATTGAGAATTACGCCGTTCTCGTACGTAAGAACTCCATATCATCCCAAATGAAGGACATCAAGATGATTGTCAGCTCACCAGAAACTATGTTCAAGGTAGTGGATATTGAAATGAGTCCTAGTCAACAAAGCTCATCCCTACTCAAAGCACGGGTCACTGTCAATGGACAAGAAATACAAGTTACCGAAAAGGAGAGTCATGATGTGAATGATGGCTTTATCCAGATATATGCTCTACCCAACGGAGAAGTTAAGGTGGAAGTTTTAAATGCATTCTACATCCTCTACGATGGATATCGTGCAAGACTTACCATCACCGACAATAAATTCAGGGACTCCACCCGTGGTCTTTGTGGACAAAGTAACTATCATAAATATGAAGATTTCCTTACATCTGAAAACTGTATTGCTCGTGACTGGATGAAATTCATCAAAGGTTATGAAGTTGAAGGACGCGATGGTACACAGATAAGAGTGGATTTGGGTCAGAAATCTGAACAATGTGTGGAAATACATGTTCCCTTGTATGTTAATGTAATCGATAGCGATAATGAGCTCGATAACTTCGCATTTACAATGTCGCGTCATCCTTTATCTGGTAAATGCACCCTTTTCAAAACCAAATACGTGGAACAAAATGGCGAGATCTGCTACACAATCCTACTTTTACCCTTTTGCAGCAACCAATGCCAATCTGATGGATATGTAACCAAGAATGTACCAGTTCACTGTCTGCCGAAAAGTACTGTTACAGAGCATTGGAAGTCGCAGATTGATGCTGGACACAGTCTTGACTTCAGCAGCAAAAAGGAGCACAAATCACTTCCTATGGCAGTCCCTAGAAGTTGTTCAAAATAAGTCTCAGACGATGATTGCAAACAGAATCTATTAATGTATTATTTTTTTTAACGAGCATTCCAAAAAAGAAAAAAAACGAAAAATAAATAAGCTAATTTAAATAATTGTTTTTTTTTTTCAACTGAGGATTGATGTTTAAAATCAGGAAGGAACTTAGATCATTTGAAGATATGTTCAGTAAATAAAAGACAATGAAAGATAAGTTATATTTTCAGATCTGTGACTCCCTTTGGAGTATATTTTTTCAAATACCTTTGATAATAAAAATGACCATCAATCTGCCATCACCTTTCTCGTAAATAATGCCTGAAAATATCTCATAAGAAGTTCCCATCATTTCATTACCATATAACATTCGAATATCTATTGTCTTTGACATTTGTCATCTACAGTTCCACTGAAAGAAAAGTTGAATTCCCAAACAAATGCAATCAATGCACGCAGTTGTTTTCCATTAAATCGTTATCCATAGTTCACAATCGACATTTAAATCTATTTTTGAGACTGGTATCTTCATATGTTATTTAGAAATGAGAAAGTAGGGTAACAAATCTTACAGACCATCGAGAATACAGGTTTCTATTTGAATTTTTATTTTTTCAGTTTTTGTTTAGGGGTATAAACGATTAATTTAAGATTCCACGTATTTTCATATGTATCTACGAACCGTTTGGCATTCATCCAGAAAAAGGGCTGAACGAAATATTAAACGGTGAATATTTCAATAAATCATTAAAAGAAGATCTCTCCTCTTTCATGGTTGCCCAAATGTTTTAACATAAAAAACCATTTTTCAATTAAAAAACCAGACCAAGTTTGTGAGTAACATCTTGTAAAATATCCGAGTCCGTCCCTTATCAAGAGTCCGTTCCTTAGCTGTTGACTTGGGAAAGAAAAGACAGTTGTTGTTGTCATAATTTTGTGAATTGAATGCATTGTCACATTTTATGAAAAAGACACATTAAATCGTTCATTTATATACGAATGCAAGATTATTGGTGCGACACCATATTCAACTATACACGTACACGTTGCATGGTCCATCTGAGCGGATAAGAAACGATCGAGATTTTGTGACCAGCGGAGAACATTGCCAGCATCCCAGAACTACATTCATTCGTGAGATCATTTCATTTCCTTATCCTTTTTCCATCCTTCCTCAATAGAGCACTTATCCGAGACTGGTGGGTGGAGTTGTAATATTGAAAAAGAAACGTAGAGATTATCGTTGCATATTGCTAAGTGGTTTGTAAGCTTTAGTCTAGTTTTTGATTATTTACAATGTCCGAAGACGCATTATCTCCTTTAGTTAAAAAAAGAAGCACATTGAAAGCAAAATTAACATTATTTGAAAGACACATAAGCTCGTTTCAACCCAAAGATGGTGATAGGGCTCAAGCAATTGAATTATCTCAGAGAATTTCAAAAGCCGAAACTCTCATTAATGATTTTGACATTGTTCAAACGGATATCGAGGTTAATTTTTAATTTTAATGGCCACAGCAAAATTTTCTTAGAAAAAATTGACAAAAAGGAATGCCAGACATCCAACAATTCGTCTTTGAACACGTCTGATGTTTGTCATGCGATCGATTATTACAATGCCATTTTGCCGGAAATAAAGGTGCCCAAATTTAATGGATCATATGATACTTGGTTAGAGTTCAGAGATTTGTTTCTGTCGCTAGTTCATAACAATGAAAAACTAGGTGATATACGGAAATTTCACTACTTGAGAGGTGCACTGGTTGATTCAGCACCACAGGTTATTCAATCGATTGAATTTACTGAGCAAAATTATAAAACGGCTTGGGAAACTTTATGCGAAAGATTCAATAATTCACACCTCTTGAGTCACAATCATCTTAGAGCGATTTTCAATATGGAAAGTATTGTTGCTACTTCTGCTAGTAAAATAAGATTTTTATGCGAAAACTTATTCAAACACTTAGGTTGTTTAAAGCAATTAGGTGAACTAATTGATTCATGGGATACGTTACTAATTTATATTATCTCGAATAAATTAGATAAACAATCGGCCCAAGAATGGGAAAAACACAAATTCAATCATGTTAAAATCGATTTGAACATTTTCAAAGAATTTCTGAAAAGGCGAGCCACTTTGTTGGAGACAGTGGAAATACATTTTCCTAAAAACGGTAAAGGTCATCTTGATACGCAATTAACCGGTACATATTCGAATCAAAAATCCAATTATTCAAAGGGTGAAAACAATACTCGAAGTAATATGAATGCGATAGAAAATGCGAACAATTCAAATAGTTCGAAAGCTAGAGTGTGCTATAATTGTGAAGGACGACACAATTTATTTTATTGTCCGGATTGTCTCAAACTTGCGATCAAGGATCGTTATTCAAAAGTTAATTCATTACAGTTATGTGTAAGTTGCCTAAGACGAAATCATACGGCTAACGATTGCAATTGGTCAGGATGCAGAATATGCGGTAACAAACATAATACTATATTACATGACGTAACCGAGAAAACTAACTCGACAGTTGCTGCGAGTCAAAGTGACAGTTTAGACGAACAAAGTTCAGCGTTCGAGAATATTCCGAATGTAGACGTTACTAATTGCACATTGGCTACAGCACAAAATTCAATTTTTTCAAGGGTTCAAGTTCACGTATACGGACAGAATTTTCAAGATAACTCAAACAATTTCGTAACAGCCCGAGTTTTGTTGGACTGCGGTTCACAATCGAGTTTCATTACGAGTAGATTATGCGATAAGCTCAATGTAGAGAAAATAAAATGCAAATTATCGATATCTAGAATAACCAAGAGAACGATTCTCTCTAGAATAGCAACAATTTTCGATCCATTGGGGCTTGTTAGTCTATGCATTATCATTGCAAAAAAAATATTACAAAAACTGTGGTCGGAAAAACTCTCGTGGGACGATATTTTACCGGAACATATTGCAAATTCTTGGACAGAATTCTCTTCAGATTTGTATTATCTGAACCAACTGAAAATTACTCGTAAAGTTATATGCATTGATCCTGTATTCATATCTTTACACGGATTCGGGAGCGTCTGAAACAAGTTACGGTGCTTGCGTTTACGTTGTTTCAAAACATAAAGCAGGTAATTTAGAGTCAAACCTTTTATGCGCCAAATTAAAAGTCGCGCCGATGAAGTCTTTGACTAAGCCAAAACTCGAGTTAAGCGCTGCTTTAATTTTATCACGACTTATTCATAAGATTATACAGTCCTCTAATATCGAATTTAATGACGTTCATTGTTGGTCAGACTCGACCATTGTATTAGGGTGGTTAAAAACAACACCTAATTTATTAAAACCTTTTGTATCACATCGCATAGCTGAAATACAAAAAATATCTCAGAACTTCGAATGGAGACATGTGCCTACTGCAGAAAATCCATCCGACATTGTGTCACGTGGTTTAATCTCAAGATTATTGATTAAATCCGAAATGTGGTTTCACGGACCGAGATGGTTATTAGGTGATGCTAAAGATTGGACTAATATATAATTTTCAATACCCAATTTGCCCGAAAAACGCAAATGTTTGGTTTCGGTTACTAGAATGTTTTTTCCATTTGATAAATTTTCTAATTTCAACAAAATGAAAAGAGTTCTTGCATACATGCTAAGATTCAAGGAAAATTGTAAGACAAATTCAAAATCAAAATTTTGCTTCCATATTTAACAGTTGATGAGTTGAATTCGAGTTTTATTCTTTTAATCAGAATTGCTCAACAAGAATCATATTGTGAGGATTATTCAACCTTAAAAGCGGGTCGTTATTTACAGTCTAGTAGTAAAATTTTGAATTTGCGTTCGTTTCTCGATTCCCAAGGTATTATGCGCGTGAGAGGTAGATTAACCAATTCTGATTTTCCTTATGATAAAAAATATCCCATTTTGTTATCTCCTAAACATACGTTGAAAACATATTTGAAAACGAGCATAGGAAACTGTTACATGCAGGACCACAGTTACTTTTGTCTTCAAGTCGAGACAAATTTTGGGTAACATCTGGTCGAAACTTTGTGAAAAATATTGTAAAGAATTGCGTAAGATGTTCCAGATTTAATGCCAATAACAAAGTGCAACCTATAATGGGCGACTCACCTCGTGTACGCGTTCATCCAGTTCTCCCTCTTACAGTAGTAGGAGTAGATTACGCTGGTCCTTTTATGATGAAGGACAAACCAGGTAGAGGTTGTAAGTTCATTAAATGTTGGGTTTCTTTATTCGTGTGTTTTAGTACTCGAGCAATACATCTCGAGTGCAATCCCTGACAAGTGATGCTTTTTTACAAGCTTTTCATCGATTCATTGGTCGACGCGGAAAACCATCAGAGGTGTTCTCAGATAATGGTACAAATTTTGTTAAGGCAAACAAAGATTTGATTGAACTCAGTAAGTTTTTTAAGGATGATGAGTCTAACATTTCTAGATACGTTGCCAATATGGATATAAAATGGCATTTCATACCCGCAAATTCACCCCATTTCGGTGGTATATGGGAAGCAGGGGTAAAAAGCTTGAAACACCACTTAAGACGAGTTTTGGGCAATCAAGTTTTGTTCTTTTTTGATTTTCAAACTTTACTTATCCGAATCGAGTCAGTGCTCAATTCCCGTCCCTTATTTCCCTTGACATCCGATCCTGATGATTTAGCCGTTTTATCCCCCTCTCATTTTTTGATCGGAAGGCCTATGATGTCATTGATAGAACCATCCGTTGATCACGTCAAAGAAAATCGATTGTCACAATATCAGAAACTTCAGAAGTTGTATGACCAATTTTGGTATAGATGGAGTCGCGATTATATAAGCGAACAAACAGGCCCTGGAAAAGTAATGCGGCAATTTGGAAAAGGGTCAATTAGTTCTCATACGTGATGACAACCTTCCACCAACCAGATGGCGGTTAGGACGCATTTTAGACTTCACCCATGGCAGTGATGGAGTAGCTCGAGTCGCCTCTATAAAAACAGCAGATGGTATCAGTTCGCGTGCAGTGAATAGGTTATGTCCGCTTCCAGTTGTCGGTCCTCCAAGGCCGGGGGCATGTAAAATATCCGAGTCCGTCCCTTATCAAGAGTCCGTTCCTTAGCTGTTGACTTGGGAAAGAAAAGACAGTTGTTGTCATAATTTTGTGAATTGAATGCATTGTCACATTTTATGAAAAAGACACATTAAATCGTTCATTTATATACGAATGCAAGATTATTGGTGCGACACCATATTCAACTATACACGTACACGTTTCACATCTAATGTGAGAAATTATGAATTTGACAAAGATAAAAATAACCGATACAAAACGTCAGTGCTATGCTTTGTTTGCAAAGATGAGGTTACAAAAAAATACACATATTTGCCTATCTATAGCATAAACATTTTGTGTTTTTTGCATTAAGAGAAAAAATCGACAAGAATAACGTTCAATTGAGACGAGTCGACCTGTTATCGTTCGATCTATCCGATATTTTCTCTAGCACAACTCATATCAAGATTATGCACTATCAAGCAGGCGAATCAATAATGATAAATGCTCTACATTGCTTAGTTGAGAGCATTGAAAATACATAGTCGGCCAAAGAAATGGATCGATGACTTCATCATCAGATCACTAGAGGAAAGGAATATAAACACCTCAATGATCATACATGCAATGCTGAAAAACTGAATCATTGTAGCTGCTCTCGGAGACGAAACGGTCAGAATGACAGCGGAAAGAGGTTGTCCCCAACGCGCGGTTCTATCGCCTTTGCTGTGATCACTGACCATGGATAATCCGATAGTGAACCTAGATGAATCTGTAATTACGACTCAAGGTTACGCCGATGACCTGACCGTCACTAGTTGGGGCAAACATGGCGGAATAATATCCAATCGCATGCAGACAGTCCTAAATATAATCAGAAGCTGGTACGCAAAGGAGGGACTAAATATAAATTCCAGCAAAGCAGTGCTGGTTCCATTCGCAAAGAGGCGAAAGTACGAACTGGAAGCCCCAACCCTGAGAGGAACTCAGCTAACTTTTTCCAAGGAAGTCAAATACCTGGGCGTTATAATCGACCAAAGACTAACACAGAACAGTCATATCAATAACATTCTTTCCAAGGATACAGCGGCAATCTGGAAGTGTCGCATAGTTTTTGGAAAGACATTAGGTTTGAAGCCGAAAATGATATACTGGTCATATCAAATGATTATCAAACCCATGGTTACCAATGCCACATTAGTATGGTGGCCAAAAACCCAACAGTACTCGGCACAAATCAAGCTGCAGAAAGTGCAGCGGTTAGTCTGTCTGGGAATAACAGGGGCAATATTCACGTGCCCCACTGCAGCATCAGAAGTAATGCTGAAAAGGGAAACATTCTCAATTGAATATTGATAGAAATATTTTTCTGTGAATTGAAAAAATACCGATAAAAATGAAGTTATCTTTCAGTTGCAAATGATTCCACATCTGATTTTATGAACATCCTGTTCGTATTTTCAACAAATTAATGCTGAACCTTCTGCCACTGCACTTGTGTTTAATGAAGGAAGCTGCAAAGAGTGCCTCCAGACTGCATCAGGCATTAAACTCGAAAGCTGGAGATCTGATTGGACATCTGAGGATTCTGGAAACTATTCCCCTAGAATCCAGGTACAAGCCATCAGATATTATGCCAGCTAGGTACGACTTATGAAATGGTTATGAACAACCACCTTATATTCACAACGACCGGGCCTCAACTAGAAAGGAATGCATCAGTATGGTATACTGATGGTTCCAAAATGGACGAAAGGGCTGGGTGGGAGTAACGGTTCCTAGTTTTAGATTCTCAAGACCCCTAGGCAAAGCCTCAACAAATTTTTCAAGCAGAAATCCATGCTATAGAAATTTGTGGCAAAGATCTATGTCCTATCAGACAGTAAAGCAGCACTTAAAACTGCCAACTCACCCACTTGTGAGTCTAGACTGACTTGGGATTGCAAACTCTCCCTGAGACAACTGGCTACGAACAATCAGGTCACTCTGATGTGGGTGCCAGGTTACAAAGGAAGACAATGATAAAGCAGATTTTCTGGCCCAGAACTCTTCTGTGGTCTTTCCAAAGCCCACATCAAGGAAGAGTTTCGACGCTGGGAAGCTGACCAAATTAAAACCCACTGGAATAAGGTTCCAGAGCAAAGACAAGCGAAAAGGCTTCTGAGCCCATCGCCAAAGAAATCTCAGCCGCTTCTCGAGTTGGACAAGAAAGACTTGAAACTGGTAACGGGACTGCTCACCGGACATTGTCGTCTGAGGTCTCACCTCAAAAAATTGGATATATCAAACAGTGAAGTGTCGTTATACTGCTGTTTTGCAAAAGGCTTAAGTTCCTCGAATAGGTTTCATTAACGCCCTTAGAGATCAGGAACTCAGCTCTCAGGAAACTGATACACTTCTCAAGGAGTCTCGGAATCTAGGGTCTTGAATATATGAAGGGTAATGTACAAAAGACCTTATATGTCGAGGTACGGAGAGGTTGAAGAGTCATATCGACCACCATACAATCTACAAATGTCCTGGGAACTCTTGGAAACGCTTCAAATTCAACCTTTTTCTTCTTTCAGTCTTCATCTATCAACTCCAGTTCTCTCAGAATATAAAAAAAAAATTAAGGAATGTTATCAACGCTAACACTCAACGATTTCGGAGGTTCTGTTTTGTTTAGTACGTAATGTAATTAATTTCAAACTTAAAACTATTTTTCAAGAGACTTCAACCTCCAGATAAATTCAACTTGTGCCATCATTCCAACTCTAAACGAATTTCATATCCATTCTAAGCCTTGGGTTGAATTTATTGGTGGTTAAAATGACCTAACCATCTATTGAAAAACCGGCCTTCATCATGCATATATATCTGCTGATTTTATCTGAATAACAAAAAAGAGAAAACACTTGATTTCGAAAAAAAAATCCCAATATATATATATATATATATATATATAAACAACGTTTTTATTTCATGCATTTTTACATGAAAAACGGTGTGAATACATGCTTACGAGGATGATCGGGTGTACACCGACAAGTCAGGAGCGATCCCAGACAGCACAAATACGTCTTAAAGACGTCTTTAAGACATCCACTCTAAGATGTTCGGGACGTCATCAAGACGTCCAGTGAAATCTTAAAGACGTCCAAAGGATGTTTTTAAGACGTCCAATGTTACAAAACGGGACGTCTCGAAGACGTCAATATGGACGTCTCCAAGACGTCCATAAAGACGTTTTTAAGATGTCTATCGAATGTCCAGTTTATGTCCAATACGGACCTGAATGAAACCTTTTCTGGACATTAAAAGGACTTTAGTATTCAGTACATTTAAGGTTAGAAATATAATTGAGAAAAACAAAATTTGTACCATATTCTTTATTGAATTATCTAAACATTTTTGTTATTTTTGTATGATGTTCGATCTTCCGCTCTTCTCAATCAAGCCTGTATGGATTTCTCAGTTTCCTTTCGATCCTTGAATATTCTTGTCATTTCACTGACACCTAGAACAATAATAAACTTTTTTAAATTATGAAATAAAATCAGGTTTGTCAGAACGTTCTTGCATCACATGGTAAACTCAGGATGTTTAGGTTATATTATGTTTCAAAACCCAATTTGATAACAAGAGTGGTGTTATTTCTGTTTCATTACAGGAGTCATTACTATCATCTGAAAAACAAAAATGATCAGCTGATGGCGGATCAACAGCTTGTGCTTATGGTTCGTTTCCTAGCATAGATGAATGATTGGGAATGAAAAAATTATCATTTTGACTGTCTGCACCTGTCATTGCATTATTTACAATGGAAAAACTATTATTTTCGTCTTGTGCAACCGTCCTTGTATCTTTGGTCAGATTTATATTTTCCAGGGGTGACATTCGGTTTCCATTACTACCCGCCATCACGATGTTGGTTGAACTTACGCAATCATCCAAGTATGGACAAAAATTGGTATGCCTTTCAGGGCGCATATATTTCTGTAGAGCCATTATAGTATATGGAGTCGACTTACCTCGATTGATTGTTTTTTTCGACGATTATCAATAACACTGTAACACATAAACAACGCAACCACAATAATTGGTACACAGTCCGAAGTCCAAATTGCTCGAGGAGAAAAGACGAAAGAGGACGAGAAGTCCCGACGCTCGACGATAATTTGCTGCATCCTTTTTCATTGTGCTTTTATGATTGGTTGAAAACTGACATTTGTCAAATCCCACCAATTGAAAGGTCGCTTAATCATTCTTCGTTACATGATATGGAAACCGGTGAAAAGAAAGCTTCAACATCAACAACCGCTCAATGAGATCGCATATAAAGGAGAAAAAATGAGGAATGGCCACTTCTTGCATGGGAAAATTTCAACAAAAACTATACAGTTATTCAAATTATAATGTTGTACAGATCATCTGTATACTTATTTAGGATTTTGTTTTCACTAAACATCATATACTGCGCTTCTTTTGGAAAAGCTTTGATGTCACTTTATTGAAAAAAAAATCAACATTCCTAACTTCTGAGGGACGTCTCGGAGACGTCCATTCATGTACGTCTCTAAGACGTCCAGTCATGCACGTCTTAGAGACGTCCATTTCATGCCTCTGGACGTTCAGGCATTATATGTACATAAATTGAACGTCTTTAGGATGTCTAGTGCTGTTTGGGGATCTCGCGTGTTCAACGTCATGTTTTCGTGCTTTGACGTTTGAGGTTATTGCATGCCCCGACAAGTCGAGAACGATCTCGCGTGTTCAGCGTCATGTTCTCGTGCTTTGACTTTTGAGGTGATTACATGCCCCGACAAGTCCGGAGCGATCTCGCGTGTGTTATGTTTTCGTGCTTTGACTTTTGAGGTTATTACATGCCCTAATGTATTTAATTATATTTCAATATTTGGTTTGTTTGCGTGCCCTAATATTTATTTTCTTTTCTTCACGCACTTGTAGAAACAATGATATATTGCTAGTAGAAGTACATATCTCTTTCGCAGATAGGTGGCGACGTGGATTATAAAATATGGAATTGGTATAGGCCTATGTACCTTTACAAGCTTTTATTTAGTTTCACCTGTCCCAATGTCCGTCTGTGGGTAATCAAATCTTACAAGTTAAATTTGACCCACTTCCCGGTGTACGATTGTACTGTAATTTGGCAGGTGTTCATAATTCCGGTGACAATGCATTATAGAATTTTCGCTGGAGGAAAAACAAAATGGCGGATCCAATTTGGTGGAGTTTTGTGATTATGGTTCGATTCTATTCAAAATTGGTATGTGGGGGTTTTCGGGGTCAGATATCACGAATTTTTTGTCAAAATCCAATAATTCAAGATGGCGGTTCCAAGATGGCAACGAGTTTTATGATTATGGCCCGATTCTATTCAAAATTGGTGTGTGGGGGTTTTTGGGGTCGGACATTCATAAATTAAAGATGGCGGCTCCAATATGGCGATGAGTTTTGTGCTTATAGCCTGATTCCAATAAAAATTGGTAAGAGGGGGTTTCTGGGGTCGGAGATCATTATTTTTTTGTCAAAATCCAGGAATTCAAGATGGCGGTTCTAAGACTGCAACCAGTTTTGTGATTATAGCCCGACTAAAGAGAATAGAATAAAAGTTAAAAAAAATTAAGACAAGCTTTTATACGAATGCACTAGATGGAAAAAATTTCTTCAATTGTTTGACCTAGGTTATTCTGTAAGTAGCAGATTCAAAAGCTTGCTGCGAATATGAAATAGGTACTCTTGCGGGGCAAATTTCAAATCTGCTACTTGCAGAATATCCTAGGTCAAACAATTATAGAAATTACTTTTTCCTTTTGAATGAAAGCTTATCTTAATTTTTTTGTTTTAACTTTTATTTCTGGTCAGATAATTGCATGCGAATGTTTTGATTTCGTTAAAGATTGGTTTAATGAAACGTTAATATGAATCTAAATTATTGAAAAACTAAATTATACTCTAGAATGTTATAATTGTCAACATTAAACTTACAAATTTGTTGCATTACGGAATATGTATTATCCAATCGAGTTTGAAAATTATTATATCAAATCTTGAAAATATGCACAATACTTTGTAGATCATATATGATATTTGACACACCTATTTCACTAATTATTGAGTGGTTAACTTGTTAGTTATTTTTAATTTTCACACAATGTATTTTCTTGATATGATGGAGTTATAGATATTGAATACCACGAATATTTTGTTCTGGGTAGTTTTTGGGGTTTATGACTTTCCACAATCTGAAAATCAAATTAAATGGATCAGATAATCTATACAAGTGTAGAAAGGCGAGAAATTACTTTGCCCCGATAAGTTGAAATAAGTTACTGTGTACACCAAATTATTTTTCACTTATGGAAAGATATTCAATTAGAGTCAGTAACTTGTATACTAAGTTTTGCCTATTATTAGACAAAGATACTTCTCTATACACTCTTGACGTTTTGGGAAATGTATCTGTTCCTGTTTTCAGAAATTTGAATATGAAGATCAAATGAAATCCTTATTTAATTTTGTTTTCAGATTGTGCATAAATCCTAAAAATATCCACAATGAGTATTCTTCCACAAAAAAACAATACGAATATTTTGATTATATTGAAGACTAGCGTTACGACCGTGGCTTTACCAGCGTGGATATCTAGAAAGTTATGCTTTTTCATACACTTTTTTTATTCAATGCAAAAAAATTGTAAACATACTTAGCATTGTAATGGGATGCATCAAGATTCAAATCAGGATGCAGTGTTCGTCTGAATCGAGCACTGCATACTTGAACGGTTTCCAGTCTTTCTTCCCGCTGCTCTGTGACGACTGTTACAAACTTATTTATAACGCCTTTCCATTCCTTTAGGAATGAAATTTTCAGAGAAGGTTGAACACGATTTATTTATTTGCAACGGTACTTTGCCCCACCATTTCACCCCTTTAGGAGTTGAATTTAAAAGTAACGGTACAAATTTTCAACCCCCATGTTACCTTTATGGTTGAATTTTCAAAAACCCTGAAATACGTGTTTTTTTTATTGAAAAGAAAAGTATTTTTCTAATTTAAAAACTAACAGTACTTCCATACAAACTCCCCTTTACACCCCTTTGAGGATTGAATTATCATTATAGGGATACGCTGTCAGCTTTTTAGGTCAAGTGGTTTGGTCTGAGTGTTGACCGTCAGGCAGTCAGTCAGGACATGTAATTTTATATGTATAGATAATTTAGGTGGAATATTGAATTGAAACTTTAAGTACTGTACAAAAAATAATATAATTGTATTAAAGAGAAACATTCTCAATTGAATATAAAGATGTTTCTGAAAATTAAAAATCTACAATGAAAATGATGATCTTGGGAGTGTGAAATAGATTTTCGCCGACCAAAATGTGTTGAAGACCTGAATAAAAATGCAAATTTCCATTTTCACATTTTTACAAGCATTTATTTAGTTTCACCTGTCCCGATGTTTGTCATCAAATCTTGCAAGTTAAATTTGACCCACTTCTAGTTGTTCGATTAACGTGAAATTTGGCAGGTGTTCATAGTTCCCGTGACAATGCATTATGCATTTGTTAGAGAAAAAAAATGGCGGCTCCAAGATGGCGGACGAGATTTGTGTTTATGGTCCGATTCGATTTAAAATTGGCATGTGGGGGTTTTCGGGGTCGGAGATTATGAATTTTCTGTCAGAATTCACAAATTCAAGATGTCGGCTCCAAGATGGCGAACGAGTTTTGTAATTATGGTCCGATTCGATTCAAAATTGGTATGTGGGAGTTTTCGGGGTCGGACATTATGAATTTTTAGTCAAAATTCACAAATTCAAGATGGCGGCTCCAAGATGGTGAACGAGTTTTGTAATTATGGTCCGATTCGATTCAAAATTGGTATGTGGGTGTTTTCGGGGTCGGAGATTATGAATTTTCTGTCAGAATCACAAATTCAAGATGGCGGCTCCAAGATGGTGAACGAGTTTTGTAATTATGGTCCGATTCGATTCAAAATTGGTATGTGGGTGTTAGGGGTACTTACTAAAAAGCACAAAATAAAATAATTAATAAAAAAAACTTTTTAAAAACAAGCTTTTATTCAAATACCCTAAAAAGTACAAAATAATTGATTTGGATGTGTGACGTTGGTTATTCCTTGAGTTATAGATTCAAAAGCTTGTCGCTTCTGTATTGAAATGAAAACTTTGCGCGACAAGCTCTTGAGTCTATAACTCACGGAATAACCTACGTCACACATCCAAAGCAATTATTTTGTACTTTTTAGGGTATTTGAATGAAAGCTGGTTTTTAAAAAGTTTTTTTTTATTATTTTATTTCTTTTGAATTAGGGTATTTCCTGCTTTAGCAGGGAAAGAGTTGTATTCTGTTAGATATTACAAAACATAACTTCATTATTATGGTGGATTATTCAATTTTCAGAAAAATCTGTATATTCAATAGCGAATGTTCCCTTTTCAACATTAATATCTACCTCCCAGTCACAGATGGGAGGATGCCACATCTGATTTTATTGTAACGAACCTAGGCCGGACCTGTCGCCTCACGTGTTGCCATCGACAGCGATGAGATCATCCCCGGAGATATTCGAGAACCATCCAGTCGCTCTGCCGCGAAAAAAACAACGGTCAATATTGGAAACATTTGGAACATGCCGTCGCCAACCGTCCGAATTCGAAACATCGAGAATGCTGTATCGGAGATAAATAGACAGCCCTCAAGAGGGAGTACACAGTCTGAACGAGCCCATACGATCGAGCTATACCAGTGGAGTAGTAATATAAATTAAGTTGTAGATTAAGTGTGAAATAAATTAGTAGAACCAAGTTAAGTTTATTTACGTTACAATTGGTGTCGGAAGTGAGATTTTGAAAATAAACAAGTGATCGTGGAGTGGATAGTCAGAAAAATAAATTGATAGACCTTTTTGTACGCCCAAAATAGACAGTGGCCCGGTTTTCGCGAAGTGGACAATTGTGCGTGGGAATATAAACTGATACACTGTTCGCGTGAAACAGAAAATAGACAGTGGCCCGGTTTTCGCGAAGTGGACAATTGTGCGTGGGAATAAAACTGATACACTCTTCGCGTGAAACAGACAATAGACTGGTGGCCCGTGGAAAAGAATTCGCGAAGTGAATTTTTAACAAACTGATAAACTTTTTCGTCTGGTAAACAGACTGATACCTCGTCAAAGACAAAATGTGTTCAAGAAAAGTGCGCCTTGCGGACTTGAAGGTAGCGGAATTGAAACAGGAATTGGAGGAAAGGGAACTGGAAACAACGGGTAAAAAGCAAGTACTCCAGGAAAGACTTGCAGAAGGACTTATACAAGAAGGTGAGGACCCCGAAACATTTTTATTCGAAGTTCCCGGAGGTGATTTGAGTTTGGTAATGAATAAACTCGAAGAAACTACTAAATCCGTGAAAGAAGAACTGCAACAAAATTCGAGGACTTTGGAAGAAAATGCTAGAAATCTGGAAGAGAAGCTTCAAGAAAATTCTAGAAATCTGGAAGAGAAGCTTCAAGAAAATTCTATAAATCTGGAAGAGAAGCTTCAAGCAAATTCTATAAATCTGGAAGAGAAGCTTCAAGAAAATTCTAGAAATCTGGAAGAGAAGCTTCAAGAAAATTCTATAAATCTGGAAGAGAAGCTTCAAGAAAATTCTAGAAATCTGGAAGAGAAGCTTCAAGAAAATTCTAGAAAAAAAAAATCTGGAAGAGAAGCTTCTAGTAAGCTGGAAAAACGAATTGATAGTGCGCCCTCCACAGAGATGGTTAACAAAAATGCAATGCTGGACTTGAGTTTGAACTTGGATAAAGTTCAAGAGGGTATAAAAGATGTCAAGGTCATTTCTGAAATAGGGAAGCTTTCCATGAAGCCGCCTCAATTCGACGGAAAAACTCCATGGGAAAATTACCGCCGACAGTTTGAAGCAGCGGCCAAAGCAAATGGATGGAATGCAGGGGAAAGAGCTGTAGCACTAACACTTGCATTACGTGGAGAAGCGACGAATATTCTACAAACTCTTACCGCCCAAGAACAGGAGGACTATGATCAGCTGATTAAACATCTAGAATTACGATATGGGCAGGCGCATTTGGAACACGTATACCACTCCCAACTGAAAAATCGCTGCCAGAAATCGGGCGAATCCTTACAAGAATTCGAAGCTGACATTGCACGCTTGGTTCGTCTCGCATATCCAGCCACACCGGAAAATGTAATGGAGCGATTAGCGGTTCAGGCATTCTTGGATGGACTCCGTGACCAAGAAACCAGACAAGCGTTGACACTAGCTCGTCCAACACATCTCGTAGACGCACTGGCACGCGCTTTGGAATTTGAGGCAGCAAAACAATCCTGCAAAAACCAAAGTAAAGTTCGAAGTATTGAAGAAGACTCACAGGAGCATGCTGACTTGGAAGCTGCCATAAGAAAAGTGATGAAGGAAGTTTTGCCTGAGAAAAGACAGATAAGATGCTGGAATTGTGGAAAAATTGGACATGTGCGTAGCAAATGTCCAACATTCAAAACACGACTCCGATGCAGGAAAACTAAAGAAGGTCGACGAGAAGGGCAATCGTCGGCCTGTGTGCCAGCAAGCCCCGGTTACCAACGCATATGTCGCTATCCTGCAACGACAGAACAGAGGTGTTTTCGTAGACGGTCTCATCAATAACGAGCCTTGCACCATGCTGCTAGATACAGGTGCGACTAGGACAATTCTCGGCCTTCCTTTGCCAGAACACCGGAACGAATTGAACCGACAACTTGGAAGCTACGCACAGCAACAGGGGAGCCAGCTACTGTATATGGCGAGCTACCGATTGAAATAATTTTGGGCAGCACTAAAGTGAAACATCAGGCACTTGTAGCGGACATCGAAGACGATGCAATCATCGGAATGGACATCATGAATTCCAGAGGGTTTGAATTGGATTTCAAAGACGGCGTCCTACGTGTCAACGGAGAAGAGCTGGTACTTCATGGGAGAAGTGAAGAGTTGATCCGTGTGCTGTTGGCTGAGGATGTAAGCGTACCTGAGAGGGCTGAAACCATCCTGGAGGCTCGCCTGGACGGGAGTGCGAGCAGTGGAGACGTGGTGATGTTCGAGCCCAAACTTCATGATGAGAAAATTGGACGAGGGATTGCCCTAGGGAAAACCCTGTTACGTGCTGAAAAATTTGTACCGGTAAGGGTCATGAATGTCAATTACTTTCCAGTGACCTTAAAGAAAGGAACAATTTTAGGGCACTGCTCGTCAGTTTCATCTGTGATCCGGGGCGTACGAGGTACGATTAGCCAACCCAACAACTTGCCCACAGAACTAGAAAAATTAGTTGCCATCTCTTCCAAAGATATAAAACCAGCTCAACAGCCCAAACTAAGAGATTTAGTCAAAAAGTACCAAGACATCTTCGATACCGGACAAGGAAAAGGAGGTCGAACTAATGTGGTCCAGCACAAGATTGATACTGGGGTGCCGACCGATCCGGCAATCAGCAAGAAGACTTCCTCTTGCCAAGAAGGAAGAGGCTGACAAAATAGTCAGCGATATGGGAAAAGAAGGAGTTATCGAACCATCTGACAGTCCCTGGTCCTCTCCAGTCGTACTGGTGAAGAAAAAGGATGGATCGACACGCTTTTGTGTAGACTATCGCCAACTTAATAATGTCACGAAGAAGGACAGTTACCCTCTCCCAAGAATAGATGACACCCTAGACACGTTGGCTGGTTCCACGATTTTCTCGACCCTTGATCTGAAGAGTGGATATTGGCAAGTAGAACTGGCTCAGGAAGATCGAGAAAAGACTGCTTTTACCATCGGCTCAGGATTGTGGCAGTTCACCGTTATGCCATTCGGGCTCTGTAATGCTCCGCCACATTCGAAAGATTGATGGAGACAGTGCTGAAGGGACTCTCATGGGACACGTGTCTAGTGTATCTCGACGACATAATTGTGGTCGGCAGATCGTTCGAGGACCACGTGAAAACTTGGAGGAAGTATTCCTGCGACTGAGGAACTCCGGATTTATGCTGAGCCCTTAGAATGCCATCTGTTCCAAAAAGAAGTACGATACCTCGGCCACGTTGTCTCTGGGGAAGGAGTAGCAGTGGATGACCAAAAGATCAAAGCTGTTAAGGATTGGCCCATCCCAAAAGACATTCACCAACTTCGAAGTTTCCTTGGTTTATGCACATACTATCGCCGATATGTGCTGGGATTCGCCAACATCGCTAAACCACTGACCAGGCTCACGGAGGGCCAAACAAAGTTCCAGTGGTCCGAAGAATGTCAAGACTCATTCAGGAAGCTGAAAGGAGCTTTGATCAACGCACCTGTACTGAGCTATCCCCTACCCGAAGGGAAATTCATTTTGGATACGGACGCCAGCAACGTGGGACTTGGAGCTGTCCTATCTCAGATCCAGGAGGGACAGGAGAAGGTCATTGGTTATTTCAGCAAGACGCTTAGCAAACCAGAGCGCAATTACTGTGTCACCAGGCGAGAGCTGTTAGCTGTTGTAAAGGGAGTGGAGCACTTCTACAAGTACGTGTATGGAAGAAGATTCCTCTTGAGAACTGACCATGCAGCTCTCAAATGGCTCTTACAGTTCAAAAATCCTGAGGGTCAAGTAGCACGTTGGATCGAGAGACTCCAAGAATTCGATTTCGAGATCGAACATCGAGACCATGTCCAGATGATTGCTCACATTGCCGACGAGCAGAAGAGAAAGAAGCAACACTTTGTAGAACCGCGGCAATGGATGACAACTGGAATGACAGCAAGATCCAGAAAGACCAAGAGAGAGACCCCGACCTTGGCTTAGTCGTCAACTGGAAGAAGGGCAATCGAAGACCATCATGGCAGGAAGTCGCAGGTTACTCGCCGGCTGTTAAGTCCTATTGGGCACAATGGAACTCTCTTATTCTGGACAATGGGATCCTGAAACGTGTGTTGGAGGCCGATATTGGTGGGGAAGACAGACGCCAAATAATTGTTCCCAGGAACAGAAGAGAGGAAGTGCTGCGGGAAATCCATGATGGAGTCGCCGGAGGACATCTGGGAGTGACGAAGACCCTGCAGAAAGTGAGGCAACGGTTTTACTGGGCCAATTGTCAAGCTGACGTCCAGGACTGGTGCAGAAAGTGCGCTGTATGCGCTGCTAGCAATGGACCTCGAATACGACCCAAGGCCCCGATGCGTCAGTACAACGTAGGCAGCCCGTTCGAGAGAATCGCCATTGACATCGCCGGCCCGTTTCCCGTATCCGACCACGGGAATAAATACATCCTTGTGGCAATGGACTACTTCAGTAAGTGGGCGGAAGCCTATGCCCTGCCCAACCAGGAAGCCATCACCGTCGCCGACGTCTTGGTGAAAGAATGGATATGTCGATCCGGTATTCCAATGGAGCTGCACTCGGATCAAGGCAGAAATTTCGAATCCAACCTTTTCCAAGAAATATGTCTACTGCTGAACATCCGCAAGACAAGAACCACGGCCCTACATCCGCAGTCCGATGGAATGGTGGAACGGATGAACAGGACGATCAACCGCCACTTGTCCAAGGTTGTCTCTGACCATCAAAGAGACTGGTACCAGTATCTTCATTGGTTCCTGATGGCCTATCGATCCGCAGTACACGAGTCAACCGGTCAAACTCCTGCTAGTATTATAATGGGCCGAGAACTGCGACTGCCTTGTGACCTGAAGTTTGGGATACCGCCAGGACAAGACACTGCGGGAGAGGACTACGTCAGCAAACTTCGGCAGAGAATGGACGACATCCACGAACGAGTCCGGTTGAACATCCAGAGTGCCAGCGATAAAATGAAGAAGACCTATGACATCAAGGCCGACGCAGGAGGATTTAAGGTTGATGACCTGGTTTGGCTGTACAACCCCAAACGTCGTCGTGGACTATCACCAAAGTTGCGGAACTCGTGGAAGGCCCGTATAAAATCGTGAAAAGGATAAACGACCTTGTGTAGCGAATGCATAAGCCACCCCGAGGAAAACCAAGGGTCGTCCATTTCAACAGGTTGGCCCTTACGCTGGAAACCATGACCAAGTTCGCACCCTCAAGCCACCGGAGGATGATATGACGTTCGAGAAGTTTATGTCCTTGTATTCAAACGGGCAGAAAGTTCTACATGGGGTTACTAGAGAGAGTCACGAGACCTTTCGAAGGTGCCTGCTGACTACGCACTAGCGCACTGTGTGGCAGAAGATCTTCGAATGTCCAGGGGCATCGCCGTAGTGTTCTCCAAGAAATTTGGTCAACTCCAAACACTGCGGGAGCAGAATCCAGAAGTTGGTGGGGTGCTACAGTTGAAGAAAGGCCAGAGAAACATCTACTACCTAGTTACCAAGAGGCATTCCCAAGATAAACCGTCCTATGAAGATGTCTGGAAGAGTCTCACCAAACTAAGAGATACTATGGTGGACCAGAACCTGGTGGATCTAGCAATTCCAAAATTATCCTGTGGTATTGATGGGTTGGACTGGAGAGTCATAAGAAGTATGCTGGAGGCGATATTCAGATCCAGCGGCGTCAAGATTTTGGTTTGCTGTAACCCTCTTCCACGACCGATCATGAAGACCGTGGAGTGTTACTTCCATCGAACTTCACGGTGCAGATATGGGGAGTCATGCAGATATCGTCACACTCCAAGGATGAAATTTCGGGACGAAATGTCTTTAAGAAGGGGGCAATGTAACGAACCTAGGCCGGACCTGTCGCCTCACGTGTTGCCATCGACAGCGATGAGATCATCCCCGGAGATATTCGAGAACCATCCAGTCGCTCTGCCGCGAAAAAAACAACGGTCAATATTGGAAACAATTGGAACATGCCGTCGCCAACCGTCCGAATTCGAAACATCGAGAATGCTGTATCGGAGATAAATAGACAGCCCTCAAGAGGGAGTACACAGTCTGAACGAGCCCATACGATCGAGCTATACCAGTGGAGTAGTAATATAAATTAAGTTGTAGATTAAGTGTGAAATAAATTAGTAGAACCAAGTTAAGTTTATTTACGTTACATTATGAACACCCTCTACAATTTTCTAACAAATTAATAATTGTAGGTCTAGTTATAATCATTAAACCTACCTTTCTTTATTATGCATTATCTAATGAAAATACAAGATGTTTATGTCCTAATCATCCCCAGAGACAAAACAATTTAAACAAAGTTTTATTCCTTTTGTTAAAATAAAGTTTATTTCACTGAACTGAATTCAATAACACTATATTGAGAGTTGCATAAACCTGTGAGGGATTCGGAGTTTAAATTGGTTCAGATCAATAATTTATTTTCCGATGCAACCCAGATGTCGGATCGCTCGTATTGAGAGTTGCTTATATGGATTGGCAGAGGTTACAATGCTTGTAATATTGAAAATTATGGATATGAGCATCACATTGGCCATTTCAAATATTCAAGAAAATTCATGGAAATTTCAAGGATTTTTTTGAAATCAGAATAAACTTTTCCAGAGTGGTATTTCAACAATAGAAAATCCATGTTTTTTTTCCTAATCTCAAAAAGTTGAGAAAAAAACATTTCTATAAAGATTCCTCCTATGGAATCAGCTGAAAATATTCTGGCAGGAATTTCATAAAGCATTAATATTTCATCAAGGCTTCCATTGAAATCATTTCTTTAGAATTATAATTAATATGAAGGTTCCTTTTTCAGTAGACCATCTAGAAGCAAATGGCAATTGATTATGGATATGTGGTAGACTCTAGTCAATGCATTTCACTTGACTGAATTTGTATAAAGCTGGAGTGAGACATTTCAGTGTTTTAGTTGGTACGAGATAACTTGTAGTTGGTGTTCTTGCCTAGGACTCGTAGTTGACGAGTTATCTCGTAGTTTCTTTACTTGCCATATATGTGCACCTACGATTAAATTCGAAGTATATCAGTGTAAATATGAATATATTGCCTCAGGGACGTGAACAAAAAAATATGGTTGGCTTACATGAACAAAAAATGTATTAATAAACAAACATAAACTTATAAATAGATTATAAAATAATGCCTTATCCCATATAGCACAAGACGTCCCGTGGACGTCTATTTTGGGTCCAAGATTAATCCAAACGTCCATGGACTCGATATGGGTGTCCAATGGATGTACTATTCAGGATAGGCTTCGTACATTCCGTATTGTACATCTCATGGATTATCAATGGACGTAAAATATTGGACCGACATGAACATCCATAAGAGAACGTTTGTGGATGAACATTCGATGTACAATAATCGACCAATAATCCTAACGTTACTTATTAGACGTATATGTACGTCCATTGGACGAAAAAAACTGGATCCTTTTAAAACTTCCATGTTTGTACGTTTTTGGATGAATACCGAATGTATAATACTGGACCACATCTGTACGTTCATCATTGTACATATAATGGACAATCAAAACTGGATCAATTGTGAACTTACGTACGTGTAGGTACGTTTTCGAATGTACACCGAATTTACAATACAGGACCACATCTGTACGTTCACCATTGTACGTATAATGGACAAACAAAACTGGATCGATTGTGAACTTACATAAGTGTACGTTATCGAATGTACACCAAATGTACAATACTAGACCACATCTGTACGTTAACCATTGTATTTACATTGGACAAACAAAACTGGATCAATTGCTAATTTCCATAATTGAATATTTTCGGATGTACAGCGAATGTAGAAATCTGGACACAACTGTATGTTCACAACTGTAAGTACATGGGACAAACAAAACTGGATCAATTGAAAACGTCCATGATAGTACGTTTTCAGATGTACACCAAATGTACAATACTAGACCACATCTGTACCTTCACTTTACTGAGGACTGGTTGCTCAATCCGAGATGATCCACAGATTATCTAATCTCGGTTTAGTTGCCAATCATATCAGTAGCTCTGTAGCAACCAAACTCGGTTTAGTTAATCTGTGGATCATCCCGGATTGAATAACCAGCCCTGAATGAATCAACTTTTCACATATTTTCGTGTTCGAGTTTGACGACAAAATTTAAATATGGTAAAACTACAGTTTTATGAAACGCAAAATATTCAGGTATAGATATACAAACACTTAAACAAAAATAACCGATTTTCGTATATTATGGGGATCGAATCCATTCGGATAGGTACGGTCGTGTACGCCATATAACACAGCAGTTTCATTGGCTGCGAGTGCGAGCACCCACCATACATGAAGATGAGTCTTGTGTAATGTCACAGAATACCAATTCTGTGGTTAATGTGTCATGTGTCATGGCCACGCTATTCACGATTCACGACGTTTGATGCTGTTGTTTTGAGTTTTGGTCTGGCACTGTTAAAATCACAGTTAAAATAATTAAGATTTATAATTATAATATCCATTTGTATTTATTGAAGTGTCGAAGTGAGTGAAGGCCGAAGGGACAAACATCAGATCAGTCGTTTGAAGTTATTTTTAATCTATGATATCTATTGTAACGGACACACGTGAAAGTGAACATGAAAAGGCACTATCAACCGACCAACAGGAATGCGGTTCTCAACAAGTACTATAGAAAGCTTGTTGATAGAACTGCAGAAGGGATTTCTAGTGATGATGAAAGCGGAAATAATAAACATGTACAGATTAACGAAACATCACCTAGCTTCTCTTCTACAAGTAACGTTCCTGTAACCGGTTTTGATGCAATGCCTGATGAACACTATCATTCTGATGATTTGCCAGATTTAAATAAAAGCAGAAATTCTGAACTTTCTGATGAAAATTCAGGTAACCTTGAAAAAATAGGAGTTGAAGTGATTTCTGAACAAGCTGAATCCATAAAGTCAAGTTTATCGAAATGGGCATTGAAACACAACATTTCACATACAGCTATAAATGATTTATTGAACATATTGAAGCCTTCTTTCGACGCAAAAACGCTTTTGAAAACACCTCAAAAAACCATTTTAGAAATAGTTGAACCTGGTCGGTATTGCCATTTTGGCTTCAAAAAGTGTCTCGAAAAGCTTTTATCCCATTCATCTCATTTATTTCTGGATGTGAATACGTTGGAAATATGTATAAATATTGATGGCTTACCAATATCTAAGAGTTCTGGAAGTCAACTGTATCATATTCTCTGTAACTTGTTTTTGAATAAGAACATTGTTGAGATCATTGGTATTTATCATGGTAATGAGAAACCAAAAGAAGCCAACGACTTTTTGAAATTTTTTGTCAATGAAGCATTAGATGTCATGAATGATGGAATTCTGTTTGGTGGTCGATCATATAAAGTTAAGGTGAAAGCATTCATTTGTGATGTTCCTGCTAAATGTTTCATAAAATATGTTAGAGGTCACAGTGGATACCACTCATGCTCGAAATGTAAAACTGATGGTATTTACTTGGATCGAAGACTGTGTTTTCCTGAAACTGATAGTTTTAATTTGAGAAATGACTCAGAATATAGATTGAAAGTTGATAAAGACCATCATACCATCCATTCATATTAAGGTAGCTTAGTCGATATTAAAAAAGTTTCAAGGTACTTATAGTATAAATTTAATATTAAGAAAGATACAGGGGTGTTGCTCTATAAAAAAATCACCCGGTTATAGCAGCATTGAAAATCAATTTATAAGTCAGAAATATCGCTGTTCTCAAAGTGAATATCACCTTTGTGATTGATCCAATAAATTAAACAGAATATTGAATAGGTGAACATTTATCCAAATATGCATTGATTTCTGCAGCACACCTGATTCAATGAAAATATCTGATTCAAACTGAATTTTATAGATGCTGCAGAACATTCCAGAGTTTCGTGCTCAAGGAAAGAAGCTGAAGAGTCCATATCGAAATGGTTGAGACGGGCAAATGAAAGAAAAGGAGATTGAAATATTCTTACATAGTTCCCGTTTGAACATATCTTTTCTTTTTTTCATTTTACTATTCTATTCATTTTTTATGTTCCTATTTTTTATGTTTGTTATTTAGTAAGAGTCGATTTTTAGTTCAGAATATTTTATTTTTGTTATTATGGAAACAATTTTATTATAACGTTCATATTTTTTATAATTTTTGATAACTCAACAAAATAAAATGAGTGAGTTTTTCATCTGCTTGTTATTTCATACAAAAACTTTTGTCTAATCAATTTTCATTGTGAAATCTTGTTCATTATGTACGTCCATTGAACATCCTCGGCGTACTACATAAGATGTTATATCCAGTGTATCTGGACTTTAGCTGGACATATTCCGGACCTTCATGGACGCAACCGGACGTAAAATGGATGTATTCAAGATCCATGTTGTACGTCCAATGGACGTGAATTTGATGTGTTTCTCATACATCCAATGGACATTCTTTATGTACGTCCATTGGGCATCCTAGACGTACGTACATAAGATGTTATATCCAGTGTATCTGGACTTTGGTGGACTTATTCCGGACCTTCAAGGACAAATCCGCACATCCATTGGACATCCATAACATCCATGTTGTACATCCATTGGACGTACATTAGACAAATATGTGCTATCTGGGATGTCGTGCCTCACTTCATTGGTTTCTTTGGGTGTCAAATGTACCCTCTTGCACTTGTAGCCCACATTTTTCTCAGCAATCATCAGGAAACAATGTGTTTTGTGGCATTCCTTCCTGGTATAATCTCCAAACAAAACAAAATATTTGCAGGACATGGTTCCTTGAAAGAAATATATATCCTTATTAACCAAAAATACTAAAAGGCCCTCATAAAATATTATTATTTTTTGTTATTGGAATTTCAATATACTACATTTTTGATAGTTGAAAAATAAAATCTATTGCAAATCCACCTTGGAAAGATCTCAAAGAAGTAATATAGGAAACAGTATTCACAATACTACTTTCAAAAAATTCACTAAAATGGAGGAATGATGGAATCTTTAAAAAAATTCGGAATCGGTACTTCAATACAAGTTTTTAAAAAGGTATTACAAGTTTTTTGTTATTGGAATTTCTATATAGCACATTTTTTAGTAGTTGCAAGATAAAATCCATTGCAAATCTACCTTGAAAATAAATCAAAGAAGGTAATATAGGAAACAGTATTCACAATACTACTTTCAACAAAATCACTTAAATGGAGGAATGATGGCATCTTTAAAATTGTTTGGAAACAGTACCGCAAAACAAGTTTTTAAAAAGGTATTACAAGTTTCTTAAAAGGTATTAGAAGTTTTTTGTTATTGGAATTTCTATATAGCACATTTTTTAGTACTAGCAAGATAAAATCCATTGCAAATCCACCTTGTGAAGATCTCAAAGAAATAGTATTCACAATACCACTTTCAAAAAATAAAATGGAGGAATTAAAGTATTTTTAATAATTTTCGGAATCAGTACTTCAAATCAAGTTTTTAAAAAGGAATAATAAGTTTTAGATTTGAATGCTTAATGAGAACTTCAATAATTTCAATAAAAAATCAATCAATTTCCGACTACAAAAACATTTATATCTATAATAGGTGCCAACTTCAGATAAAATTGCACTTCAATCAAAAAAACTCGTCTGCCATATTGAACAAATAAAAAAATACCTAGGTATGTACTCAATAATTTTTCCTTTAAAAATTCATCAGTCTCAGGTTTGTCTCTGATTTAGCTGCCTTTTCAAAAAAAATGTCAAGAGTGACCTACAAATATTAAAAACAGGCTGATGAAAAGTAACTGCACATAAATGAAGTGATCTAAATTGCAGCCCAATTTGAGATAAATGGATAAGACTTTTCAATGGATGTAATATTAAATATATCTTACCTTATTTTCCTTAAAATGTTTAAATCTTCAAGATACACTAGACTGGAAGTCTTAAAAACAACAATGCCGAAAAAACAACCAAGGCAGATAAAAATAAGCTTGAAAACACAGTATGGGCTTTATTACAATCATCAAATGGGTTTTTATGAGCACATTTACATCATTCATACAGCTACAATTGCAGATCCTTTAATAAAAAAATATTCACACTACTCGGTACAGTGAAACTTGAATTATAAATGTTTTACTTCGATAAAAAAAAAGCTGGAGGGTAATTCGGTACAATTTAATGAATACATATTTAATTTACATTAGGTAATTTTGAACCGTCATCGGTCCTTAGCAACTCTGCTAGGCGTACTAGAATTAGACCGTTTTAAAAGTTAGGTTACATTTTGTCTCTGGAAAACTTAGGGCAACGTTTTGCCGCTGTCATAGTGACAAAAACACAGCTCCTTATGGGATTTTTTGTGTATGCATTAACTTGTCTAGTATATAAATCACTACACTCAACAAAATAACCTGTTTTCATCGCATTTTCGCCAATCCCTAGCGAAGTATCCATGGAATACCTAGGTAGCTTGTCATGAAGAACTTAGCAAGAACCATAAAAAATGTAATAATGTCTTTATCTGAAACCTTTGAATAGTTACAATCTAATGTACACCTTTTTGGTTCGATCGTCAATGGCAGATTCAGTGATCCAGTCCTTTTTGATAATTTCATAATTCAATATAAATAAATTGACCTAACCTAACCAGCCCAACAAAAATGGATCCATATTATATATCCAACGTCAATAAGTGAAACTCTTCGACGCATTCTGAAGACTAAAACAATCATTTATAAATCATGAAATGTTGAAATTTAAATTGTGTCAATTCATCGAAAATGAGAACATATTCTCTTAATATTTCATCCCATTCGAAAACCTTGATATTTCCTACATTTTTTCAACACGAAAACACCCGAAGGTTCGAAGCGTTTCCTCGTGTATCTACGATCCGCGACACTTGATGTCACACTCAGATCAATAAGTAAATTATTATAAATTATTTATTGATCTGAGATGTCACATGACACGCTGACTCCTGATTGGCTAAACCCATCCTAAACCAAACTCTGATTTTATGAATGAAATCAAAAGTGACAGCATTTGGAGGATTTTGAAACGATTTTAAAAAAATTTTCTGAATAGGGTTAGTGCATAGAATTGTAATTATATTATACTGACTAGAATGCGTTTCACGCTGCGCTAAATGTCTCATGCATGGTGGCCGCCATTGTTGTTTATGTCCTCCTCGCTCCTCGCAGTAGCGAAACAATTCCAGTGGCATTGCTTGTAATGGAAAATAGGGTATATCATAATAAAACGTTTTTTTTTTTAATAAATGATGCATCAAAGTTACATAGATTTATGAATATAAATGTTATATACCTATGTGAAAAATGTTTACTCTTCCACCCATCTATTATATGGAGATATATGAGACATGTTTTACATATCCTTATAATTGAATAGAGGTATTTCTATCAAGATTTTTTATTGCACTATTACATCAGTATTTGAAAAATGAGTAAGTTATAAGGTCACATTTGATGTGGGTGCCAGATCATAGGGGATTCAGAGATAACAAAGAAACAGATTGCCTCGCCAAGAATAACAAACACACAATTTCCTGACTCAGAAACCTTCTGTGGAATCTCTTAAGTCCATAAGAGAGAAGAGTTTCGAGGCTAGGAAACATGAAATGAAATCTCACTGGAATAAAGTGCCAGGATAAAGACAATAAGCGAAAAGGCTAGTGAGCCTATCGCCAAAGGAAGTTGAACAGCTTCTCGAGTTGGACAAGAAATACTTGAAATTGGTAACGTCTCTCACTGGACACTGCCCTCTGAGGTATATTTTTGACATTGTATTTATCCATTTTTCAACCGACGAAACCAAAAAAGAGGAGGTTTTCTAGTCGACGCGTATATTTTTTTTTATGTATGACCACGCATAACTTTTTACAGAGGAGACCGATTTCGATGATTCTTTTTTCATTGGATAGGGCATACTCCGAAGTTGGTCCCATTTCAATTTGAAAAAAAAACACTCCTAATGGTAGCAAAATGGAAAATATTTATCGTTCACCCTCTGAATTTTGATCCGTTAACCGATTCTATCAGGCATAACTTTGTACTGGGTTTTCCGATTTGGATGATTTTTTTTCATTACCTAGGGTATACCTCATAGTTGATCATATTTGGGTTCAGAATGAATTAATCAACCCCTATGGGTAGAAAAATAGGGGATGATTTTTCACTTGTGAACATTGGCACACATATGTAGTTGACATTGACAGATCGCTATTGTCATTATTTTAGTTCTCCTACATCCGTCACAATAATAACATTCTATGGAAGGATGGAATTATAAACAAAGTCATGAAATGAACTTACCAGAACTATCAAAAATAATTTATATCATATAACAATAAATAGTTGAAGTAGATAATCGTATTATTTAACTGTTATTAGTGGAAGTAAGGTGGGTAGGTGGGTATTTTGGAATTAATCAAAAGTTAAGTAGGTAGTAATTAGTATATTTCAGCCACAATGAATTGAAAAATAAAAACTTTTCAACAAAAAATTAAACCGACAAAAAACGGAACTGAAAATCAAAAAATAAAATAAACTTCTTTAGTCTTGATAACTAAGCTCCTAAACTAATGTAAGTAACTGATTTCGAGTCGGCGCCAAACGAATAATCAACGAATATCATTGAATTACTTCAAAAAAATTATCAGAATGTCACCGTGCATCTCGATCATTTTACGCTTCACCTAGCTTGTTTGTTTGGCGCCGACTCAAAATTAGTTACTTACATTAGTTTAGGAGCTTGGTTATTAGGACTAAGGAAGTTTATTTTATTTTTTGCTTTTCAGTTATGTTTTTCGTCGGTTTAATTTTTTGGTAAAAAGTTTTTATATTAGTGATCTTTGCCTCTCGACTATACCGTATATTTTCATTGTTTGAGAATATTTTTTGCCATTTGTTTAATTCTGAATTGTTGATGCTTCAAAATGTATCATATTAAAACTGTTTTTTGAAAATGCCTTCATCTGAAAGGGAAAGGATAAAAAATTTAATTATGATTGGTGTTGGCGATATGATGCGGACTCAACAAGAGGTATGCAGATTATTCCATGAAATGCACCCAGATAGTGAACCTATTTCACAATCTATTGTAAGCAGAATAGAGCGAAAATACAGAGAATTAAGACACGTGAGGGATGCACCAAACCAAGGTAGACCTACAGTTGATGAAAATAATCAACAACACGAGACATAATTTTGTCGGCATCTGGATTTCTTACAAAATACATTAATTCCTGATTTGACCCAGATTTTTCCTGATATTCAAATAGCTAATAATTTAGACCGCAGAAGGCGCACCGCAACATTTTGATGCAACTCTGGTAGTGTATCCAGTAGCTGCATAACTACGTAATTTCATATAATAATTCTTAATACGTTTATTCTTCATTTCGTTTTTTGTAAAAATACAGTATCGTAGAACTTTCTGATAAAATTTTGAAAACACCTTTTGTATAGTTGCCCACCCTCTACCAATTTGACGCAGCTTGTGATATATTTTTGGAATCAGCTCAGCAAGTTAACTCATAAATAAAAAAAATGAACGTGTTCATTTAATAAAACCGCTGATGACGTCATCACTCGGAGGTAGATCACCCTGTATATTGGATTATTATTTAAAGAAACAGTAAATTAAAATAAAAAATCGACCTGATATTGTTTATTTAGTTAATAATGAATTTATGCGTTACTTTATGGACACACTGAAAAGGCGATATGTATGAATAAGCATGGCCACATATCATTACCTACTACTACAAACTAATGTAACACTTTATTATATATAACAGTTTTTAATTTATCCACTATGATCACTATAACAAAAAAGACAACAAAGTACAAAGACACATCCAAACCGAACACAAAGAAATTAAAGAAAATTGAAATGATTTGGCAACGCCGTTATGTTTACAAATAGATGATATAAATACTACCGTCATACGTTCAGCTGATTATCTTCGTCGCACGCATGTAATGTGCTTATGAAGTCATACTTTTCTTCATTGTTTGGTGTCCTCCTTGCCTATCGCATAAGGGTGCCACGAAATTCGGGTGCGCAGTAGACTAAGCGCGTTCTAGTCAGAACAGTGAACTCTATAGGCTTGTTTTGGTTCGCAGTTCTAGCGATTCTGAACCGTTCAAAACAGTCGCACACTCGTATATTCGAAATGGGCTCGCACGAAGTTTTCCATGCCACGACTGTCCCGCTGCTTTGAACCGATTCAGAACCATTCTGACTGCGAACCAAAACAAACCTTATATACTACCTGGAACGGCCACGCCTTGGGCGAAAAGTGAGGCAAAACCATTGTATAGGCAACCCGCATCTGTTACGGATACCTATCTCTTTTTATCTTATGTTGGTTAATGGAACCCTCGCACATTATTTTGAATAAATTTGTATTTTTTAGGTTTTTTTAGGAGAAAACATGATTTTCTCCCAATCGTTATTCAGGAAAGAAAGTAATAATGCAAACAGTACAACGTTCAAGTAAAATTTTGACTGATCCCCCACGAAATTTCTAAATAAAATTAACACACAAAATGAAATCCAATTCTTATTTTATATTACAATGGAATTTTATATATATATATATATATATATATATATATATATATATATATATATATATATATATATATATATATATATATATATATATATATATATATATAAATCTAACAGTCATTAAATAAAACAAGTTTTGTCATTTTTTGTCTCATTGTGGCACTTTTTCCATGAAATTCTAAATTTAATAGTTTGCTATGGTGATACATTCGGCACTTTAAATATATAGAAATTATTTTACGAATAATTTGAATTTCGTGACATTCTTCACCTACAAATTCTTGTATTACAGGGTGTCTAGGTTTAAAAAGATCTATTCTACAGCAAAATGATCAATAACTGTATTTATGATTTTTTGTTTCAAGTTTATTTTGCTTTTCAAAATGATTTCACTTTCTAAAAGAAGACGAATTTGCTTTTCTGCAAAATGTAAAATTTTGTTCACCACATCTGAAGCATAAAGAAGACCTCCTCGAGTGACAAAATTGGTGAATGATTTATAAGCTTCAGGTGGGGCGGTATAAGAGTGGTCAGTAGATATACTACCTCTGTATAGTAATATATCAACTTGAAAATAAATTCACTTTCAATCTTGCTAGTAATATCGCTAATTATTCATTACATAACCAAATCTAAATATTATCAACTTACCCATGAAAATATATTTGCCGATAATCTTGCTCGTTTTGCATCCAAACGCTACACAATAAATCACCATTGTTTTTTAATGAATGTTAAATGAAAACTATCGCTAAGACCAGTAGCAAATCACACCAACTATGCTGCTCTTTAAACCACACACGATAAAGGAAACGGAACTAATAGCACAATAGAACACAGTAAATGTATATCTTCACTTATATTAAACGTATTGAACAAAAATAATCCCCAATCTCCCTTAATTTTCACTTAAGAGATAATTTATGCATATAACCGTAATTCATTTGACTGAGTATGACAAAGACAGGTTACCGTAAATTAGGCTATCTCTGTTTTAGCTGCCCCTGACACACTTTACGTTATTGGAGTAAACGGTCGGGTCCGTTCCAGTTACGTATAGTATAGAGTTCACTGAGTCAGAATATTATAATTACAATTCTATGATTTTAATGCATAAGTGATGGGAGTATCTTTTGTGTTTTGTGTACTAAACTGTACTGGATTCTTCAAATGCCTTGGGACACCTCAAAAAGGGAATCTCGCACAAGTTGCCAACTTAAAAAAACTTCTGCCCATCCAATTGTAATAATTTCATCAAGGATGTGTAGAGAATCGCAAACTGAATATGCTGCTGGATCATTTATTGTTAGTACCGAAGTCTTTTATAATTTTGTATACAAAAAAGTTATATTAATCGGGAATTTGTGTCTATATCTCGAGTGTTGGTGTGCCTGATTCGTGCATTTGTGCATTATCGATTGTCATCTGTCACGATGCTATTTGAACCTTAAAGACTTGTTCGCACTGAGTAATTTAGTCAAGTAGCGAGTAATTTGGTACCTCTTCACTCTTTTGGTGTGCAGACACGTTTAATAACTAAATTACTCGCTACTTGACCAAATTACTAGCCTAGTGCGAACAAGCCTTAACGCAGAAGAACGCCACTTCTTTCTCTTGTCGCTTGACGTCTCTTATTCAATCTTTTTTTCACAAAATATGTTTTGCGCTACTGAATGTTCACATTTTATGAATGAAATATGATATAAGATGAAAATCAGACAAATTGATAGCCTCAAGAAGTGACCTGACCGAATGCACCAAGAGAGAGCAAGCGCCATAAAATGAAAATATGGACTGGTTGTGAGAAAGAGATATCAGAACCTGTGAAAAAGGACAGAATGAGTTCAGGCAAAACATTGGTTTCGTATATTGTTTATATGTGATTTCACTGTTTGTGATGATACGAAAGTACCTACCTACTTCATTCTGCAATCTCTCCAATCTTGTGAATTGATATTTGGGTGATACTGCAGAATTCCGTGCAATGAGAGGCTGAGTGCGTTTTATTGCGGCAGACCCTCTCTGGAGAGCCAAAGTTATGTGTTTGTGCAGTGTCAGACGCTTGTCCAGCTCTACTCCCAAATATCTCTCACAGCCCTTCTCGTCGACCTTGTCATTGTCCACCCTTAATTTCTCGAAAATTTTTACATTAGTAAATTTCTTCGAGAAATTAATTACCTCGGTTTTATTTGGATTGAGCTTAATTTTGTTATTTTCCATATATGGCACAACCATCCGATCCAGATGAATCTGGAGTGGAGCTGTTTTGCAGCCACTGCATATAATGCGGTGTCATCCGCATACAGGCAACATTCGTGCGAGCGAAGGTCGGGAAATCTTACGTATATAGAGAATACAAAATCGGCGACAAGGAGGATCCTTGCGGGATACCTGCTCCGATTGATACTCTGCCGTGCTTGCATTATTTACTCTAGTTATAAACGTCCTATTTCCTATTTGTTAAGTAAGAATTCCAGATTTTAACTAAATACAAAGGCATGCCTGCCTCTGACATTTTAACAATTAATACTTCTACCCAGACGGTATCAAATGCTTTTTGCGTGTCCAACAGGACCATAACTGTGTTTTGTTTTCGGTGGAAAGCTTCCTTCACCCCGTGAACAACTTGGGATGTCGTCGAATGACCACCCCTATAAACCCGAATTACTCAGGCGGGATGAGTTTCAACTGTTCCTCCATACTAGCAACCCGCCCCAGAAGAATTCTATCCACCACCTTGGCGACAACGCTCAGGAGTGAGATAGGCCTGTAGCTATCAGTCAATTTCTTGTTTTTGGCCGCCTTGTGGATTGGTATGACCACTGCCTTTTTTAGACAGTTTGGATAACTCTGATATCTAATGACTGCATTAATTATATGAATAAATTGCACCAGATATTTTTTTGTCAGATTCTTGAGCAGGACGGCGTCCAGCTTGTCGAAACCGGGGGCTTTGTTTTTTGATAACCTATTAATGATTTCATTGTTTCCTCGAAGTTTGTTAGTATTTTTGCCAGTGTGTTTTGGCCTATACGTGCGTTTAGTGAATACGTCACGACCGCATTTTTTTTGTGTTTGTCAGTCTTTGGATGCAAACAAACCGTAACGCGTAATTTGTTAACACATCACTTTATCCAAACATTATATTTAAAGAATTCTGGAGATATTTAAGCACTTATAGCAATATGCTTATACGATATTATGGGATTATAATACGTGCGTTTAGTGAATACCTACCTACGTCACGACCGCATTTTTTTGTTGTTTATCAGTCTTTAGATGGAAACAAAATGTAACGCGTATTTTGTTAACACAGCACTTTTTATCCAAACCACAGTTTATAGCTAAAGGAACAGTTCGCTCACTTGGCGTCGGCACTTTGATCTTTATGTTCCCGTTTGTACACTGCGCAACTCTGATTTTTATCCCTCGCGCATACCGCGTGTTACTGTGTTACTAATACTGACATTTTTCGTATACTTCGAAGAGCGATAATCGCGTACAGTCTTCTGCGCATCCTGAATTCTTTCCCTGGAGTGGATGTTACCTTGGAACATGCATTTGGGCCAAGTGAGCTAACTGCTTCTTTAGCTATAAACTGTGTCCAAATATTGTATTTAACGAATTCTCGAGATATTTAAGCACTTATAGCAATATACTTATACAATATTATGGGCAAAGAGTAGAGGGGACAAGAGATATCACTAACCCATAGAATTGTAATTATAATATACTGACTAGAACGCGCTTAGTCTACTGCGCACCCGAATTTCGTGGCACCCTTATGCGATAGGCAAGGAGGACACCAAACAATGAAGAAAAGTATGACTTCATAAGCATATTACATGCGTGCGACGAAGATAATCAGCTGGACGTATGACGGTAGTATTTATATCATCTATTTGTAAACATAACGGCGTTGTCGGTTGGCACTTATAAGCGTTGCCAAATCATTCCAATTTTCTTTAATTTCTTTGTGTTCGGTTTGGATGTGTCTTTGTACTTTGTTGTCTTTTTTGTTATAGTGATCATAGTGGATAAATTAAAAACTGTTATATATATAATAAAGTGTTACATTAGTTTGTAGTAGTGGGTAATGATATGTGGCCATGCTTATTCATACATATCGCCTTTTCAGTGTGTCCATAAAGTAACGCATACATTCATTATTAGCTAAATAAACAATATCAGGTCGATTTTTTATTTTAATTTACTGTTTCTTTAAATAATAATCCAATATACAGGGTGATCTACCTTCGAGTGATGACGTCATCAGCGGTTTTATTAAATGAACACGTTCATTTTATTTATTTATGAGTTAACTTGCTGAGCTGATTCCAAAAATATATCACAAGCTGCGTCAAATTGGTAGAGGTTGGGCAACAATACAAAAGGTGTTTTCAAAATTGTATTAGAAAGTTCTACGATACTGTATTTTTACAAAAAACGAAATGAAGAATAAACGTATTAAGAATTATTATATGAAATTACGTAGTTATGCAGCTACTGGATACACTACCAGAGTTGCATCAAAATGTTGCGGTGCGCCTTCTGCGGTCTAAATTATTGGCTATTTGAATATCAGGAAAAATCTGGGTCAAATCAGGAATTAATGTATTTTGTAAGAAATCCAGATGCCGACAAAATTACGTCTCGTGTTGTTGATTATTTCCATTAAGTGTAGGTCTACCTTGGTTTGGTGCATCCCTCACGTGTCTTAATTCTCTGTATTTTCGCTCTATTCTGCTTACAATAGATTGTGAAATAGGTTCACTATCTGGGTGCATTTCATGGAATAATCTGCATACCTCTTGTTGAGTTCGCATCATATCGCCAACACCAATCATAATTAAAATTTCAATCCTTTCCCTTTCAGATGAAGGCATTTTCAAAAAACAGTTTTGATATGATACATTTTGAAGCGTCAACAATTCAGAATTAAACAAATGGCAAAAAATATTCTCAAACAATGAAAATATACGGTATAGTCGAGAGGCAAAGATCACTAATATATAAACTTTTTAACAAAAAATTAAACCGACGAAAAACAGAACTGAAAAGCAAAAAATAAAATAAACTTCCTTAGTCCTAATAACTAAGCTCCTAAACTAATGTAAGTAACTAGGTAAAGCGTAAAATGATGGCATCGAGATGCACGGTGACATTCTGATAATTTTTTTGAAGTAATTTAATGATATTAGTTGATTATTCGTTTGGCGCCGACTCGAAATTAGTTACTTACATTAGTTTAGGAGCTTAGTTATCAAGACTAAGGAAGTTTATTTAATTTTTTGATTTTCAGTTCCGTTTTTCGTCGGTTTAATTGTTAAAAAGTTTTCATTTTTCAATTTATTGTGGCTGAAATATACTAATTACTACCTACTTAACTTTTGATTAATTCCAAAATACCCACCTACCCACCTACCCACCTTACTTCAACTAATACGATTATCTACTTCAACTATTTATTGTTATATAATATAAATTATTTTTGATAGTTCTGGTAAGTTCATTTCATCACTTTGTTTATAATTCCATCCTTCCATAGAATGTTATTATTGTGACGGATGTAGGAGAACAAAAATAATGACAATAGCGATCTGTCAATGTCAACTACATATGTGTGCCAATGTTCACAAGTGAATAATCATCCCCTATTTTTCTACCCATAGGGGTGGATTAATTTATTCCGAACCCAAATATGATCAACTATGAGGTATACCCAAAAAAAATCATCCAAATCGGAAAACCCAGTACAAAGTTATGTCTGATAGAATCGGTTAACGGATCAAAATTCAGAGGGTGAACGATAAATATTTTCCATTTTGCTACCATTAGGAGTGGATTTTTTTTCAAATTGAAATGGGACCAACTTCGGAGTATGCCCTATCCAATGAAAAAAGAATAATCGGAATCGGACTCCTCTGTAAAAAGTTATGCGTGGTCATACATAAAAAAAAATATACGCATCGACTAGAAAACCTCCTCTTTTTTGGTTTCGTCGGTTGAAAAATGGATAAATACAATGTTAAAAATATACCTCAGAGGGCAGTGTCCAGTGAGAGACGTTACCAATTTCAAGTATTTCTTGTCCAACTCGAGAAGCTGTTCAACTTTCTTTGGCGATAGGCTCACTAGCCTTTTCGCTTATTGTCTTTATCCTGGCACTTTATTCCAGTGAGATTTCATTTCATGTTTCCTAGCCTCGAAACTCTTCTCTCTTATGGATTCGAGAGATTCCACAGAAGGTTTCTGAGTCAGGAAATTGTGTGTTTGTTATTCTTTGGCGAGGCAATCTGTTTCTTTGTTATCTCTGAATCCCCTATGATCTGACACCCACATCAAATGTGACCTTATAACTTACTCATTTTTCAAATATTGATGTAATAGAGCAATAAAAAATCTTGATAGAAATACCTATTCAATTATAAGGATATGTAAAACATGTCTCATATATCTCCATATAATAGATGGGTGGAAGAGTAAACATTTTTCACATAAGTATTTAACATTTATAATCACAAATCTATGTACCTTTGATGCATCATTTATTTAAAAAAAAAAAACGTTTTATTATGATATACCCTATTTTCCATTACAAGCAATGCCACTGGAATTGTTCCGCTACTGCGAGGAGGACACAAACAACAATGGCGGCCACCATGCATGGGACATTCATAGACCTTATAACTTATAACTGATGGACTGGCCGTCACGTGACTTTTAACACACAGTTCTTGGCGGACTATATATGAGAGAGAAATGTTGTGAAGGATAGAAATACGACAAGGCAGAAGATACAAATTGGCTATGGCATTACATTGGAAAAACTTATTTCTTGTTATTTTTTCAAGGGAAATATTGACTACTTTGAATGAGATGAGTTTTAAAAAAGTTCAAGGAATCACAGTGAGGAACTTTATGCGACATACTTTCATGATATCTTTCAGAAACAAAAGAATCCCATTGAGCCTCCATCTGAATGAAAATAATTTTTATATCTCTTCCAAAGTTTTCAGAAAGTTCAGGAATTAAAAAAATGATTGATAATTAAATTTATTTTCGATATCAAGAAGTTAGAAGTGCAATTGAACTAAATTGGGAGCTACGGCGATTTCAAAATTTGTTATCAATAATGCCTACATAAAAAACGTTTATGTAATCTATAAAATTTCGTGTCTGTAGAAAAAATGGCCCAATTAATTTTGGGAAATACTGAGGAAAATAGTACGTGTTATTGGAAATGAAAGTGATATTTTTTCTATCGAGCGTGACGGAGGTCGACGGACAATCCGTTGGGAAGTCTATTCCAGCCTGGCGCTGTAAAATAATATCTTTACTCCGGCGGAGTAAAAGTATGCCGTTAGTCCAACGGAGTAGAAATTCCATGTATATTTAAAACGTTTGAAGAAAACATTCTTCGATTTAAAAACATATATATGTGCGTTTGTTCTCGGAAAAAATGGAAAATTTTGGGAATCAAATAAATCACATTATACTTATATAAATATTATTAACCAACATTAGTTCAAGCAATTGCTCGGGAAAAACATCAAATTCTACCCCCGAATCAAACAAAATCCTACCAACCGACCTATGATACTAATAAGAAATCTATTAACTTCATCTACAATATAAATAGAGGCACAAAAATAAAACTAAGTTATATAAACAAGAGAAGTCACGTAAAATTTTACCAGTTTGTGCATGACTGAGAAATTGAATTAACATTTTCTCATGAGTTCGGAAACCTTTGAAAATGTGTTAAAAAATCCTCAAATCACTACCTACCCGCCATGCTTACTCACCTGTGAAATTTCACATCCAGCCCTTTTTTGTATCTAACTACACAATTCTAGGCTGCACACGAAGAAGGCATAGATATTTAAGAATGTTTATTACTTGTCAAACAGTTCAGAAACACTGGATAAAGTTATAAAAAACTCTCAAAACACCACACGAAAACACATATAAACAATATACGAAACCAATGTTATACCTGAACTCATTCTGTCCTTTTTCACAGGTTCTGATAACGATGGTCTCTTTCTCACAACCAGTCCATATTATTATAATGTCTATGGGGACATTTCGGGCAGCTTAAAACGCATTCTAGTCAGTATGATATAATTACAATTCTATGATTAAAATCCGCATTTACTGTCAACTTTGTACCTGTCAACTCTCAATGTCCTGTGTCCTGTCCATACATGGGGTATGTTCCGTAAATGAACTTGGTTACTTTGGTTATTTTGTGTCCCGTAAATGTAATTTTTCCTGAAGTTTGGTTGATTATCTGTCACCGAAACGAACGATGTTTAGAGATCGGTAAGTCCGGTGAGTTTATTGTCACTTGTCATTTTGTTTATTTCCGGATGTTTGAACTTGAACAGTGTGTTTGTTTTGTAGTTATTTTTGTCAAAAAATCCAGCGCGATGGAAAACGCGAGTTTTATTTTCCATTACATTTGTAAAGGAGTGTTACGGATATCTGCGATATTTCTAAAACAAATAGTAGGGTTCAGATAAACCAAGAAACGAAGACAGAAAACAACGCTCTAAAGCAAATCAAAGGGAAGTGACAGTTGATAGAATAAAGTTGTCCCGTAAAAAACGTTCTTTAGGGCATAAACTGAAAAGTAGTTACCAGTCCGGTTACTGTGGGCGATTTACGGAACATACCCATATTATTATATGTCTATGGTCTATGATCCTGTCCCACCTGTTCTTGTTGTGAAAAGTGTAAACAGCTGTTATAATAAAAATAACCATGGGTGAACAGTCCAGAAAAGTTAAAAACCCTTTATTCAATATCTCAGTAACTGGGGGAACTTTCGAAGACTTTTCACAAAATGCTATTTTACTTCCAGCCAAAGAGAAGCCACTTCCTCCAACACTAAATCTATCTCATGGTGAGTTTGTTTATACAGATGATTTTACTAGTTTTATCATATTTTCATATCAATTTTATCATCTCCATAGAGTAACAAAGATCACTTGAAAATATCACTTGAAAACCTCACTAGTCAAGGGTTTCAATAGGGCCAGTGGAATAGTGGAAACATATTTTTTCACGAATTGGAAACTTGGAAGAGCTTTGATCACAGTATATTGATCACCATGGCACTGAAGACTCATTAATAAAGAGCAAACTTTGTAGTGACTCTATGGTAACTCCATGTGGGGTCCCTGGTAGAAATTTCGAAAAATAGCATATTAATGGACAAATGTATTATTTTGCAACTATCATACAAAATCACAGTTCAACAGGTCATATGAACTCTTTCACTTTGATTGAAAACCAGTAGTTTAATTTATTTGTTATAGGAAGTGTCAGACTGGAATTCATCCCCTGGCTAATTTTTTTTTTCCAATTAGATTATTTAAATGTATTTTGGAAACACCATCCTACATCAAGCAGGGAGCAACAAACCCACCAAAATTTATTATTTTTAACTACCTGGATGCTGAGTTTTATTAACATGCTGAAAGGAACCAACCCACTATCATCAAGTTTCAGGAGATATTTTTGGCATTGCCATTCCTATGTCATTGCTTTTTACCTATACGTCACATCGTGTTATACATTCTCAGTTGAATAAAGTCATCTTCGACTCAAAATATAGGGTTCGTTCATAATCGTACATATTATAATGTTGACTAATTAAGAAATCCGGAAAGAGAAGTAAATATGATTTCCCGTATAAAGTATATAGTAGACCAAATTGGGTGGAAACTATTCCTATGTAAAAACCAGTCGATAACTTCGCTGACCGATCATGCAATAAACTACAGTAAACCATCACAGCCTATGTTGGCATGTTCGATAAAGTGGCAAATCCCATTATGTTTATCATCCCGTTATCATTCCATCCAACTGAGAATGGATATACTATATTTACGTAGGTGATATTATTTTTAAAATATTGAAATCTTTATTTGGAATAGGAGAATCCTAATATAAGTATAATGCTAGTTACAAAAAATACTAATAATCGATTTGAAGTAAAAAAGAGATATAAAATACAGTTATAAAAGTGTTTACTTATATACATATTATAAAAATCTGATATTACACTTGAAAACATATATTCCAAATCAGCGAAAATTCAACATTTCAAAAACTTACACGGTTATTTATCAACTACAAATATGCGAATTCAAGAGTTAAGTGACATGGTTTTTCAGTTGGTTTTTAAAAGAATGTGAGGTCGTCCAATCCTTTGAAAAACAATGATTTCATTGAGTTTTTTTGTTCCTGTTCTAGACATGTGAAATTGATTAAGTAGTTGTCCTTATGTATTGTATCCATGAATCTGATTATTATAAATGATGAAAGAATAAAAGTATTTTGGAAATAAGTTTTGGGTGATTTTGAAAATGAATACCATAGTTGAATAGAAAAATATTTTCGTTACATCATACCAACTGAGAGTATTTAGTATAGACTGAATCGGAGTATATCTGTTACACTTGAAAATAATTCTCATACCCCGATTTTGAAGTTTCTGTAACTTTTGCATATTGTTTTTGTCTAGTAGATATAGAAGGGTTGAGCAATGGCTCCATATACAGTAGAGCTTGGTTATAACGTACCAGCGGGGAACTTAAGGATAGGTACGTTATATCAAAAGTTCGTTAAACAAGAATTAAAACAGCTTCATAATACTTGCCGGAACTTTTCGTTTGGTACGTTATAACCATGTACGTAATAAGTGAGTTTTACTCTATTGTAATTTTTAAGAACATTGAAACTTCAAATTATATCGTAGCGAATAAAAATAGTTTTTTTGATATATTTTTGCATATGTAATCAAAATAATTGTTGAGTTTTAATTCTGATAGCCATTCAAGTATGTTTCAAACTTTGACAAAACTGTTTCAAAAAGGTCACATTCGTAACATGCAACCAGAGTATCTGCAAATAAATTTAGGAAACCATAGCCCTGTTGGTAATTTATATCATTAAGATATATTATGAAAAGTAGAGGTACTAGCACTCTGCCTTGAGGCCAGCCTATGTTATTCAAAACTTAATTTGAGATCGATTTTCCCACTTTGGTTGCTTGTGATCTATTAGTTAGGTTTTCTTTGAACCAGTTGAGGACAACTCCTCCAATACAATGATATTTCAGTTTACGTAGTAGGCTTCGTCTATCTATTGTCTCTCAAATGCCCTTTTGAGATCAAGAAATACCGCTACTATTTAATTCGAGTTCTTGTTTCCACTTCGAAATTGTCAGTTGAAGGGCCGTTTCACACAAATTATGTTTTCTAAAACCGGATAGATTTCCCAAGAACATTTAGTTTTCGTTGAAGTACTGAGTTAGTTATTCATGTATTACTGTCTCTTTTTTGATATTCGGTAACATATTTATAGCCCTAAAGTCCGACATTTCAATTGCGTTACTAATTTTAGGAATGGGGGTATTTGTATTTTTCTTCAACCGACTGGGAACGTTTCCCTTTGAAAGTGACATATACAGGGTGTCCCTGGACTTCCTCTTTTCCTCTTGGGAATGTATAGATGGGGTCAAAATATCACCAGTACTTCATATAACTTTTGTTCCTAAAAGCCTTCATTACCAAGTTACGGGCCCTCAAAGTTACAAAATGAAAAATGTTTTTCTTTGATAACTTTCAAAGTGAATATTCAAAATCATCTAAATTTTGGTGATTGACTAAACAAATGAATTTCTTCGATGAGCTTTCATGCAGGAGTCAGTTGTTTTGCTACAAAGTCAGGAACGGACTACCCCCGATGGTCCACACCCCAAAACTTTGAAATGACTGGGATTTGTCAATATGTTTTAACAAAACAAGGTTACCTGGACAATTTCCTGAATAAAAGTACTCGTGTGGAAAATCGATCGGAGCAACGATTTTTGATAAAAATGCATTTTTGTTCGACGACATCCAACCTGAGATGTCTACCATTATTCGAAAAGATTAATTTGTAATGAAAATAGAAATGATAGGTACAATGTTCATAACGAATTTTTATCATGCTCGGCATACAGACGACGGGCTTCTGCAGCATTACCAAATGCTCGTCCATACAATGCATGCATATCTGCATATTCGTTGAATGTAAAATGTTCGGCCATATCAAAACACTTCAAACTGTCCTATTAGAATATTGACAATACAATGACAACGCACCACTCAACAAAACAAAATCGCATTCCAGTTGTCATTTTTTATCCACACTAATTTTATTTCTTTCTACAATGTGTTTTTGTCAACATCTGTGGAAGAAATGGAACATAAATTTATTCACCGGATATTTTTCACCTATTCATATGCAGCCGTTTTTGTAGTTTATTCGTTTGCTTTTTGTTAGTTATGTCTTCCCATGTGCGTTTTTTCAGCTAAATTTATCTTTGGGTTAAAGATTTTCTCCCATGAAATTATTTTTATCAGTGAAACTCCTCAACATTTAAGGTGTGAATACGAATTTGCAACATCCAAATGTTGAGTTTCATGAGATTCAGATAACACAACACGAAACGTGCTTATTCCACGCGTACATACAAAATATGGACTGAATTCGATATTTCATAGTGGAGTAGCTTGTTAGTTCAAAAACACCACGAATCTACATAACTTGATATTTCATTTGAAAAAATATCTACATTGTGAATGAAACTTTCAACTAGGTACTGTACTTTTTGTTTACGACTTTATTTTAGCATATTTTGTATTATCCCTGTTATAAATGTTGTTGAATTAACGTTAGCATTAGTATTTCTACTGTGAAAATTTTTCATTTCAAATAATGGTGGACGATCGGGTTTGATGTCGTCGAGTAAAACTGCATTTTTATTAAGAATCGTTGCTCCGATCGACTATACACACGAGTTCTTTTATTCAGAAAATTGTCTACGTTTTTTCAAAAATGCTCATTGTATATCACTTGAACATTTTTTCTTACAACCGAAAATTCATTAAAGATTAATTAAAATTCCTTTTTTTAATACACCCTATATCTCGGTTGAATATTGTTTTTCCCAGACTAAAATTCACCTAACAATTGTCGAATGAACAAAACCTAATTGTCGTTTAGTTTTTTTTTTCTAAGGGGTGGCTGTGCTAACTTGATATCAAGTTAGCGCTGCCACAACAATAAATTGACGAACGTGAGTCCAATTTCGAATATATTTTGATGAAAATTTGTCGAATAATTGTCGAAATACATTCAATTCAACATGATAAAAATACACTAAAATATATTTTATAAAAAATATAAGCATTTTTATGATATTTCGCAACGCTCACTCTGCATCAGTTAAAATTTCTTACAGTCAAAAACTCACCTAATAATTATCGAATGAACAAAACATAATTGTCGTGCACTTTTTGAATTTCCTGAAGCACAGAAAAAAGTTGAGAACGATAAATTAATTGGAAATTCCTTTTTTTGACATACACCTTGTTTCTCGGTTTTTTTTCCAAAATTTACTTAACAATTGTCAAGATACCAAAACATAATTGTCGTGCAAATTTTGAATTTTCTAAAGCATAGAAAAGGTTGAGAACGATGAATTAATGATGTTTTTTTTCACATTAATAACGTTATATTGTCCATTTCGAAGTTTGCAATTCAATATGATAGGTTTTGGTCATTCGACAATTGTTAGGTGAGTTTTTGAATGTAAGAAAAAATGTTCAACTGATACACAGTGAGCGTTGCTGAAATACAATAAAATGCTTATATGTTCTATAAAATAATTTTAAATTTTTATATTTTTTTTTTGGGTATCAAGTTGGTAATAACTCCTTAGGAAAAAAAAATGTGTACCGTTCTTCTGCTTCAAGAAATTTAAAAACTGCAGGACAATTATGTTTTGGTTATTCGACAATTGTTAGGTGAATTTTAGGATGGAAAAAAACAATATTCAACCGATATATAGGGTGTATTTAAAAAAAGGAAATTTCCAATTAACCGTCTCAACAGTTTGTTTTTGCTTCAGGAAATTCAAAATTTGCACGACAATTATGTTTTGGTCATTCGAAAATTTTTAAATGAATTTTCGGTTGTAAGAAAAATTGTTCAAGTGATATACAATGAGCATTGTTGCAAAAATTGGAATTTTAGAATTAATCATCCTTTACAAAAAAGTTTTGAAAATTCGAATTCAAAATTGTAATACACTTAGTCTTATATTTTGCCTTTCCATGTAAAATGCACAAATCAGATGAATTATATGAATCCGATATTGCCAAAATACACGAAATTTTCATGGACATAAAAAGGCGTATATTTTCTTTAAAATCTATTTTAGTGAGTTTTTGTTATGTTCAATAGATTTCGCCAATTATACGACAAATAATAATAACAATATTTCTGAAATTCGACTCTCACTCGTAAATTTGCCGTAGTGGCAGTGTTAACTTTATATCAAGCTAGCACAACCACCCCCTATAAAAAAACTAAAAGCGCAACAAATTTTTTGGATTGACTACAAATATTGGGCTAGATTTTTTCGATTTTCGAGCAAGTGGCTTTGCTAACTTTATAGGGGTCTTTATTTTTGAAAGAGAATATTATATATTTATTTATATATATATATATATATATATATACAGGGTGGCCCACCACATTCGCCTCGGTATTTCTACGAGAAATGAAGAGAGTTAGGAAAAAAACATTTAGCACAGTCATATGTGGGTCCATGAGGAGCAAATTCCAAAATTATTTTGAAATATATAGGGTGATCCCCAAAAAAATTACATACCAAAGTTACATTTTTTCTTATGGAACACCCTATATTTTTTTATATTTTTAGATACTATAGACAAAATAAAGGTGAGTTACTATTATATTTCCCATACTTAAAACTGACCGTTTCTGAGAAATTTTGAGAAATTTAAAAATACAGACCATAATTTGAAAATTGTTTTCACCCTGTAACGTGTAACGAGCTGCTCGTGATAAAATGTACTGCTTAGCTCAAAGGTTAAAGTTAACTACTACATGAAATTTTTAATGCAATATTATACAGAGTGGCGAAAAAAATTGCCTCAAAATTTGGACACACATTTAATTAAAGAACTTCTTTAAGTTGAATGGAACACCCCGTATTTAGTGGCGTAATTTGACGCAGAATTAGATTCCCTTCAAAACAATATTAGGGTTCCCTATACCTATCTCTTCTGCTTTTTACACAAAATGCGTTTTTATATTTTACTTATGAGTGATTTTTTTATCTTGAAAATGAAACACACTGTATTGTAATGAAAAACTTAAAAAGCGTTTTGAAAACCTTTTTATTAAGGAATACGTAGATTCGCTAGAAGCAGAAGTTAAAATTTTTGAAAAAACGGTGTATCTAAAGTAAAATGCAGGCAAATGTAAAAACTCAAATTTATTGCCATTTCTGAAATATTAAAGCATTCTTCAAAATAAGAAGATGCACGTGTCTTAATTATTGAGGCGAAATATGTTAAATTCGCTTGTTTCTTAGCAAATTAGACTTCATATTGAAATAAATACCAAAATTACAATATGGGGTCAATAAAAACATACATTTACGATTTCCTATAAAACCTATTATACTATTTTTTTAATAATAGTAGGCTCTGGCCTAGATGACGTTAATTATTATTATGAAACAAAAAGTATTTGACAGTGACACAACTTGTTAATCAAACCATTATCATTGTTTTAACTAGTTTAAAATTATTGTCTTTTTGAAATATTGTAAAATGAGAACTTATCCCCAGGAAGAACGAATTGATATGATTTTAATAATCGGTGAGTGTGAAGAAAACTGTTTATTAGCGTCAAGAGTATATCCAAAGGTATCCTAACAGGAGTCATCCTAACAAGCGTTCATTGGAAAAGTTGTTGCAGCTTTTCCGAAGAACAGGCAGTGTATCTTATAATAAGCAAGAACGGCAAAAACCGGTTACTGGAAATGAGGAAAATGAATATTTAGTGATGTTATCTCTAGTTGAACACCCTCACACAAGTCAGCGAAAAATATGTGAAACAACTGGAATAAGCAGACAGAGTATCCAAAGAATAATTAAAAAGTACAAATTCCACCCGTATCGCATTCAACTACATCAACAGCTTTTTGATGAAGATTATGATCGACGACTGAATTTTTGTTTATGGGCTTTAGAAAAGTTTGGTGATGAAAAATTTTTTTTTGATTATGTGCTTTTTCCAATGAGTCAACTTTTCATAACAACGGATTAGTTAACAGACATAACTTTCACTATTACAGTGACGAAAACCCTAATATTTTAGAACCCTTGATCAGCAGCACTGATGGTCTGTTAATGTGTGGGGTGGAATAATTGGAACGCAAGTAGTAGGTCCTTACTTTTTTGATGGTCACTTAAACGGCGTCATGTTTCTCGGATTTATTAGGGATAATTTGCCTGTGCTGTTGGAAAGTATACCTATTAATATTCGTCAACGGATGTGGATGCAGCTAGATGGTGCTCCTGCACACTTTGATAGACGTGTTAGAAACGAGTTAGATCGACAATATCCAAATAGATGGATAGGACGAGGAGGTCCACAGAACTGGCCAGCCAGGTCTCCGGACCTTACAAGTCCCGATTATTTTTTATGGGGATATATCAAAAGTATTGTTCACGATACACCGCCAACGACACCTCAGGATATGAAAGTACGAATAAGAAATGCGTTTCGTTCCATACCGCAAAATATGTTATCCAGAGTTCAGCACTCATTTCAAGAAAGAGTTCGCCTATGCATCGAGAATAATGGACACCATTTTGAGCATTTATTAAAATAATAATCTATTTAAGATTCTTAATTTTTCGATAAAATGACTTCAAAAATGCTTTTTAAGCTTTTCATTACAATACAGTGTGTGTGTTTCATTTTTAAGATAAAAAAATTACTCATAAGTAAAATATAAAAACGCCTTCTGTGTAAAAAGCAGAAGAGATAGGTATAGGGAACCCTAATATAGTTTTGAAGGAAATCTAATTCTGCGCCAAATTACGCCACTAAATACCATTCAACTATAAGAAGTTATTTAATTAAATGTGTGTCCAAATTTTGAGGCAATTTTTTTCGCCACTCTGTATAATATTGCATTAAAAATTTCATGTAGTAGTTAACTTTAACCTTTGAGCTAAGCAGTACATTTAATCACGAGCAGCTCGTTACACGTTACAGGGTGAAAACAATTTTCAAATTATGGTCTGTATTTTTCAAATTTCTCAAAATTTCTCAGAAACGGTCAGTTTTAAGTATGGGAAATATAATAGTAACTCACCTTTATTTTGTCTATAGTATCTAAAAATATAAAAATATATAGGGTGTTCCATAAGAAAAAATATAACTTCGGTATGTAATTTTTTTGGGGATCACCCTAATATTTCAAAATAATTTTGGAATATGCTCCTCATGGACTCATATATGACTGTGCTAAATGTTTTTCCCTAACTCTCTTCATTTCTCGTAGAAATACCGAGGCGAATGTGGTGGGCCACCCTGTATATATATATATATATATATATATATATATATATATATATATATATATATATATATACTTATATCACAACCCAAAAACAGTTTTTACCTTCTTAGTTCAATTCGAGAATTTATGGCTATTCTATAAATTTATTATATTATAACAAGTTCTGAATAAGGTTGGAAGTAACTACGTTCATTGAAATTTATTAGGAGTATAATTTCTATTATATGATTATATTTTCGTTCCTCCACAAACTGCACAATTTAAAATTGATTTCATCACCAAAACTTTTGCTCTTCTGTTATAGAATTGATTAATTGTCATATTTTACCTCCTCTGTAAGTAGGAAGGTTATAGTTTTCTTTCTTTTTAATACATCTTGTAACAAAATATACTATTAGAATTATAATAATTATCAACAGCAGTATTCCCAATACTAATGCAGATATTTGACCAGGGCCCCACTTCGCACCTGAAAAAAAAAATAGATGTAAATTATCTGGGTATTTGTTGATTCGATAATCATATTAATGCTGAATATATTATTGTGAGGAAGTTACAGTACACTTATTTATATTAAACAAAAAAATAGTACATTAACATTCTGCTACTATAGTGTTAAAACTTGTATATGAATGGTTATTTATAGGATATTTATTCACAGGTATATAGGACCTATATCCGTTAACCTGGAGATTCAGTGGCATATAATGTATTATTCAACTCATAATAAGTGTCCTCAGGATATTATTTCCTAGTATTCTATTGCATTCCACACCTATTATATATTCTTCATAACTGAAATGAAATATAATTCATTATTTGTTTGGGTGTTTTGAAGTTTTCCATGCGGCACAAATTGTTGCATTGTTTAGAGCAGTAGACTCATGCCAGAGACCTGTAATTTTTTTAAAGAGTCTGCTAAGTGATCTGTTACATATTTCTTGTGAATAAATAAATAAACACGTTTTATTTAGCTCTTTGGCTATTTAACCAATGTTAGACTACGGGAAACGAATTCACTAGATATCTTGACCTAAGATTACACATACATTTTTTCAATAATCTTCCAAAGAAAATAATTCTTTTTGTATCTTTTTGGTACAAAATTATGTCTTTCCTTATACAGGGTGTTTCATAATTGAATGCTGAACCTAAAGGGCGATAATCCTTGGGTGATTTTAAGAAAAATTCTTCATATGAACCGCAACCGCTTTATTTCTGAGATACAGGATGTTGAAATTTAACAAAAAAATCAGTTCTTCCCCAATATCTCTGAAACCGTTTTGGCTTTTTTTTCAATTTTGGTACATGCAAAGTACGCATGAAAATACATTTTTTCCATAATAAAGGATATCTTAATTTTCATCAGTGGCGTCCCTGTTAACATGCCCTGCCATATTTTTGATCAAAATAATGATACGCCACTGTCTTTTTTCCAAATAAATATTATTTTTGTAATTGTCCTCTATCTTCCCATAAAAATGGTCTCTTGCCTTTTTTTCGTCCGGTGAACCCCTTCCCAACTAAAATGGTTCCTGATGCTCGAACGATTTCAAGCACCCACAGAAAGTTATGTGAAACGGGAAGTTTTGAGCCAAATCATCACTTGAAAGGAGCACATCGGACTGCAAGAACTCCAGCAATTGAGGTAGCTGTTTTAAATTCAGTTGACGAAAATCCTGAAATAAGTACGAGGCAAGTTGCCAATAATTTGAATATCGCCTATATTCTAGTATGGAGGATTCTCCATGATTATTTATTATATCCCTATCACATTCAACGGGTTCAGGCTCTAATTCCTCGTGACTTTCCATTACGAGTGAATTTCTGCCAATGGTTTCTCGAAAAAGTTACCGAAAATTCTTTATTTGACAGGAAAATTTTATTCACGGACGAAGCTAGTTTTACTAAAAACAGGATCAGAAATTTTCATAATAATCATCACCAGGAGCAGTTCTCATTAAATGTCTGGGCTGGAATTATTGGAGATTACCTAATTGGACCTTTTTTTTACCACGCAGATTAAATGGACATAATTATCGCCGATTTCTTGAAGATGATTTGCCAATTCTTTTGGAAGATGTTCCTATTTTAATGCGAAATCGCAAGTGGTTTATGGACGATGGTGCACCTGCTCATTTTAGTACTCTGGTACGCGAATATTTAAACCAAAATTTTCATAATCGTGGGGGGAACAGAGCCATGGCCAGCTAGATCCCCAGACTTAAACAGTCTTGAATATTTTCTTTGGGGACATCTTAAGACTCTGGTGTAGGGTCAACCAATTTTAACTGAGGAAGAATTGTGAAACCGCGTAATAGTTTCCTGTGAAGCAATAAGGAATACTCCAGGAATTTTCCAAAGAGTACGCGAGTCAATGACAAGGAGGGCTGAAGCGTGCATACTTGCAGGAGGCGGACATTTTGAGCAGTTAATTTGATTTTGGTATTTTTTGTTCATAATAGTTATGTTTAAAAAAATATAACATGCATTTTCATGGGTACTCATTACAAAAACTAAATAATAGTTACCATAAAATTATAAAAATCTTGCCTAGATCCTTTGGTTACCACAATTGTGAAATTAAGACTAAGAGAAAAAATCGAATAGGGACAAGCAAATGAATGTATTTTATTTTCTAAATCGAAAACCGTAGGCCAGACGAAAAAAAAACAGGTGACCATTTTTATGAGAAGATAGAGGACAATTACAAAAATAATATTTATTTGGAAAAAAGACAGGATCAGCATTCAATTATGAAACACCCTGTATTTTGTAAACGTATCGGTGTTAGAGCTGTGCTAATTGAACTGCAAAAAGTTGTTTATACTCATTCAATTTAAACCTCAATGCTTGTATACCCTATGATTAAGCGCATAGCTCTGTTTGCAATTTTTGCGAATGAGTTATTGCCCATTGGCTTGCAATATATAAAACAGTGCTGCAGTAATTAAGTGTGGCAGTATTATGGTATTATATACTAATAACATGTTGCTGATGTTAATTATCCACCCTTCTAAGAACCCCTATTTGTTGCATATATAATCAACAAAAATATTACATTTTAGATCGCTGTCAATCATCACACCCAAGTATTTAATTTCACTAACAATCTCAATAACCTCATCATTTCATTTGATATATTTAACTGATTATTATAATAAAACTCTTTTTTGTTTTAGATACATTCAATTTAAATTTATTAATTTCCATATAGTATCTAATCATCTATTAGATATATTATAGTGTCGTCTGCAAATGAATGATATTCAACATTTTCAAAAACTTAAGATATATAATTGAGGTATAAACAATAGCAGTGGCCGTAAACTACCACCTTGTGGAATACCTATATCAATACATCCTTCTTTCGACATGTAGCTTTTATGTTTAACGTTTCGTCTTCTATCACTAATCCAATTTAATATCATTCCCCCAAATCCCATAATTTGCATATTCAGAAACATACTCCTGTCAATAGTTTCTAACGCTGGTTTCAAATCGATAAAAACAATTTACCGTTCCAGTCATTTACCCTACACTTAATTGCACTTTTGCAACTATGTCAGATTACTGATGAGGAATTGATTTATTTTCGGAGACATATTGCCAAATTTATACATAAACTACTTTTTCTATTATTTTTCGAAAGCAGGTAACATGTTAATCGGTCTGATTTCCTCAGCTTTTATTGTCTGCAACTTTCCGTAAAAGAGCAATTATTGATACCTTCAAGAAACTTGGAACCTTTCCAGTTACTAAAGGAGAATTTTCTTTGTTGGTGGGTGGATCAGCTAGCTCATCAAAAAAACTTCATATCAATCAGCTTGAAGTTATTGAAACTGCTATTACTTCCGAAGAATGCCATTCTTGGTGGGTGGTATATCTTGTACACTTTTTATGAAAAAATTGTTAGACCTGTTTATAATTTCATCAATTACTCCACCATCAAATTCAATTACTGCTTTTGACTTGTTATTTCTTTCAATAATTCCCACATTTCTTTTTCATTCCCCCGACAGAAATATTTTTTCTTGGTAATACTTTTCTCATCTCTTATAGTACTGACTACTGCATTTCTGTGTCGTTTATATAATTCAACATTTTATTTTATTTTATTTATTTATTAATTGAACCCCATTGCATAGGTTCAATACAGTTTATAATTACAATCAACAATTTCAGTTAACAATTTACAATAACTACATGATTAACATGTTTACAATGTTCGATCCATTAGTATTGTTTCTAGGATAATCTAATAATTTTCTGACATATACATTTATACAATCTATTGTATGCACCTAGGTGTTAGAGCTCATCCAGTATTAAAACGACCACTTTGGCCTTCCCCCACCTAACAACCAATTTTTATCGAAGATACCCGAACCATTGTCTAACTATGGCTATTAATAGAAATTCCATAGGCGTACCAAATTATTTGGTATAGGCGATTCACAAGACGTAGAGAACTTACACTCCTATAACTTTCCTAACACTCCTATTTCTTTTTCCGCTACTGAATAGTACTTAACACTGGGCATTTTGGCAAGGTAACGAGTAAACTATTGCAAAGTTGAATAAATAACTGCACTACCTATTTATTAATTAAACAAACCTAACCTTTCAAACGCTGCATGCCAAGACACTGGTGAAGATTCGCCGTAGCACAGCAAATCGTGTCCACTCGTGTTTTCCCCCTCTCTACCTACCAAAAGGTCGTTTCAATACTGGATGAGCTCTACAACACCTGTATGTGCCTTAAGATTGCATACGGAGCATATAGTTAGTTAATTGAATTGCAATCATAAGCTTAATTTACCATAACATAAATATGTGATTAAAATATAAAATTTATAGCCAATATAAATTAAAATTTGAAATACTTCATTACTGCTTGTTGAGAGGTATTAGAGGATATTTCTGAATGTTTCGAGGTTGGTGACAATGTATGTTTTACATTGTTTCTTAAAAATGTTCAATTTGTTTATATTTCTAATATTTATGGGCAACATATTATAAAATTTAGGAGCTAAGTAGTCAATGAATTTCAGGTTAAGGGTTGTATTGCATTGTGGAATTTTCAATTGTTTTTTTGTGTTCGATCTGGTAGAATACTGATGATCAACGAATTTTTTTAAATTCTGTCATTTATAAAAATAAGAACATGATAAATGGATATATAGGCAACTCATATCATAGATACTCTCGTTGTATAATAGACTAGTAGCATATAATCTGTTTTCGTTGAAAATTATTTTCAATATGTAATTTTGTATTACCTGTAATGGTTTTGTGTTGTTTTTGTATGTTCCACCCCACACTATTTATACCATACCTAATAAGTGACTCTATTAATGTTTTATAGACAGTTATTAACAATTTAGTGCTCAAAAACTCTCGTAAAATGTAGAACTTTCTAATCAATTTCCGAATTTTATTAGTTAGATAGTTTATGTGGTCTGTCCATTTAAGATTTTGATCAATTATCACACCTAGATACTTTGTTTTTGATACTGATGTTATTTCAAAATTTGTGTTTTCTTCTACTAATATTTTATTATACGTAGGTCTGTTAGCATTTGTTAATGAGAAAGCTATGTAATTTGTTTTAGTTACGTTCAATGATAGTTTGAAGGTTTGTAGCCAGTTTTTCATCTTCTTCATACCTTCTTTTACATGTTTTTCGACTTCTTCCCAGTTTTCTCCCGTGAATATGACAGCTGTATCATCTGCGTAAGATAGTATTTTACCTTCAATATTTGTGTTAAGTAGGGAGTTTATATATGTTATGAAAAGGATTGGTCCCAGGATTGTACCTTGTGGAACACCGATCTTTATTTTTTGAGGTGAACTGATGCTTTCATTAATTCTTACGTATTGATCTCTATTTGAAAGGTAATTTTTGAAAATTTCCAATACAGTACCCCTGACTTCAGAGTGGTTTAATACATCTGTAAGTTTTTCATGGGGTACTGTATCGAATGCCTTCGCCAGGTCTATAAAAACTACTATTGCTTTTTTGTTGTTGTTGAGATTATGTGTTATTTCTGATGTTAGACTGTATATTGCATCTGTAGTGCTTTTTCCTTCTGTGAAACCAAATTGATTTTCAGATAATGAGTTATTAGATTTCAAAAAGTTGGTTAATCTGGTTCTTAGACATTTTTCAAATATTTTGGCAAAGTTATTTATTAGGCTTATTGGGCGATAATTTTCAATTTTGTTCTTTTGTCCGGACTTATGTAGTGGTGTTACTATGGATGTTTTGAAGTAGGATGGGATTTGCCCAGAGGTGAACATAAGATTGATAATGTGAGTTAGAAGTTTTGCAATGTGAAGATGGGTGAACTTGATGATTTCACTTTTAATTCCTTCTTTGCCCGGGGCAGAGTTATTTTTTAAATTGTTGATTTGTTCAATCACTTCATTTTTATTCACTGGTTTTGAAAACATTGATGAATTTGAGTATGTATTTATGGGGTACAGGTTTTGTGCTACATGTACCTACTGTTTGTAAGATTGACCGGTGTGTATGTATGTATGAATGTAATGGATTCTATCAATTCAACTTTCACCCACTTGCAGACGTCCGAATTATTTGAAATTTTGCACACGTATCAAGAACCGATGATAATACAATACTTTCATAACTGTGACCTGATATTCTCACCAAGATCATCAGCTCATAATAAAAAAAAGCCTATATTTTACATTACAAAGATTTGGTGAGTGCGCTGGTCTCAGCACACCAAAAGTTTGTATAAACTTCAATCCCATGTGGATGAATCAATCGAAGAATTTCTCTCTCCCAGTCAGAAAGTTTAAAAACACTCATTTGTAGCAATATGAACTTCCCGTTTCGGCATATTATTGTCTACATCATTTGATAACCCACTATAAATTAGGTCTACATTTTCTAAACGATATTTAATTTTTGTTAAAAATTCTATAGTGTCCATACTGAATTTTTCCACATCTGTCAAATGAATATGCATGCGAGATCCAAAAATTGCTTGGCGTCGTATTCTATGGATGTCCATTGTGTATTCTAGATACTTTACCAGATATCTAATGGTCATCCGTGATATTCATTATGACTATCCATCAGATACAGGGTGTTACCAAATAAGTGCGAAAGTTTTTAGGGGGTGCTTCCTTGTCGAAAATTAAAGGGGGTCTTTCATGTAAACAAAAGCTCTTAGGCCTTTCCTTGCAAAGTTACACGCTTCCAAAAATGAGAAAAAAAATGTTTTTTTTCTTGAAATTGCTGAATAGTTGAAGAAATGGCATTTTGTGGGCATGTTTTACCAATAAAAAAACTACCTATGAATATTTTTTTAATTTTGTTGTGACCTTTGAAATGGTGAAACTTTTTTTTCCAAATCAAATCAACTTTATTTCAACATCAACAGTTATTACAGTTACAGTTCCATTGGCTGATAAGAGCCATTTCAATGTAATATAATTATTCATCATGTTAGCTATATAAATACAAGATATCATAAGAAAAGGAAAAATTCAAAAAATATTCAAGGTAAATACAATATATATCTTTATACAACATTAATCTTGCTCTGTTTTAAACTTTTTCCAGAGTGGAGTAAAATACACCTGTAGTCTAATCAACAAGTTCAAGTGTTAAATAGATATAAAGCTCCTAAAAATATGAACGATAGCTCATTCGATTCGGAATGACGTCTAGAAAAATGTTTTACAAGGGTTTATTAGCACGTAAAAATTGCGATTGTTATTAACAAAATAAAATTAAAAAAAGAAGGTATTTCGTTTTTCGTTAATAATTTCTAAAATAATGATATTTAAGGAATTATGAAAAAAGATCCTGAAAGAGGAGGAAATTTCCAATAAACCTTCCAGAACTCTATCTCTATTATTTATATTTTTTTTAACGCTGAAAATAGGGCTCCGCGAGGTCGTTACGGCATAGGCGCACCGTCTAAAAGCCGTTATATCACCTAAAATAATTTTTTATAGTATTAAATAACAATTTAAAATTTGAGTAAATCATGGTGTAATCTAGACACTTGAACGAAAAAACCTTGGTAAGAAAAATTTTCATGTCGATTTTTCAAAAAGTTACACCATTGTTAATTAACTAATTTTTTTCCAATCTCTGTTTTTATAAATTACGACATAAAAGTTTAAATAATTGGTCTATAAAATTTTCGCTTCGTGGAGCTCTTTTCATTTAGGTACTTAATGAAGCAATGCAAAAAAAATTATTAAAGTTTATTATTTTGTTAATTATAATTTTTTTAAATTAACAAAAAATGAAATTTCTAAAAAATGTTATCAAAAAATTTTTTTTTATGAATAATTCCATTGTTTATTAACTTAACAATTTGTTATAAACAAATAATATTAACCGTTATATTTTTTTTCGAAAACTTCAAAAAATAACAAAAACAACTATGTATAACAAAGTATAGAAAAAAATAAAAAATAATAATAATAATAACTAATCAAAAATATAAAAAAAAAATTCTATACATAGTTGTTTTTGTTATTTTTTGAAGTTTTTGAAAAAAATATAACGGTTGATATTATTTGTTTATAACAAATTGTTAAGTTAATAAACAATGAAATTATTTATAAAAAAAATATTTAAACAATTGAAATATAAAAAAAACGATTATAAACAATAAAAAAAATTATTAAAATAAAAAATGTTTTTAAAAATCATAATTTTACCAGGCAATGAGAGGAAAAAATTTTTTAAATAAATATTTTAAAAAATTTTCAACAAATGACGTAAAAATGTTTTTTCCAATGTTAATTAATACCTATATTAGATGCAAAAACAGCAATAATAAGATATTACTAAAAAAAATTTTTTTTTATAACATCTTTTAGAAATTTCATTTTTTGTTAATTTAAAAAAATTATAATTAACAAAATAATAAACTATAATAATTTTTTTTTGCATTGCTTTATTAAGTACCTAAATGAAAAGAGCTCCACGAAGCGAAAATTTTATAGACCAATTATTTAAACTTTTATGTGGTAATTTATAAAAACAGAGATTGGAAAAAAATTTGTTAACTAAGAATGGTGTAACTTTTTGAAAAATCGACATGAAAATTTTTTTTTACCGAGGTTTTTTTCGTTCAAGTGTCTGGATTACACCATAATTTATTCAAATTTTTAAATTGTTATTAAATACTATAAAAAAATTATTTTAGGTGATATAACGGCTTTTTAGACGGCGCGCCTATGCGAACGACCCAGCCCTATTTTCAGCGTTAAAAATAAATAATAGAGATAGAGTTCCGAGGTTTATTGAAATTTACTCCTCTTTCAGGATCTTTTTCATAATTCCTTAAATATCATTATTTTAGAAATTATTAACGAAAACGAAATACCTTCTTTTTTTAATCTTATTTTGTTAATAACAATCGCAATTTTTCACGTGCTAATAAACCCTTAAAAAAACATTTTTCTAGACGTCATTCCGAATCGAATGAGCTATCGCTCATATTTTTAGGAGCTTTATATCTATTTAACACGTTTTTGAACTTGTTGATTAGACTACTGGGCGTATGTCGCCTGTTTTGTGCTTTTTTTTACCCCACTTACATGCAACCCCTATTCCATTTTTCACCAGAACTTTTAAACGAAACAAAATTTCTCAAATTATGTGTTGAAAAGAACGATTCATTGCAAAAAAAATGTAACTGCTGTGTTGTGCCCGTAGAAGCAATAGTTTCCTAATAAAAAAATAAAATACAACATTGTGCATGAACGGATCTTCTGTCAATGGAATCGAAAAATTCTAGTAGGTAGCTGTCACGTTTTATTTGCACAACTTGTGACTTCAATCGTAGTATTTTAAAATCGAAAAAATCTACTAGGTGGCTATCAAGTCGCTTTGATTTCTATGTGGTAGTTGAAAGTTCAATTGTGTCTTTTGAATCTCCAATATGAATAATTACACCAACGCTGAAATGGCCGATATGCATTTTATGTATGGTCGTGCCAATGGAAATTCTTTGGAAGCTAGACAACTCTATGCAGAGATCTATCCTCAGCGCGTGATACCTCGTCTTCACCAACGTCTCTGTGAAAGAGGGACTTTTCAAAAACGAACAATTGATTGTGGTCGTCCACGAGTAATAAGAACGGTGGCACTGGAAGAAGAGGTTCTCAATATGATTGAAGATCGTCCGGAATTAAGTACAAGACAAATTACTAACACACTTGATGTTAGCAATAAACTAATCTGGAAAATTTTAAAGGATCACCAATTGTATGTATCCTTACCATATTCAACGAGTCCAGGCACTTTTGCCGCGAGATTTTCCCCATCGAGTAGACTTTTGTCAATGGAGTCTTCAAATGATTACGCAAAATGCTCAATTTTTATTAAACGTAATATTCACTGACGAATCCAACTTTTCAAGGCAAGGGATTACACATTTCCATAATAATCATCTATTAGTCTAGTTAACAAGTGCTTTTTAGGACAATTTTTTTTCGCATTCTCCGAAAATTATGATTGAGGTGTCATTCGATTCGGAATGGCATGTAGATATTTTTTGAGAAAATGCTAAGGCCGCTCGCAAAAATTGCAATAGTTATAAACAATTGAGTGAAAAAAAATGGGGATTTGGTTTTTCGCCAATATCTCAAAAACTATTCGAGATAATTCAAATTTGACAGAAGATGGAAAAAGAGGAGGAAATTTCCTAAGAAACCCCAGAGGGTTAAAAATACGCCCGAAAACGGGTACTCCGGCTTGCGCAAGCCACGTCCCCTTCGGACCTTTAATGAATAAATATTATTTAAACTCATTAAATATGAAAATTAAAAATTGAAAAAATTCAGGCGCCTGCAAGATAGATCAATGAACAATAATCCGTGATCCAAAAATTTTTATCGCGATTTTTCAATAAGTTATCCATGAGTTAATTACATTGCAAGTGCGATAATTGTTAAACTATCAATCTGAGAATGTTTTACTTTCGTGGAGCTATTTTCCAAAGGTCTTAGAATAAATTTCCGTTGTAAAAATTGAAAAATTGTTAATTTTCGTTTTGTTATTAACAATTTACTAAGGTGAAAAATTATAAAGCTTCATTAAACATTGAAAACAATTTTTTTTTATAATATTATTATTTATCCGTTTTCTTATGATCAGAAGTACTTAAAAATGATTTTTAATAATTTTTATCTCCTATTGTTTAAAAAATTGTTATAAACAAATGCGTTGTTTATGAGATAATTTAAAAAAAAATTATAACATAATCTTTGATGATAATTATGATTTTTAAAACAAAAACCGTTTCTTAAAAAAAAATGTATTGCTTGAAAACGCATTTGTTAAATAACAATTTTTTTAAAAATATTATTTAAATTTTCATTGTTTATTTAATAAACAATTTGTTATAAACAAATGAATTATCTCTTTGTATTTTTTTCTTTTTCTACTTAAAAAAACAAAAACAACCATGTATTATTTTTAGAAAAAAAAATATTTATATTTTTTATTGAACTTTCAATTTTCTGTTCTCTTTCATTTCACCACTCTTTTATTTTATTATAACTTTTTAACTAATGGAGATACAAGGAGAAAATTCAAGACTTATTTATTCTTTATTAATTAAATTTTAAATTAAAAACTCTTATTTTTATATCACAGAAGCTGGAGAACCATTATTGCTGTCGTTGTATGGAGAGTATAAAAGCAATGTAACTGCGAGCCAATGTCGTGTTACAAAGTTTATGGATGGACTTGAAAAGTCCAAAAAAGCAATAAACTTAGCAACTCTTCCTTCAACTTCAGAAGCAATGAGTTTCCATTCTTTTAGAGTGTATTACCAAGTACAATATTGGCTTGGTAATGAGTTGGATCCACAAGATTGCGGTTGGATTGAAACGGAAACTATGTTTCTGCCAATCAAAACAACAGAAAAATTATCTCCTGATAATCTGTTGAAATTAGTCCACTGCACCTGCATTAAAGAATGTTCCAGCAGATGTGGATGCCGAAAGGCCGGACTTCGATGTTCATCGATTTGCAAACATTGCAAAGGGGACACTTGTGGGAATTGCAGAACGGTCACAGTCGAAGACAATGAGGAATCCAACGACGGGCATAATGACAATACCGCTGGTGAAGAATATTCACTGTTTGTTTCAGGGCTTGTTGAAACTTCATTAGGGGGTGAAGAAAATGAAGATAATCTTGAAACAAATCAAGGGGATGATGCTGCAGACTATGAGCCACCAACTAAAAAAGGTTCTCAAAAAATTTTTTATGTGAAATATAATTTAAAAAATACCTCATATTATTCGTGTAAACAATATTTTATAAATGAACTTACTTAAATTAAACAACATTTCTAAATAATTTTCAGTTACTAAGATGCTTAAGCTAATAAACTTGGAAAAACTTTTTTTTTCAAACTTATTTTTATTCATAATTAAAAAAATAACCCAGCAAAACTAAAAATTATAATCTAAAATTGTTGATAAATATACGTTAGATAAAAAGTTACATAAGTTGTATGGTCATAGTTATATTAGTTTATAAGATATTTAGACATAAAAGTAGAAAACAGTTTTGGCTTAATTTGTTGTTTAATCAATAAAGAATAAATAAGTCTTAATTTTTTTCCTTGTATCTCCATTAGTTAAAAAGTTATAATAAAATTAAACATAAAAAACCAGGTCAGAGTGGTGAAATGAAAGAGAACAGAAAATTGAAAGTTCAATAAAAAATATAAATATTTTTTTTTTTTCTAAAAATAATACATGGTTGTTTTTGTTTTTTAAGTAGAAAAAGAAAAAAAATACAAAGAGATAATTCATTTGTTTATAACAAATTGTTTATTAAATAAACGATGAAAATTTCAATAATAATCTTTTTTTTTTCTCCAATATCGAAGACCAAGATAAATTAATTGAAATCAATTATATAGTTATTATAATTTTTTAAAAATCTCAGACAACGCATTTGTTTTTAACAATTTTTTAAGCAATAGGAGATAAAAATTATTAAAAATCATTTTTAAGTAGCTTCTGATCATAAGAAAACGGATCAATAATAATATTATAAAAAAAAAATTTTTTTCCAATGTTTAATGAAGCTTTTTAATTTTTCACCTTGGTAAATTGTTAAAAAATGAAAATTAACAACTTTTCAATTTTTCCAACGGGAATCCATTCTTAGACCTTTGAAAAATAGCTCCACGAAAACAAAACATTCTCAGATTAATAGTTTAACAATTATCGCACTTGCAATGTTAATGTTCGTGCTACAAAAAATTGTTAATCAACTAATAAATAACTTATTGAAAAATCGCGATAAAAAATTTTGGACTACGGATTATTATTCATTGATCTATCCTGCAGGCGCCTGAATTTTTTCAATTTTTAATTTTCATATTTAATAAGTTTAAATAATATTTATTCATTAAAGGTCCGGAGTGGACGTGGCTTGCGCAAGCCGGAGTACCCGTTTTCGGGCGTATTTTCAACCCTCTGGGAAAATTATAAATATCGGTCCTACAGTTCCGGGAGTCCGAACTTTTTCTTGGGAAATTTCCTCCTCTTTTGCATCTTTTTTCAAATTTGAATGATCTCGATTAGTTTTTGAGATATTGGCAAAAAACCAAACCCCTCTTTTTTTTTCACTTAATTGTTTATACGTATTCCAATTTTTGCGAGCGGCCTTAGCATTTTCTCAAAAAATATCTACATGCCATTCCGAATCGAATGACACCTCAATCATAATTTTCGGAGAATGCAAAAAAATTTTGACCTAAAAAGAACTTGTTAACTAGACTACTGTGGGCCGAAGATAACCCACATGCAATTCAAGAAGGTCGGTTTCAATATGAATTTTCACTTAACGTGTGCGTCGGAATTATTGGCGAAAATATTATTGGAACGTATTTTCTACCGTTAAGGCTAACTGGTGCAACCTATACAAATTTTCTCCAGGAGCAGCTTCCCATTTTACTTGATTATGTTCCACTAGAGATTCGACCACGAATGTGGTTTATGCACGATGGTGCGCCTGTCAATTTCAGCATAACTGTTCGTCAGTACTTGGACCACATGTATCCAAATCGTTGGATAGGCAAGCAGGACCTCAACCTTGGCCTCCCAGATCTCCAGACTTAAACCCCTTGGACTTTTGTATCTGGGGTCACCTGAAGTCCTTGGTTTATACGACCCCCATTGAATGTGTGAATGATTCAAGGAATCGCATCATTGCAGCCTGCGAGACAATCCAACACACCAGGAATATTCCAACGTTTGCGCCAGTCTATGAGACGAAGACTTGACGTATATAAAACTGACACAGCCGTTTTGGCACAATCAATTGAAAATCATCCAGTATTTAATAACTATTTATTAACTATTTTCTAACACAAACCAAAATTTTCTAACTCAAGTGGTTAGCGAAAAAATGGTGTTGTGCTAGCTTAACTGTTAAGCTGGCACAACTATTTATAACTTTTTACCCAAAACAGGTATGGAATTGATTCAAACGCTAAATTTTCTAACTTTTTACAAGCTCTCGAATGGTATAAAAATAATTTGAATTCGAGCGAATTTGAATGTTTTACGAGGGCCGAATTCGCATGCGGTACCTAAAATTCTCGAAAATTCCTACTTGGAATTAAGAATTATATTTTTTAGCAAAAATCACCACATTTTCAGCGATTGCCAAGTATATGCGCGATGAATAATCAAGTATTTAACTGGACTAAAACATTATTCAGTTAAATACTTGATAACCCATCGCGTATATCTGTTATATTTTGTGCTGGTCGACTGGAACTATATACCTATAATCTTATTCCAGATCTGTATTATTGTTGAATATGCCTTTTCGTCGATATACTTACTCCAGCACAATCGCTTGAAATAATAAGACTGTTGTTTTTTATTTTAAATAGTGATTCGAAATCTTCTATTGTCACGAAATGGCAAATAATGAGACTTCGTCAAAGTACTATTTGATAACTCCAGCACAATCGCTTGAAATGAATATAATTGAGAGTTTTATCATGCCCTTTCCAACAATAGTACATTCGTTATGGGAAATATTCGAAGAGAAATATTTTAGAGCCGGAAAATGACAAAATAATGAATCAAAATGCGTTTTCGTCAACCTACTATTCATTAAATGGCTAAATAGTGATTCTAAGTGCGTGTTTGTCAACCTAATATTTAATAACCCAGCACAATCGCTTGAAATAAATAAAATTGATAGTTTTTCAACAATAGTACGGTTGTGATATGAAATATCCAAAGAGAAAGTTTTTAGAGTTAGGAAATGGCGAAATAATGAATCGAAATGCGTTTTCGTCATTCTAGTATTTAATAACTCCAACACAATCGCTTGAAATGAAAATAATTTAGGTTTTATCATGCATTTATCAACATTAGTACAATTGTGATAGGAAATACCAAAGAGAATTTCTTTAGAGCCAGGAAATGGCAAAATATTGATAGGATATGCGTTTCGTCAACCTAGTATTTAATAACTCCAGCACAATCGCTTGAAATGAAAGGAATTTAGTTTTCAATATGCATTTTGCAACAATAGTATAGTTGTGATTGGAAAACCCTCAGAGAAATTATTTTAGTGCCAGAAAATGGCAACATAGTTATTCTAAATGCGTGTTCATCATCCTAATATTTAATAACTTCGGCACAATCGCTTGAAATAAATATAAAATATAGTTTTGTTATGCATTTTTCAACAATAGTACAGTTGCGATATGAAATATCCAAAGAGAAAGTTTTAGAGCCAGGAAATTGTAAAATAATGAATCTAAATGCGTTTTCGTCACTCTAGTATTTAATAACTCCAGCATCAATCGCTTAAAATGAAGAGAATTTGGTGTTTTGTTATGCATTTTCAACAATAGTACAATTGTGATAGGAAATACCCAAAGATATTTTTTAGAGCCAGGAAATGGCAAAATATTGATTGAAATGCGTTTTCGTCAACCTAGTATTTAATAAGTCCAGCACAATCGCTTGAATGAAAAAGAATTCGGTTTTTCAATATACATTTTCCAAAAATAGTACAGTTGTGATAGGAAATACCCTCGGAGAAATTATTTTAGAGCCAGAAAATGGCAAAATAGTGACTCGAAAATGCGTTTTCGTCAACCTAATATTTAATAACTCGGCACAATCGCTTGAAATGAATATAATCTATAGTTTTGTTATGCATTCTCAACAATAGTACAGTTGTGATATGAAATATCCAAAGAGAAAGTTTTAGAGTCAGGAAATGTCAAAATAGTGAATCGAAATGCGTTTTCGTCACTCTAGTATTTAATAACTCCAGCACAATCGCTTGAAATGGAAAGAATTCAGTTTTTTATTATGCATATTTCAACAATAGTACAATTGTGATAGGAAATACTCAAAGAGAATTTGTTTTAGAACCAGGAAATGGCAAAAAAATTATTCGAAATGCGTTTTTGTCAACCTACTATTTAATAACCCCAGCACAATCGCTTGAAATGAAAGAAATTTGGTTTTTCAGTATGCATTTTCCAACAATAGTACAGTTGTGATTGGAAATACCCTCAGAGAAATTATTTTAGTGCCAGAAAATGGCAAAATAGTGATTCTAAATGCGTGTTCGTCATCCTAATATTCAATAACTTCGGCACAATCGCTTGAAATAAATATAAAATATAGTACTATTGTTGCAAAATGCATATTGAAAAACTAAATTCCCTTCATTTCAAGCGATTGTGCTGGAGTTATTAAATACTAGGTTGACGAAAACGCATATCCTATCAATATTTTGCCATTTTCTGGCTCTAAAAAATTCTTTGGTATTTCTATCACAATGTACTAATGTTGATAAATGCATGATAAAAAACTAAATTCTTTCATTTCAAGCGATTTGTTGGAGTTATTAAATACTATTATGACGAAAACGCATTTCGATTCATTATTTCGCCATTTCCTAACTCTAAAAAACTTTCTGTTTGGATATTTCATAATCACAACCGTACTATTGTTGAAAAACTATCAATTTTATTTATTTCAAGCGATTGTGCTGGAGTTATTAAATATTAGGTTGACAAACACGCACTTAGAATCACTATTTAGCCATTTAATGAATAGTAGGTTGACGAAAACGCATTTTGATTCATTATTTTGTCATTTTCCGGCTCTAAAAATATTTCTCTTCGAATATTTCCCATAACGAATGTACTATTGTTGGAAAGGGCATAATAAAACTCTCAATTATATTCATTTCAAGCGATTGTGCTGGAGTTATCAAATAGTACTTTGACGAAGTCTCATTATTTTGCCATTTCGTGACAATAGAAGATTTCGAATCACTATTTAAAATAAAAAACAACAGTCTTATTATTTCAAGCGATTGTGCTGGAGTAAGTATATCGACGAAAAGGCATATTCAACAATAATACAGATCTGGAATAAGATTATAGGTATATAGTTCCAGTCGACCAGCACAAAATATAACAGATATACGGTATATAGTTCCAGTCGACCAGCACAAAATATAACAGATATACGCAGTGGTGATTTTTGCTAAAAAATATAATTCTTAATTCCAAGTAGGAATTTTCGAGAATTTTAGGTACCGCATGCGAATTCGGCCCTCGTAAAACATTCAAATTCGCTCGAATTCAAATTATTTTTATACCATTCGAGAGCTTGTAAAAAGTTAGAAAATTTAGCGTTTGAATCAATTCCATACCTGTTTTGGGTAAAAAGTTATAAATAGTTGTGCCAGCTTAACAGTTAAGCTAGCACAACACCATTTTTTCGCTAACCACTTGAGTTAGAAAATTTTGGTTTGTGTTAGAAAATAGTTAATAAATAGTTATTAAATACTGGATGATTTTCAATTGATTGTGCCAAAACGGCTGTGTCAGTTTTATATACGTGAAGACTTGATTTCTGTCTAATGGTTGGAGGTGGTCATTTCGAACAGTTTTTATAAGTCCGTTCCGTTTGATCTTGTTGCCGTTTTCTTTGCTGCGATACACATAATTTTGTATTGTTTGTATTTTTAATTTGATATTCTATTAAAACAAAACATGGTACTGGTACATGCCTACATTAAAAGTTAAAGCAAGCGGAATAATTTTAAAATACTACAATTGAAGTCACAAGTTGTACAAACAAAACGTGACAGCCACCTAGATTTTTTCGATTCCATTTGCAGAAGATCCGTTCATGCACAATGTTGTATTTTATTTTTTTATTAGGAAACTATTGCTTTTACGGACACAACACAAGAGTTAAAAAAGTATTGAAATGAACCGTTCTTTTCAACACATATTGAGGAATTTTGTTTCGTTAAAAAGTTCTGGTAAAAAAAGGAATAGGGGTTGCATGTTTCACCCCTTTAAAAGATCACAACAAAATTAAAAAATATTCATAGGTAGCCTTTTCATTGGTAGAATGCCATTTCTTCAACTCTTCAGCAATTTCAAGAAAAAAAACCCTAAAAACTTTTGCACTTATTTGGTAACACCCTGTATGTAGATGTATTTTTGCTAACTGTGAGGTACATTCCTACATGCTTTACTGACTAATGCATTTGGTTTTTTCAAAAAAGTATATAAATCCTTTAATATCCGATACTCTTTCGGAAAGGTATTTCGTTTCTTTAATGATGATCAATCCCAACATTCTTGACATATACTCACGATAAGCGTTTGCAGTTATTGTTTTTCTATTGATCATTCGATCCACAGCTGTGATTTCTAAATTGGCCCTACAGCAAGAGTCGCTATAATATCCAATTACTTCCTCTTTGGTACCAGAGGTGTAGCCTTCAGAAAAGTAGAGTCCCTTTGGATTTGATGATACATGAAGAAGCCCTGAAAATAATCATCAGTTATAGTCTAATCAACAAGTTCAAAAACGTGTTAAATAGATATAAAGCTCCTAAAAATATGAGCGATAGCTCATTCGATTCGGAATGACGTCAAAAAAAATGTTTTTAAGGGTTTATTAGCACGTAAAAAATTGCGATTGTTATTAACAAAATAAGATTAAAAAAAGAAGGTATTTCGTTTTTCGTTAATAATTTCTAAAATAATGATATTTAAGGAATTATGAAAAAAGATCCTGAAAGAGGAGGAAATTTCCCGGAACTCTATCTCTATTATTTATAAAAAAATTTAACGCTGGAAATAGGGCTCCTCATGGTCGTTACGGCATAGGCGTACCGTCTAAAAAGCCGTTATATCACCGAAAATAATTTTTTATAGTATTAAATAACAATTTAAAAATTTGAATAAATTATGGTGTAATCTAGACACTTGAACGAAAAAAACCTCGGTAAAAAAAATGTTCATGTCGATTTTTCAAAAAGTTACACCATTGTTAATTAACTAATTTTTTTTCAATCTCTGTTTTTATAAATTACGACATAAAGATTAAATAATTGTCTATAAAATTTCCTTCGTGGAGCTCTTTTCAATTAGGTACTTAATGAAGAATGCAAAAATTAATAAAATTTATTATTTTGTTAATTATAATTTTTTTAAATTAACAAAAAATGAAATTTCTAAAAAATGTTATCAAAAATTTTTTTTTAATAATATCTTATTATTGCTGTTTTTGCATCTAATATAGGTATTAATTAACATTGGAAAAAAAATTTTTACGTCATTTGTTAAGAAATTGTTTATAAACAGACTATTTTTGGATTTAAAAAAAATTTTACCATCTTATTGCATAAGTAAAAAATTTTTAAAAAAATATTTAAAAATTATTTCATTTTAAAATTCATATTGACCTTTTTCTATGATTAAAGAGAAATAATTTTTTTTTATAAATAATTTCATTGGTTATTAACTTAACAATTTGTTATAAACAAATAATATTAACCGTTATATTTTTTTTCAAAAACTTCAAAAAATAACAAAAACAACTATGTATAACAAAGTATAGAAAAAATTTTTTTTTGTATTTTTTATTATTTATTATTATTATTATTTTTATTTTTTTCTATACTTTGTTATACATAGTTGTTTTTGTTATTTTTTGAAGTTTTCGAAAAAATTATAACGGTTAATATTATTCGTTTATAACAAATTGTTAAGTTAATAAACAATGAAATTATTTATAAAAAAAAAATATTTCTCTGTTAATTCATTGAAATAGGTCATTGATGATTTTGATTAAAAAATTTATTAACAATTATTTAAACAATCGAAATATAAAAAACGATTATAAACAATAAAAAAAATTATTTAAGAAAAAACAATTTTTTTTTAAATCATAATTCTACCTATACAATAAGATGGTAAATTTTTTTTTTTAAATCCCAAAATAGTCTGTTTATAAACAATTTCTTAACAAATGACGTAAAATTTTTTTTCCAATGTTAATTAATACCTATATTAGATGCAAAAACAGCAATAATAAGACATTATTAAAAAAAAATGTTTAAAACATTTTTTAGAAAAAAAAACCAAAAAATTTTATAGACCAATTATTTAAACTTTTATTAATTTATAAAAACAGAGATTGGAAAAAAATTTTGTTAATTAACAATGGTGTAACTTTTTGAAAAATCGACATGAACATTTTTTTTTACCGAGGTTATTTTCGTTCAAGTGTCTAGATTACACCATAATTTATTCAAATTTTTAAATTGTTATTTAATACTATAAAAAAATTATTTTAGGTGATATAACGGCTTTTTAGACGGTGCGCCTATGCCGTAACGACCTCGCGGAGCCCTATTTTCAGCGTTAAATTTTTTTTTATAAATAATAGAGATAGAGTTCCGGGAGGTGCGACTTTTTTATTGGAAATTTCCTCCTCTTTCAGGATCTTTTTTCATAATTCCTTAAATATCATTATTTTACAAATTATTAACGAAAAACTAAATACCTTCTTTTTTTAATCTTATTTTGTTAATAACAATCGCAATTTTTTACGTGCTAATAAACCCTTAAAAAACATTTTTCCAGACGTCATTCCGAATCGAATGAGCTATCGCTCATATTTTTAGGAGCTTTATATCTATTTAACACGTTTTTGAACATGTTGATTAGACTATTAATTGATTGCAAGGATACATTACATGATTTCTCATTCAACATGAGTAATTTTCGAAATTTAAACTTTACAATATATCACACTCAATATTTAAATTACCATTCTAGCCTAATCAATTCTAAATTATTCTGAGATTATAAGTTTTCAGTTTTTTTTCTACCATTACTATTAGCTATTATAAATTTTTTCAGTCCTGATAAATTGAAGAAAATACAGTAACCTGAATATCACTCGTACATTATTCGAAGATTTACCAGAATGATTAAACGAACAACAGGATACTGTTGATGTTTCAAAGAAGTCCACCATTATTAATATTAGATAATAATTAATATTTCATTATTGCTGAAAACCATTATCTGGAAAGGTACTGTTTCAATCGTAATTTCAAAACATATTTTAATATGTATCAAATCTAAAAACTTCAGCAACTAATTCCAAAAGTATTTAACATATTCGAAAAATCATTTCAGTGAATCACACAATGGGAAAAATAAAATAATAATTGTAATAACTAAAACCCGACTACTGCGATAAACCCTTATAAAAGTTTTGACTGTCCGACTACACCTATTTTGTGTGTGTGTGTGTGGTCTCTTAGAGTAAGACATGTATCAGGTGATAATTATCAGATTGATTTCTTGGTGGAACAAATAAAATAGAAATTTGAGGTAAAGCTTTTCTTTTAATATCTTGATCGAAGTTTTAATTGTTCAATTCTTATTGTATTGAAGTTTTGTTCCCTCGGTTCGCATCATATCCTATAGAAAATTTGAATTAATATTTGATTAGTTAATTTAATGTTTACATTTTGATATACAGTGTGACCCATTTAAAATGGAACCACCCCTGTAGAATACGCATTTTTCAATCGATCTCATTTTTTTTTTAATATTAAGCATCGAAAACTATATCTTGACATACATTTTCATAACTTGAGTTTTATTTCCAAGGCACACTATGGTTTTTTTCTTTGTCAAAAACGGCAAAAGTTTATTTGGCAATTTTTGTTTTCAAGTTTGACTACACCACTGGATTCGTAGTCGTTATAAATAAAAATCATCCAAATTTCATAAAAAAATATTGGTTAACAACGAAGTTACAACAACTTCAATTTTGGAAACAAAGTATTTGATTATAATTTTTATTTAGATTATAGACATATTTAAAATCTGGCAACACCGTCGATACAAAGTAGATCACCAGTAAACTTGCACACTTGCACATTGAGAATCCGAAGAATAGCTCATTCCGTTCTACAGTTATGAGTATGGTAATGTGAGCGATTTTGTAATAAAAATCTGACTAGGCCACTGGATTTGTAAATTATATTCCCTTAAAATCATTTATTTAAGTGTAGGTTATAAGTGTATTCGAAGAGAACAGAAAATTTGGAATTCATTTTCAGTTATACAGTAGTACATTCTTCCATAGCCGATAAAAACGAAATGAACAGAAACAAGTTTTAAAGTATTTATTCCACAATGAAACGTCATTAGGCAAAAACTAAAATAAACATTACTGTAAAATTAAATATTTGAATTTTTGTGGCTTCTACCAAACCTCTATTTAGTTCGACACATTTTTCGTATCTATTCCGAATATTTTTTACACTATTTCTTATTTGTTGAGGTGTAATTTCGGCACAAATCCAGTGGCGTAGTCAGATTTTTATTACAATATAGCTTCAACCTCAAATCGCTCACATTACCATAATTTCAGGAGTTATAACTGTAGAACGGAATGAGCTATTGACTTCGGATTTTCACTGTACAAGTTCACTGGTGATCTTCTTTGTATCGGCAGTGTTGCCAGATTTTTAATATGTCTATAATCTAAATAAAAATTATAATCAAATACTTTGTTTCCAAAATTAAAGTTGTTATAACTTCGTTGTTAACCAATATTTTCTTATGAAATTTTGATGGTTTTTATTCATAGCGACTACAAATCAAGGGGTATAGTCAAATTTGAAAAAAAAATTGCCGAATGAACTTTTACCGTTTTTGACAAATAAAAAAAACCATAGAGTGCCTTGGAAATGAAACTAAAGTTATTAAAATTTGTGTCAAAATACAGTTTTTGATGCTTGAAATTACAAAAAAAACAGATTGATTGAAAAATGCGTATTCTACAGGGGTGGCTCCATTTTTAATGGGTCACACTGTACATCAAATATGTTATAGAATCTTACATAATTCATTCATCTAACGAAATAGGATAGCAATAGTCTTGACCCAATCAAGTTCAAGTTCATCAAAATGTTTGAGGCTTCATATGTAAGTATTTAATTATCGGTCTTTAACTTATCATTTGAATGATAATAATGTGTATATGATATTGAGTTTCTTGAGACGAATATGTATTGATTCCATTGAAAGACTAGAACCATCGAGGGTCACTGCAGGTATCATTATAACTTTCCTATCAAGTTGAAAAGGGATACATTCTCAATTGGATATTGAATAGAAATATTCTTCTGGAAATTGAAAAGTATACGCTGGACATTGAACTACATCTGATACATATTGTGAAAGGATCCTAACTCAGAAAAAAAAATCTAAAAGTTAAAATTTGCATTTTTATTCAGATAGTTATTTAATTTTCTATTCCAGTCGCATATAATTCCACATATGATTTTATGAACACCCTGTTCATATTTTCAAATAAATCAACATCCTGTCGAGTTTATTAAACTCCATATATTAGTTTTTTCAACCCAGGGTCTTAATCAAACATACTTTCTTGGAAAACTAATATTATTTCATCTACCTGACGAAACAATGAATATATAAAAAATGGGGTTGTGAATAAAAAGTAAACCGTTGGCACTTATGTGATAGTACAGTGGAATTAGGTCAAATAATAATATAATTCATAACTATCACATTACAGTGGATTTAGGTCAAATTATAATATAATTCATAACTATAACATCCCCTTTCTTAAAGATAATAATTTTAGTATTTATTATTTTGTTAACCTATATATTAGCACCTCTGAGGGGGTTTAACAAACCTTAATTGTTGACTGTTGAAGGAATTTTATAAGCGAAATCTCTATTTATTGTTTTCTGAATTACAATCACTTTCATGATCTGACCAATAATGACTTCTCGGAATCTGAGCTTTTTGTATAGAGGTCTTAGTTTTACGAGTAATCAGATATTTCCTATTTCTAACAATTTTTTTAAACTTTTATCTAACATTATATCATATGATCTAGGTCTGGAGTTTTTACCTAACACTTTTCCAGGAACATTTCTTTTATTAGTTTTTACATATACTGTTTCATTTTTACCGATTTTAGGTAAAGCATTTGACCGTTTGTCATGATAGTATTTTTGACTTATTTGTCTGTCTCCTTAAAAAAAAAACTAAATCGGTGATTTTAATATTTATTTGTTTTAAATGATTTTGTGTAACAGGTGAAATACTCCTTAGTGATCTGTGATTCAGTAATTGTGAATTGTGATTCAGTAATTCTAATAAGGCCAAAATCGGGACCCTTTTAGCTCTTTCGCATTTTTTTTTATCTTTTTGACTGTCTGTATTGTCCTTTCAACTAAACCATTCGATTTCGAATGTTTTGGACTGGAAGTGTGGTGTGAAAAGTCTCACTCGTTAGCAAAACATTGTAACTCGTAGGAGGTTAGTTGAGGTCCATTAAATGAAGAGTTCTGGAATACCTTGACGAGCAAAAATATTTTTGAGTTGGATTATCACGGATTTTGAAGTCTACAAAACATAAAAAATGTTTTCTTTCAATTTCAAAAAGATCCAGTGCTACTTTTTGCCAAGCTCCCCCCCTCTTATTTTTGGAACGATTATACATAAACAAGGGAAATTTGGAAACTGAATATTAAAGGTTGTAAACTTCCCTACTAGTGATGATAGATGACGAAATCGTCAAAGATGACGTCACAAGGCCATTGTGACCAATAATTTTAAATGGAACCCTACGGCAAGCGACACCTCTTTCAAAAGGTATCGAAAAAACCTATTCAATGATACTAATTTTGTTTGTGTTTATGGCAGTTTTGGCAACTCGCTTTTAAAAAACGCAAAGCTGTGATGAATTAAATCAGTTAATACTAAAATTCCAAATTCAAGCTCCGCCTCTGGATAGTTGTCAAATAAGCTGAAGTTTTTGTTAGTCTCCCTAATTCGACGTTTTTGTAATTGTCCAAGTTTTTGTACATTCAATAATTTGTTAAACTGTTGTGAGCCGAACGTTTAAGTGCTTCAAGAAGGGAAATGGTACGTGCTTTAGGTGATAAAGTAGCAGCGATCCTAATTCTTGGTGAAACTGGACAAAATATTCATGCAGCAGAACGCCTTTTTAATGAGAGGTTTCCCGATCGCCCCGTTTCGAGGACTTATTTAAGGGAGCTTCTTCGTAAGTTTGAAACAACGGGTAGTATTAATGATGCGAAACGATCTGGCAGACCACAAATTTCTGATGAGAAAAAAATTGATATACTGGCAGAAGTAATAGTTAATCCTACTTCTTCAACAACTCACGTTACATCTACCTGTGAAGTCAGTCGACGTACAGTACACATGGTGTTGAAAAAAAACAAATTTCATCCATACAAATTAAAAATGGTTTATCAACTCTCAGACGACGACCCAGAACGAAGACTAGAATTTTGTGAAAATATGGAAACTAAAATTAACCAACAGCCAGACTATGTCAAAACAATTTGTTTCAGTGACGAAAGTACTTTCTATCTAAATGGAAATGTAAATACACAGAAAGTGAGGTATTGGAGTGACGCAAATCCTCCCCTGTTTCGTGAAACACATACCCAATTTCCCCAGAAGGTGAATGTTTGGGCAGGTATCCTGGGAAACCTGACAATATTGACGTTCTAAAACAACGTATTGTTGCAGAATGTGAGGCTGTTTCCACAGACACATTTGCAAAAGTACGAGAAGAGTTTAAAAATGGGATATTTCACTGTCAGGAAGTAAATGGAGGTCACTCCGAGCAATTTCTTTAAGTAGTTACTGATTCTTAAATCTGTAATTAATATCATACTGAATGGAATTTAAATTTTAATGTTTACTAATGAGCCATTAAAACTGCCACAAACACAAACAAAATTAGTATCATTGAATAGGTTTTTTCGATACCTTTTAAAAGAGGTGTCGCTTGCCGTAGGGTTCCATTCAAAATTATTGGTCACAATGGCCTTGTGACGTAAAATTTGACGATTTCGTCATCTATCATCACTAGTAGGGAAGTTTACAACCTTTAATATTCAGTTTCCAAATTTCACTTGTTTATGTATAATCGTTCCAAAAATAAGAGGGGGGGAGAGGACTTTTGAGAAGCACTGTATATATATATATATATATATATATATATATTTTATAAATCATCTTGTACCTGTAACAGAACTTCATTTACTGATTTGCACACTTTGGCAAAATGATTCGATTTCTTACACTTCGCGCACATTTTTCCAAATGTAGGACATTTGTTTTTCTCATGGCAGGTTCCACAGCGATAACAGTTGAACATTGATTTCACTCGCGCACTTTCACTTTTAACCCCTTGGAACTGCGTTGATCCTTGACTATTTGATGGTCTATTTCTAAGATATGCCGTTTCCCTTGAAACGAATCTTGCCTGCTGTGTTCTATTTCTTCCTTGGTTTCCTTTTTTGTTTATTTTATCCACTGTTAATTCCTTATTTCCTGTGTTTGAAATTATTTGTAACTGCTCTTTGCTCCTTTCAGCCACTCTACTCTCAACAGCTTTGGTGAATGTAAGATTTTTTGTTCGTATCCATTTATTTTGAAGCTCTGCATCAGAGTTAAGACCCAGTATTAATTTACTTGTTATTAAGCTGTCGGTAAGTTGTCCAAACTCACAAGACGCACTCAAGTCACGAAGATCAGTAATATATTCATCTAGTTTTTTATCCCTTTTCACGTTTTCCTCTGGATTGAAGTAATTTTCGAATTTTTCGTTGAAGAAGATCAAAATCTGTTTTATCTTCGCCAGCTTCAAACGTGAAATTATTATAGATCTTTAATGCTCTGTCTAATGCAGGTCAATAGTAACGATGATTTATATTCAAAAGATTCATTCGTAGTTCTTGTTGCTTGTAGAAACAGCTTGAATTTTTTATTGAAAAACTTTCAATTATCTGACGGGTCCTCTACACCATCGGCCATGATGGGCGAATACAGGCGATCTCGAACGTGTGGAGGGCATAATCGCCTGTAATTGCCCATGATCGGTGACGATCGAGCTGTTGAGTCCGGCCATATACAGGGTGTTATGAATTAACAAAACACACCTGTAACGCCAAACTTTTTGTTAGATAGAGAAAACAAGCCTGGAGAGCATCGACTGACTATCTGAGGATGGTCGAACCGAGATTATGTTCCTGGAGCGGCCTACAGGAAATACCCCTTTCTCTCTATGCTTGGGCGTGAGTTGTTTATTTAGGAAATACGTACCGTGTTTCAGAAAGATTCGAAAAATATAATAATGCACTCATAAAAATGTTAAGAATATACATATATATTTAATAAAAGTTGACAAACATATTTCATCCGTTCTATAAACGGATAATATGATACAATATTCAGAAAAACACAAATAGAGGGTAGTTCACTTGAAGTTAATTTTACATCAGTCTACAAATCAAATAGATTGACCAAAAACAATAGTGATATCAATTGTCAAAAACGGCTGGAAATAATTTACTTTTGAAAATTTTGGTAACATGAAATTATGGAGATACATTTAAAGACACATTCGTATTATACAAAAAATTCAATTTGCCCACACATAAATACATAAAAATACATATGAACTTACTCCAACTCAGCATGGCCAACACTGTTCACTTGAGAAGGCTTTTAAACGACAATTAGTTTAATTGTATTATTATTTGGATTAATCTCGCTGAAAATTATTTTTATTTTTTACTCGCACGGTATATTAGATTATCGCTGTATGGATACGGTTTTATATGAGGTCATGAACTATCGATTTGAGGTTTTTCGTTGACTTATCACGTTCTTGAAGCGTTGATCAATAATAGGTAATTTTGGAAAAAATACTGGTTCACTGGTGAATTCACTTGGTTGCTGTTGTTACGAGGATTAAGCTTGAATGTAATTTCTCTTCTTATTAGTTCGCACGTTCTCTAATCTGATCTAGCTTGCTCGCGTAGTCGTCTTTTTTATTATCTACCACTTGAATAGCCATGTTTTATAGACTTGAATTTATTTCACTATGATCTGACTGAGCATGTTACTCTGTTCTCAGAATGACTCCTTCTCGTTCCGCGGTTCTCGTTTTATAGGAATCCATGGTCGTGTTTTTGTGTGTGTGTCCGCGGAGTGGGATAAAGTGTTTTGTTGTTGCATTTAATCGTTTACTTGTAAAAATAAATCATTTTATTAATAATTAATGGCTTGTTGCTGTCATACGCGAATGGATAAATACGAGTGATGTTATCTCTCTCGCGATTGAGTTAATGGGCTGTCGTAATCTATAATTTATAGCGTTTTTCTGTCGTCACAAATACATAAAACAGTTTTATATTTCGTGGCGCAATGTAATTAGGCGAGCTGTCGAAAACTCTGAATTTATACTTTTGTTTTTCAGATACGCGTCTAGGAGGTGATGATATATTAATAGCTATATCGAGAAAAGGGTGATGTTTTATAGGACTTCTTAAGTGCCTTTACTTATCTTCAAATGACGAAATATTTTTAATGGGCTTCTTTTTTCGATTAGCTTGGTAGTGTGGAGGATTTCTGATTTTATTATCTTTCCTAGTGAACTGGTTTTCTGGCTATAACGTTCATATTAAGGAATCTCGTGTCGTTTCTTATGAATGAAAATGTTTCTGTAATTATGGGGCATAACAGAGCGTGATCGCCGTTGTGTCGATTTTTCTACGAACATCAAAAGAAGTTCGGCCGTGATCGTGCGCGTGCCCACACGCCGATCACTCAGTTCATATTTGTTTATGGAATGGTAAGGAGGCGTGCTATTTGTCGTAAATGAGTATACCTACAAGTAATATTCATTTACCCTGGCGAAAGTCGGCGCAAGCTGTCATTAGACCCGGTCGATTTTATTGGTTCGTTGTTATGACCATAGGCGTGTATGTTATTTGGATTTTAAAATTTCCACCCAATGAAATACTAGGTAATAAAATAATATTATTTCCTACTTCTTTCTGAAAGTTTGCAATACAAAAGTGCAGCAATCAAGGAAGGGAATAAGAACATTAGGGCAATAGGGCATGAAACACACCAAAATCACTTTTCACAAGGGTAGATGAGATGAAACAAACCAAATGAGCGAAATCAAAACTGAATGCAAAAACAGAAAACCGATTTACAAGAAAGTATTCAACAACAAAAAGTATTAATCACAAAAGCAATAAAGACAAATCGTTTGGTGGAATTCAATAAAATCTCTCCGGAAATTGTTCGAAAAGAAATGAAGGTCGGTTAGCCGCACAAAAACGTACTTGGTAGGGTTTATCCATTTGAAGCAATATGTGAAACAAAATAAGGCTTGTGAAAACATTATGCGGTAAAAGTAGGTATATTTGAGAAAAACTGATACAATTAATATTCTTCAACAGACTTGCTTTCGTCCAAACTATTTTCATTGGCATTTATTATAATGGGAGGAAAATCACTATCAAGTTGTATTATTGCACGGTCTAGGTATTTGTCTTCTACAGAAATTACATGTTGACACCTTTTTCTCCAGTCGGTTATTGTTATGTTACTGAATTCTTCTTCGGCAAGTTTTTTCGCGTCATCCAATTTGCAAGTTGTATTTCTTTGAACCACATTATTTTTTACTGTAGCTCAATTGGGTTCAAATCGTGTTGATAAGGCTGATAAGGGTAGTCTTGACAGCGAGTGGCCATGCTGTTCAAGTAAAGTATCATATTTGTAAATTTTGTATCGATCTTTGTTTTGTTTTATAATATTATATAATTGAGGTTTCAACATGTCCGGATTGAATTGAATATTTTTTGCATTCAACCAGTTTACCATTTCTGCTCTTTTGGATCTCGTTGTTGGGGCGGGGTCAGTTTGAACACTGTGATAGGATGCATTATCGACAACTATTACGGACCGTGGTGGAAGGTTTGGTATGAGTCTTTCATTGGAAATATTTGAAAATAAACCCTTGGTGGTCTCATCTGTCTAACTCTGTCCACTATGAAAATATGTTTCGTCTAAACAAACAATGGGTCGGTTTTGACTGAACTTCTTATTTTTTTGTAATTAAATTCTCTGACACTTTATACCTTCAAACAATGCTGCTATTCACTCATGGGACATCCACCCTATCGTTATGATAAAAATAATATTTAGATGGAAAACAAGTTGTTTTTCTGAACCTAACCCCGCCCATTTTTAATGCGATATATTCCTGTATAAAAGTAAAGCTCGGTAACAATCAACGGTTAGTTCAGAATCAGAATTCATTCAGAAAATTTCAAACTGTGCGGTCCACATCATATTCAGTAAAGTTTGAGAATTAATTAATTCTCTTGATTTGTTTGAAAATATGAACAGGATGTTCATAAAATCAGATGTGGAATCATCTGCGGCTGAAAAATATTTGTATTCAATATTCAATTGAGAATGTTTCCCTTTTCAATAATTAATTCTAATTCAGAATCAGCACGGCTCAGTTCATTCATGCAGTTTTGAGATACAGTTCTACTAGTTTGGCAGTCAGACCCATCAATTAATTGAGTTGAAATGATTCAACAAGTTATTTTCAAATTATATTATAATCAAGTCAGTGCTTCGGAATAACACAACTATTTAATGAAGGTTATAGAATGTTTTCGTAATTAGTACCAAATGTGAGTAATGAATAGATATACATGAAGAAGCTCGGATTGAATGAAATATAATAGGATAAAAAAGTAAAATCCAAAGTAAAACAACTAATTAAACTAAAAGTTCAAGTGTGCAGAAATCCTAGGAGAGGAGGCAGACTGAAATCAACATGTATAACATGCAATTAATATAATTCACTGAAGAACTATGTTTTAATTAATGATGATAATAGAATATGTCAGATGTGTTGTAATATAATATTGGCAATTCAAATTTACTATACCAGGCGAGCCTCCTGCCCCCCCCCCCCCAATACAACTTGTATAATCTACAACAACTTGGGCGATAACCAAGAGTGGGCAAGACATTGTTATTTTCATTCATATGACTGCCAGTAGATGGTTTTGTTCATAATCGAATTTTATACTACGAATACTGTTTCAAAATTCAAATGTATATTTATAAAAGACCACATCCTAATAGAATTTCATGATAACTACTTATACAATTTTATCTCATGCCCACTTCAAACTTCAAGTGATATATGGCAAAATTTGTCAATTAAATTGCTGGCTCCTTGGAAATCGAACTTGATGAGTTGACCGAACCATCATTCAAATTAGTTAGGTTACTGATCCTAGTAGGTAGAATAGCTAGCAGTGGTTCTAATAAATTTGTATATTACATCCCTGGAAAATTATATGGATGTTAGGAAATACTCACCTGATTCAGTATCTTTGGCTCTCACTTCAATAGTCCAAGTCCCCTGATCGCAGCTTGATAAAAGTACTTTTGAACAATCACTTAGAAAGGTGTAATCTAAGCTCGGTTCGGTAGTGTCAGTGATCTGAGAACCCACATCTACTAGTACCTTTTTTGTTACTGATTCAGATCCAAGACTTGCCGAGAAAGTTATCGTATCTTGATAAGTCCCATATTTCAACGATAAGGTTAGCGTAACTATAGCGGTTTGGTGAGGACTTATAATTTGTCTGTAAAAAAATTCGCCTTATATTATCAAATGAGAATAATGCGCCACCATCCCTATCAATTGTCTGGATTGATTTTACTTGATAGGTCACCCAAATAATATGTTTTTGGAATGACAAACTTATTACATGAGCAAGAATTTAAAAAAATGGTGGCAGGAAGGAACAACTCCTAAATTTTTTAATTTAACATTTGATCTCAGTATACCTTGTGCCGATTTAGTAATTCTTATCTTGAAAGCCGTAACATATAGAGAAAACTTTGAAAGAAAAACTTTTTAGTTGCTGAAGTTGTTTTCAACTGTACATTGTTTCACAAAAGCGGGACAACTTGAAGTCGACTTTGGTAAAATAGAACATTCTATATTTTTCAACCGCAATTTTTGTCGATGTAAATAAAATAAAAATTATTGGCAGCGTTGCCAAGTTATAATTTATTTTTCTATTTTTGCCACTATTGCAGGATCATGATGAGTAAGCCATAGTTTATTAATACGATTTTGTAATTATTTGCTGCAGGCAGTAGTATCATTCTAGTATTTTCGCGATATGTTTAGTTACAGGGTGCTCAAATGCTAATTAAGGATTTTGGGAAATTCAGATGAAATGTATTCTTGTTTTTAAATAGAACACTCTGTATTTTTTTACCTAGAATTGATCCCACATTCTACTGCTATTTTATCGATTTGAAAAGAAAAAATTATTTGTGGCGGTGCCAAATTATAAGTTATTTCCCTATTTTTAGCACTATTCCAGGTTCGTTGTGTGAAGCATTGTTAATTCATGAATCAGATTATGTAAATATTTTCTCCAGACAGTGAAATTTGGGTTCCACATGGTTCATAAAGGCATTTGTGCGATATGCTTATTCACAGGCTGTCAAATTGGAATTTAAAATTTTGTTGAATTCAAACGAAATTATTTTGCTGTTTTCAAATGGAATACTCAGAATACTTTATCTGTAATCAATGTGCCTACTAGGACAATCCAGGATCGTTTGATATCACGAAATATGTCTCTATTGTTCGCGGCGTTCCCAAATTGAACATGATCTTGAATTGCAGCATCGGAGCATAATAGTGGATATTATGACGATTAAGAAAACCATTTATGTGAAATTTTTTGTGCCCATTGACCAAATTAACACTTCATTCAATATAATTTTCTGTAAGTTCAAAAATCTCCAATTCAGCGCTGTCATCTAGAAATTGTAGGAGGGTCGATATGGCTCTCCAGCCTCTCCGTACTTCGACCTATAAGGTCTTTTGTACATTACCCTTCTATTCAAGACCAGGGATTCCGAGACAAGTTCCTGACATCTGAGGAAGTTAGTGAAACCGAAACATAACACCAAGAATTTGAAATAAGATTGGAAAATCGAAATTTCCAAAACCGGAAACATCGATAATAAAAATGATAAACAAGACAATGAACTGGGAATCAGCAAGTCATTTGAAATTGTCGAATGTTAACAGGAAATCGAGATACTGAGACATGATACATCATTGGAAAGAGAGATTATGTTTGATGGAAGCTCGGAGAATATTATGGAGAAGAAAAAAATATTAGTCCTTGGAGATCAATATGTACAAAGCTTCGCTCGTGTCTTGAAGTTTAAAATAATTGGGACTGAATATGATGTGAATAGTTGAACCAAATATTGAGTTAAGTAATCTGACTGAAAATATTTTCTATGACACCATTACACATGGACAAAATGACTGTGTTAATAATGCTCAATAACAGTAATGTAAGTAATACCACAACATTAAACCGGGCAATATTGCACATAAGTAAAACAAGATACCTTATTATAAATTCTCAATGCCGTACACCTATCGATAATATTGTGAATAATAGAATTAGTAAGACTGTCCTCAATTTTAGGAAATCAAATCCCAATTCGTCAATCAATTTCATAAAATATACTAACACTCATAATAGCAAATTTGGAGTCTGTGAGAAAATCCAGGCCCTCATTGTAGACAAAACCAGTTCTAAAATTGCCATAAAAAAGTTAATATGATAAACAATAACATTAATGAGAATAATGATGATTTTTTCGAGGCCTCAAGTGATATTAATGAATATATTATTAATAATAGTTATATTGTAATGAAAAAATACATGGGGAGGAGTTTAACGTGCAGCGCCGCAGTGGCGGAATCTGACAAACTGGTCCAGACAGTATCACTTATCCCCATTTACCGCTGTGATAAAAAGGGTGTCTACAAAGTGTGATAGTTTAAATTTTTCGGTCACAAACGTCAAAACATCATTTGTGTTGTGATTCGGCAGGTAAAGGCTTCGTTTCAAAGAGAGGCCCAGTCTCGAAAGTGCGCGTATAAAAAATGAATGACAATGAACGAATTAGCCGCAAATAACCTCGAATCAAATGTAAATGACGTGAAGGCAAGCCCCCACGTTTATCTAATATTACTAGCTAAAAACGCTGTGGTGGTGATGGTTCCAGTTCTCCGGCGCAACGAGACTGCCCCCCCCCCTCACGTACACCGGAGAACAGGTTCCATCCTCCACGCTGTAGTTCCTGATGGTACCTTCGTTGGGGTGAAATTTCGTTAGGAAATAGCAAAACCACGTATGATCTTGCTATTTCCTATCCAGACGGTGCTACGTGGAAGACACCCGATGGCTACATTTACCAGTAATTCCACGGCCCGAACCCGCGTACGTTTAGTGGGTTACAAGCAGCAAGCGACAACTGGCAAAAGCAACCAACCCCGCCCGCGCAATTGTTTTTGTTATTTATCCATTTGACTCTACTGAATGAATCGAAATTTTCCCTTTGAGGAATAATTTATTCTGAGAAGTGGAATCAGTGACAAAATGAAATATTAAATAAAATACAAGGTACTCTGATGATTAGGACCATTAGGGTTAAAGTAAAAAATCGTTTATATTCTGGGAAAGTGTAAGACACAATTAGGGAAATATATGTTCAATTTGACAGCCTATAAGCAAAAATAACGAATGATCTACTATCTGCAGAAAATATTTCTATAATCGAATTAAATGAATGAGCTATGATTCACACTTAAGGACCTTGCAATAGTGGTAAAAATTGGAAAATAAATTATATCTGGCAACGCCGTAACGGATTTTGACATTCTTCACATCCACGAAAATGCCAAAGAAAGGTGAATCAATTTTGGTTGAAAATACAGGCTTGAAAAAGCCGCCCTCAAGTTGTCCGGCTTTTGTTAAAACACCCTGTACAGTTTAGAATATTTTCGAGTGACTTCAAAGTTGCGTTTTTCTATTTATGACTTTAAATATACCGAATAATTACCACTAAATGAGCACACGGTATAAAAGCAAAATATACTGATCTAAAAACTATTAATTTTTTCATGATACCCTTCAACAGTTAAATTTCACTTATAAATGTGGCGCCACGCTAACATTTCTCGTATAACCTTGAAAACATCAAGGATAAAAAACAATTTTATCTTTAATCTCCAAAATTAAAATTTTAATTAAATTTTAATATTTGTAGTAAGTTTAATTTTATTTATTGTAAGTAAATGTAAGTAAATTGAAAATAATAAGTATAAAGTCATTGACAAAAAAATAATATTTTATGTATAAAAAGCGTTGCCTTTTTTCCCTTTTTTTTAGTTTTTTCAAACTATAATTTTTGGTAGTAATGATGTCTCTCAACTTTTTAACTTCTTTTTAAGGAATAATCTTTATCTACTCCTATTAAAATATATATTGATTATACAACTGCTTTTGAGCAATTAATAGTATCTTTAAACAAACAACTCACTACTATAACTCACTGTAATAAATCGGAAAAGATTCTTGGAATTATTTACGAACCGAATATCAAGGTGGCTCTGTTCTTCTGTACAAGCCGTTTGGCCGAAAGGGAACAATCCATTATTGTTATTGAGGGGAGTAATGTCACTTGAATAATTTTGACGTTTTCAAATTAAGTTAATACATTATTCTGAATTTTGTGCTGAAAAAGATGAATTCCGATAGTGAAGATGAATTATTATGTACACCTCCAGAAATAAGACAAGTAGCTAATGTTACCATACAGAATTTATTGCCCAAAAAATCCCAAAACAAATATAAAGGTGTATACAAAAATTTTCAAGATTGGTTTAGCAGCAAGAACATTAAGTCATCGTTCACAGAAAATGTACTTTTGGCATATTTTAGTGAACTTAGCACTAAATATAAAGCATCGTCACTATGGACTTTCTACTCCATGCTAAGAAGCACTCTCAACATAAATAATGGAATCAATATAGAGAATTATTTGAAATTACGCGCGTTTCTTAAATGTCAATCAGAGAAACATGTAGCTAAAAAGGCAAAAACTTTTAGGCCAAAACAACTTAATAATTTCATAAATGAAGCTCCTGATGAGAAATATCTGGCGACAAAGGTAGTAGATCTCACAATATTCAATCGTTTTTATCATCTGGTCAATTACATAATTTATTTTAGGTTGCTTTAATAATGGGCATTATGGGTGCTTGTCGTACAGCAGAATTGCACTCTATGCAAATTACAGATTTAGAAGATCATGGATCTATTTTTATGGTCAGTGTACCAAATACAAAAATTGCCAGAAAATTCACTGCTACTGGAAATTTTTATACCATAGTTAAGAAATATTTAAATCTTCGTCCTACTGATATATCGCAAACAATATCATTCTTTAAATTTCAAAATGGAAAATATCACTCACAAAGAATTGGCATTAATAAATTTGGAGCAATGGGGAAAGACATTGCTACATTTTTAAAATTACCACACTGTAATTTATATACAGGGCATTGTTTTCGCCGCTCGTCGGCAACTTTATTAGTAGATGCTGGAGGGGATATAACGGCACTGAAACGCCATGGTGGTTGGCGATTAACTACTGTGGTTGAGGGGTACGTTGATGATTCCGAAAAGAATAAGACAGATACTGCAAATAAAATATACAGTTCTATAACACCTCAACCAGTTAGTACATCAACAACATAATATATGCAACAAACCCAAAATGAAACAATAAACTTGCATAATTCAGTCCCACATATTCAGTTTACTGGTTGTTCAAACTTCACAGTTAATTTTATTAATGAAAAAAATGAGTATTTACAATTAAAATTTTTATAGCATTGTTATAGGTAATTATTAAGATTTATGAATGAAGTTCTTTCTCTGTACTTCTATCTTAGTATTTATTGTTATAGTCGTAGATAAAGTATAGTATTCAACTTGCGGTAATGGTCATAACTCACTTGATGAATTACAACACTCGGCTTCGGCTCGTGCTGCAAACTTCATCTGCGTGAGTTATGACCTACATTACCGCTCGTTAAATAATATTTCAGTGCGAAGTTATGAGTTATTATTTTGCAAATAACAAAATAATAACCAGAGATCGACATAGCTATCATGTCATAAAATTAAATTACCTCATTGTACTCCTTTGTCGAACAAACTGATATTACCTGTAAGGCGTCATAGTTCCTAGGATGGATTGGTCATCTTTGCAGAAGAACCTCACGTCGGCAGCAGTTGTTCTGTAATTTGTGACTTCAAATGTTATAGTAGGTGACCGTCCCCCTGTTGTAATGACTTCTGATCCCAAACCCACCTCTATGGATACAATTGGTTGAGGAAAAATGTCGCTGTAGGAGTATTCATTCACATATGTTATACGTGAAAACTGGTTACCTAAAAATATTCATATTTTTGAGTACACATTCTACTTTTGGTCAGGACAGAAAGAAATTTTTTCTACTTTTTCATATGTACATTTCCGAATGAGATGGTTGGCTGATAAAAATCTGTTAACAATGTTGAATAGTCTATCATATGAGTTCAAAAGGAAAATATAAGTGGGTGGCGCCGCCATGTATACTTGTTTTTTTTGAGTTGTACATCCTGAAGTATACAGTGCTTCTCAAAAGTCCGCTCCCCCCCCTCTTATTTTTGGAACTATTATACATAAACAAGTGAAATTTGGAAACTGAATATTAAAGGTTGTAAACTTCCCTACTAGTGATGATAGATGACGAAATCGTCAAAGATGACGTCACAAGGCCATTGTGACCAATAATTTTAAATGGGACCCTACGGCAAGCGACACCTCTTTTAAAAGGTATTGAAAAAACCTATTCAATGATACTAATTTTGTTTGTGTTTAAGGCAGTTTTGGCAACTCGCTTTTAAAAAACGCAAAGCTGTGATGAATTAAATCAGTTAATACTAAAATTCCAAATTCAAGCTCCGCCTCTGGATAGTTGTCAAATAAGCTGACGTTTTTGTTAGTCTCCCTAATTCGAAGTTTTTGTAATTGTCCAAGTTTTTGTATTTAAAATTTTTTTGATCGAACGTTTAACTGTTTTAGCAGCTTTTGGTACTTTTAATATTTTTGTACATTTTAATAATTTGTTGAACTGTTGTGAGCCGAACGTTTAAGTGCTTCAAGAAGCGAAATGATACGTGCTTTAGGTGATAAAGTAGCAGCGATCCTAATTCTTGGTGAAACTGGACAAAATATTCATGTAGTAGAACGCATTTTTAATGAGAGGTTTCCCGATCGCGCCGTTTCGAGGACTTATTTAAGGGAGCTTCTTCGTAAGTTTGAAACAACGGGTAGTATTAATGATGCGAAACGATCTGGCAGACCACAAATTTCTGATGAGAAAAAAATTGATATACTGGCAGAAGTAATAGTTAATCCTACTTCTTCAACAACTCACGTTGCATCTACCTGTGAAGTCAGTCGAAGTACAGTCCATAGGGTGTTGAAAAAAAACAAATTTCATCCATACAAATTAAAAATGATCCATCAACTCTCAGACGACGACCCAGACCGAAGACTACAATTTTGTGAGAATATGGAAACTAAAATTAACCAACAGCTAGACTATGTCAAAACAATTTGTTTTAGTGACGAAAGTACTTTCTATCTAAATGGAAATGTAAATACACAGAATGTGAGGTATTGGAGTGACGCAAATCCTCACCTGTTTCGTGAAACACATACCCAATTTCCCCAGAAGGTGAATGTTTGGGCAGGTATCCTGGGAAACCATATCGTTGAGCCTCTTTTTTTAAATACTAATTTAACTGGTGAGGTTTATCTGGAGCTGTTGCAAAACGCAATAGAACCGTTAATCCTTGAAATTTTGGAAGATAATCCAGATGAATTCGGCAATTTGGAAATAAAATTCCAACTGGATGGTGCTCCTCCACACTATTACGGTGCAGTGAGACGGTATTTGGATGAGGAGTATCGTGGTAGATGGGTTGGACGACGAGGTTCAACGGAATGGCCAGCTCGATCACCGGACCTCACACCTTCGGATTTTTTTCTGTGGGGGTACCTTAAATCGAAGGTTTACGCCACTGAACCTGACAATATTGACATTTTAAAACAACGTATTGTTGCAGAATGTGAGGCTGTTTCCGCAGACAGATTTGCAAAAGTACGAGAAGAGTTTAAAAATAGGATATTTCACTGTCAGGAAGTAAATGGAGGTCACTTCGAGCAATTTCTTTAAGTAGATACTGATTCTTAAATCTGTAATTGATATACTGAATGGAATTTAAATTTTAATGTTTACTAATGAGCCATTAAAACTGCCATAAACACAAACAAAATTAGTATCATTGAATAGGTTTTTTCGATACCTTTTAAAAAAGGTGTCGCTTGCCGTAGGGTTCCATTTGAAATGATTGGTCACAATGGCCTTGTGACGTCATCTTTGGTGATTTCGTCATCTATCATCACTAGTAGGGAAGTTTACAACCTTTAATATTCAGTTTCCAAATTTCACTTGTTTATGTATAATCGTTCCAAAAATAAGATGGGGGGGAGGGGACTTTTGAGAAGCACTATATAATCTTTTGTTCTCTCGTACCAGTTTTCATTTTCATTCAGATATTTGTTATAATTATTTGATTTAATAGATATTTGAATTAAAAAGTTTAATTTGTTAGCATGCCTTCCTAAACGAATTAACTATCGACGGCACGAAACTTGCTTTTTAAAAATCAATTTTATTACAATAATTAAAATATACAATTATAAAAATACGTGTTGCTAAGTCCAAGTGCGAAATCTGAATGAATTTCCGGATCGTTCGAAGGTGGCTCGTCCCATGAGATAATGTCTACTCAGCATCTTGGATGGAGTGGTGGTGACATAATTCCTCCTCCCGAAGATTCAACTATGGAGAGCAGCGGGGTAGTTGAACGTTTGACAGGTTCATCCCTTCCATTGGTGCCGCTTCTTGAGATGCCCCCTTTGCAATACACCTCGCAAAAAGTTTCTTGTAGATGAAGTAGATGGTCGAAAGAATAATTGCTATGTAGATTGCCAAAGTCCACATACTGGGTGTTTGGGAAAATCCATGACTATCTGTGGTTTCCGGGTTATTTAAGATCAGTTGATTTTTCAGGTTCTGGAGTCCTTCCAAGTTGATGTCATCCAGATGAAAGTTATATTCGATTTCTTCAGAGGATTTCGATCCAGATCCAATTCGGGTATCAATACTATTTGATTTTTATTAATTACCTTCTCTTCATTGACGATATTGATCTGATCGGTATTGATTTTGCAACCTACTGGAATATCGATTAAGTGGGATCCAATGATTTTTTGGATTTCTTCTTGTTCTCAGCATTGGAGGTGGATGGTGGTTTTATTCGGGAATATGGCGATCCATTGAGTGGAATCGTCCAGTTGATTTATTATCGGCTTGGTGATTTTGACATCGATTTGTTTGCAGGTGGATCTATCTTTCATGTTCAGGAGTTGCAGCTCGCAGATATCTCCAGAAATCTCCCTGATGTACATTTTGTTGCAGAAATAGAATTGGGGTTTGACTTTGACACAAATGTCGCTTTGAAATGTGAAGTACACAGAGTTTTTTAACAAATGTGAGTTTTTTGGGATCAATGCCTTGAACTGACTTTGACTATACACGGGGATTGGATATAAATGGTAATAATCGAAATCGTATGGATATGTGTGTGAAGTAGATAGGTTATTTTATTGTTTGATATGAAACATTCTATATTTATTATCTTTTCGAATTTCAAGGTGTTTTCCAGAGTGATTTCAAAAGGAAATTGATTGATTTCAAGGATTTTTTCTAATTTCGACAATTCTGTAAAGAGATCAGTGATAGTTATTATACTAGGATGCATAATATTGAGTTTAGCAAAGGTTAAAGAGTTTTCGATATTCTGTAATGCTAAATTGATAATTTCGTACATATCTATCAGTTGATTGACAATATCGTGAACGTATGCTCTATTTTCATTGTAGGTTTTCTTCTGGAATATAGCGACAATATGATATATTTTTGATTAAAGTAATTTTTCGTTATGGAATATTTGCTGAATGGTTTGATTGAATTTATTGATCAGATCTATTGAAATTGAATTTTGCTTCAGAACACTAGAAGCCAATTTCTTATGGTTTCCCTCAAGTACTCTAATTAGCTTCTCGTAACGTTCGCCGTCTTCTGCGTCGAGATTTCCTGTAATCGATTTAAATATTGATCCTATTCCATTTATCAATCCTCTTTTTATTCTTTCAGGATGTGGAATAATTTACTTTCGTTATATCCAAAATTTTTATATAGTTTTCAGTGTCTGTTGATGAGTCATTGCTGATACTAAGTGCTTCCAAAATTTGTCCATGTTGATGGTGTAATTTATTAATTTCGATAATTATTGGGTTCTCAACTCAGTACTGAATTAGCGTGTGTTGTATTCTTGAATTTTGGCGGTTTCTAATTTTAAGGGTTTTTTTTTTTTTTCTGCAGGTTTCCAAAGTGACCACGAAGGGGTGTGATGACTGAACTTGACGGGTTAATCTCGAAGAGACTGCCAAAGCAGGAACGATTGTTGATATTTCAGAAGAGCATCGCCCATGAAAATATCTATAAAATAGAGACAAATCGCCAACTTTTCTACGGTGTTCCAGACAAGTGAGCGAGTTTTTAAGCGAGGCATCACCGACGAGACGAATTGCCCTTTTTTGGACAGAATCCAATAGCCTCAGGATATGTTTAGGTGCCGCACTCCAAATATGGGAACAGTATTCCAGGACAGGTCGGATCTGTGCCTTATAGATCATAAGCAGCTGACTGGGGATGAAATAGCTCTTGGCACGAAACAGAAAACCAAGTTTTGGGATGCACTTTTGGCAATGGACCTCACGTGATTTTCCCAGGAAAGGTTATTGCTGATAGTAATACCAAGCATCGATATGGATGGCTTCAGTGGTATGGTTACTCCTGACAAAGTTATGTTAGGCATAGTGAGATCGGCTTTTCTAGAGAAAAGACATGCTTGTGTTTTGTTTGCATTGAATTCTACCAAGTTATTAGATCCCCATTCGAGAATTGTTGCCAAGTCCATATTTATATTATTAACATTTCTTCCTCGTTCATTTCTGGTTTCACGGGCTGATATAGGGCCCTGGAAGAGAAAGCGGTATGGAGGGTACTATCATCGGCAAAGCTGTGTACTGGACATGAAGTTGCTTTCAACAGGTCGTTGATGTGAAGTAGAAATAGTGTTGGTGCGAGAATGGATCCTTGCGGAACACCAGCATTTATGAGTAGAGTGTCAGATGAAACTCCATCGACCACTACATGGAGAGACCTGTTTGAGAGAAAACTAGCAAGCAGAGAACACAGCTGAGGGGGCAAGCCATAAGACGGAAGCTTGGCGAGGAGTCCCTGGTGCCAAACTCGATCGAACGCCTTGGAGATATCTAATGCCACAGCTAAAGTTTCTCCATGCTTTTCAATAGATAGCTGCCATATATGTGAGACGTAAGCGAGCAGGTCACCAGTTGATCTCTGATGGCGGAAGCCATATTGCCTATCGTTGACAATTCCTGAGTCTTCCAGATATTTCATGAGCTCGATCTTGATGGCTTTTTCCATGACCTTTGAAATAATAGATAGCAGTGCGATAGGTCTGTAGTTGCTAGGTAGGGCCTGTTTGCCTTTTTTAGGGACTGGCTGTACTCTTGCAATTTTCCAATTGGACGGAAATACCCCCAAATTGTAAGAGTGGTTGAACAACTTGCAAAGAACAGGTGTTAGTTCGGGGGCACATTTCTTGAGAACAATCGGCGGGATTCCGTCAGATCCACAGGCTTTGTTGGTGTTGAGACCCAGCAAAATCTTTCTGATAGTACGTTGGCGAAAGGTGATCTCGGGCATGTGACTGTATCATACCAGGGTTGTTTTTTAAATTTATCAGGGTAATTTGTCCAACAAGTAGTAGTCTGAAATATATAGAGAAACTATTTGCTGAAGCTGTAGCTTTTCTTTCGGGGTCTTTTCAGGTTATCCTTGTGTACTTTTTCATGTTTGTTTGTGGAAACAGTCTTGCTGTTTTCGTCTGTTTTTGTAATGATATCGGGTTTTTCAAATGTATTTGCATGTTTCTGTCTCAAGTGTTTCTTTACAAAGTCTTTCGAATTTGTTTCGAAAAGTTCTGGACTATCGCGATTTTTGTTCAATTTTGAAATGACTTTTTCTTTTCGTTTTATGAGATTTTCGTTTATCTGTGAGTAAAGTAATTTAGTTCGTTCTTTGTGTTCGTTCGTATAATCGTTGATCAAAATATTTTCTAAGTCAATATTGAATGGGTTTTCGTTAGTTATATGGCCATTGATTATATCGATTGGTTTCAATTTTGTAGCTGAATGTATTGAGTGGTTATATGCAAGAATAGCGTAAATCATTTTCATTTGAGGGGGTGTTTTTGAGAACCCCCTGGTATTGAGAAGTTTGATATGTTCAATAATAGTTGAGTGGAGTCTTTCCATTTGCCCGTTCGATTGCGGATGATTTGGGGAAATAAAATGAACGTTGACCTTGTGCATTTTTAATAGTTCCTCAATAACGGAATTTTTGGATTCAGAGCCATTATCTACAATAATTTGAAGAGGTACACCGTGATGTGAGAAAAATGTCAGGAGATTATTCGCTACATCAGTGCCAGACAAAAATGGCAAATGATATGCTTGCGCGTATTTCGAAAAACTATCTATTATCGTCAAAAATTTGTTTTTCTCCAAGGTATAGATATCTATATGAATAATTTCAAAAGGTTTGGTGGCTGTTGGAGTAATATTCATTTTTATTTTGATGGGATGTCTTTCATATTTACTTTGGTGACATATTTCACATTCATTAATATAAGTTTGGATTGAATTATGGGGCCAATAATATCGTGTTTTCAATTTTTGGTGCGTTTCGTCAATACCTCGATGATTACTTTTTCTTTCGTGATATGCTTGTACCAGTTCTTGGAGTTCATTTTTATCTGAGACGTCAACGAATTTGAATTTGCATCTTTTAAACTTTAAAGAAGGCCACTTGAAATTGCGCCTAATCACTTCGCAAAAAGGTTCGTATTTTTCTGGTCTTTCGAACAAAAGATGATACTGTACGTTTGGGGCAACGTAATCTTTGACAAAGTTAACAATGTCCTTTTCAAAATTATTTTCGGCAATTAGTACGGTTAGTCGTTGTTTCTTTACGACAAAATAGTTATTTTTGGTTTTACAGGTGAGTGGAAAAATAATTGGGTTTTGTCCGTGGTCGACCGGAGTTTCTAAAATTGATACTTCAACAATAGAATTTTCTTTGGCGTTTGTATGAACGGTTATTTCGTCTTCGTCATGTTCATGAATTGAAATTTGTTTTTGGGGATTTTTGTTATCGTCAATGTCCAGTTGGACTTGTGTCAAAAGGTTATCGTCTTGCTCTATTTTTGACGTTCATTGAATTGGTCGATATATCCATATATATCGTTCGTTTCTTTTGTGTGTAATTCGATGCGGGAGAGTGCGTTTGTGTTAGCTGTTTCCTTTTTGTATATTATATTGTATTCAAGTTCTTCAAGTTTGATTCGCCATCTTAGTAATTTTGAACTTGGATCTTTCAATGAAAATATCCATTGAAGGGGTTAGGGTCAGTTATAATATTGAATTTCCTGCCAAAGGGGTATGGCCGGAAGTATTTGGTAGCCCAAACGATTACCAATAATTCTTTTTCGATTGTACTATAATTTACCTCCGAATCATATATATATATGAATTTAGAAATAACGACTGAAAATTGGTATGAACAGTGGGGAATAACGGGGATCTTCAGTCAGCACAAGTGTTGAACTATGAAAAACTCTTTAATACGTTGGACCGAGCTTTCGTTTCAATTTTGAAACTTCTTCAGGGTCCTAAAATATGTAAATTACATTATTGAGAAAAAAAATACTTAAAATGAAGGAAGTACTTACAGTAATCTGAGTGGTTGATTAATGAACATTAACTTAAAAAAAACGTAAAATATGTAAATATTTGTCGGAATGGTGTTATATCTTTGACGTTTCGAGTGACATTGAAGGATTTGAAGTGACAGATTAATCGTCAAAAAAATATAAAATATGTAGTGGGTGTGTTAATTTTTTTATTATATTCTTTGAGAATCATCAGTTTTAATCCATTTGTAAAAGATAACTGTAGATTTTGCTAAGATTTTCGATATCTGTTTTTTTGTTCATATTTTGATTGGATTTATTAATTTCAATCATTTCAAGAAATAATCTTTTTGAGAATTTTTTTTCTGAATGTAAAACTTGTGCTTCCTCGAATGATATTTTATGGCCTGTTTCAATAGCATGTTGAGCTAATGCACATGATTTCTTGTTGAGTCTTATATCACTTCTGTGAGAGATAATACGATTATTCAAAGTTCTTGAACTTGTACCAATATAGTTTAAATTACAGTTGTTACATGGTATGCTGTAGACAACATTTGATTTCTTCAAATCTGGTGTGGGATCTTTTAACCTCGTATTTAAATTTCCAATAGTCTTGATATTTTTTTGTGAAATGTTTATGTTATTTCATTCTTGAATAATTTAATTATATTTGATGATAGAATTCCTATATTAGGAATTGAAAAATAAATTATCCTTTCATTATTATTTTCTGAATTTGGATTATTTGTGTCATCATTATTAATTTGTCTATCAGAGTTGGTATTGAAAATAATTCTGTTAGGAAGTTTTTTGGGGTAAAAATTATCTAGTAAAATATTTCTGAGAATTTTAAAATTTTTGTTTTTCAATGAAGGATGAACCAACATCTCGATTCTTTTTTTCATACAAAGAATCAAATTTATTTTCATTCTTTTTGAGTGGAAGGAATGATAGTTTATGTATCTTTCAGAGTTTGTTGGTTTTATATACCAATCTGTGATTAGTGAATTGTTTTCTCTACGAATTATTCTAGTATCCAAAAACGGAATACTTTAATTTTTTTCTAATTCAATTGTGAATTGTAAATTTTTATTGTAGTTATTCACTTTTCTTAAAATTTCATCGGATTTATCCATTGGTACTGCACATATAATATCATCTACACATTTTTTTTAAATGGAACTTTTAACGTCAATTGTGGTAATATTTCTTCGAAAAGGTCATCCATTACATACGAAGCAATGATTGGTGAGATGGTAGCTCCCATAGGTGTTCCAAGAATTTGTTTGTAGAAATTTCCTTCGAACAAAAAGAAACTAGATTTGAATATGAATTGAATGATTTCTAAAAATTTTGTTTGTGAAATATTACAGTATTCTTCTATTTTACTCCATCTTTTAGTCATACTTTTCAACACTAATTCTATCGGTATGTTACTGAATAAGGAAACAACATCTAGGCTTATCAAGACATACGTTTATCAATTTTTAGGACCCTGAAGAAGTTTCAAAATTGAAACGAAAGCTCGGTCCAACGTATTGAAGAGTTTTTCATAGTTCAACACTTGTGCTGACTGAAGATCCCCGTTATTCCCCACTGTTTATATATATATATATATATATATATATATATGAATAATAGTTCGAACAAATCGTCTTTTCATTTATATACATCTGTTGGTATATTATGAGGAAATGGCAAAATCCACGTCATTAGGTCAACAAGCTCCACCACAAATTGAGGTGTCATTTAATTTTGTGATTCAATTTCTCATACATTCCGAGTATTAAAATTCTGTGAAATTGGTAACGAATTGAGAAGTCCACTAAGCCGTCCTGATATCGTGGGTAACCATAAAACAGCTGTAGGCAGATTGTGACTCTCTTTGGAATCGTAACAAATCTCTCTTATTTCGTTATATATATATATATATAATATATATATATATATATATATATATATATATATATATATATATCGAACAAATCGTCTTTCATTTTTATTATATATATATATATATCGAACAAATCGTCTTTCATTTTTATTATATATATATATATATATATATATATATATATATATATCGAACACATCGTCTTTCATTTTTATTATTAGTATTGAGTGAAATCTGGAGAAATTTCCAACAGCTGGCAACACCGATAGGGTGAATGTTCGCGGTAGATGGAAAGAGAGTTTAAACTTGAGAGGTTATTTACATAATTCTCTGGAAAAATTTCGTCGGATTTGGTTATTAGCCTTGTTATTGAGTTTATCAGGTTTATTGGCATGTGTTAGTTATATATTATCACTACGTTTTCTTCCACTCATTTGTCTGGTACCATACTACTAGTTTTTAAGTCTTTGAGACACGGCCACATAGTCTCACTGCTGCATTACTGTCACAATCAACTTCATCATGAGTAGTTAGTAGATCATGATAGTCTCCAATTGAAAACGAAAGCTACCGAGACAAAAATTTCAACTTGCCGGCTCAAGTTATTACGTGAATACTAATCACTTCAACTGCACCCTTGGTGTGGCGGCATGGCCAATGAATGTTTCATTGAGTGCGGGGTTGCCAGTTATCACTTCGTGATATATTTTTAATGTTTTATAATTGGAAAAATGGTGACTTAAGGAAAAAAATATAGAACATACCTTCCCTTTCGAATAACGCATTATTTTAGGAGACACCCCTTTTTATATATATATATATATATATATATATATATTAAATACAATACAAAACTTAAGATTAGGTGACATAGTGTATATATATATATATATATATGCACTATGTCACCTAATCTTAAGTTTTGTATTGTCTACTACAGAGCGTTATTGTCATTGGATTGTTATTCAATCTGTTATAACGCCGATGTATTTAAATAAATAAATAAGTAGCGAGGAGTTTATGAATTGATTTAATTAGGTTTCTATTCTGGTAGTCGAAGTTTTGTTTTTATTCTAACACGATTCTAGTGTACTATTAAATATCATGTATTTTACCTTGGATGTCCTTTCCTTGGATCACAACATGGAATGGTTGTCGGGGAACATTAAATACCTCTACATCAATTTCTTTATTTTTCTTCGTATGATCATCTTTTATTACCAAAAGATCTCTCTTCACATTGAAAGCATCTGATAGAGATTTACCATCATTATCAACAAAACTGATATTGTTGATGGAACCAACGTATCCAGTAAAATCTAGTTTCATAATCTTCTTTTTGTTTGTTGTTACTTCTTGCAAACCTGAAAAAGCATGTATTTAACTCATATACATATATATATTATATATATATATATATATATATATCTTCTGAAGATAGAGAATTGCGGTTTGCATAATCTTTATTCATATTAAAATAATAAAGACATGCTGTTGTCAGTAATAACTAGTCAGTGTTTTCCACTATTAGAAATATATATCAATGCAAATGGATATAGGCTATGTTTAATGTCGAAAAATTATTTCCATGAGAATCGCGATATATTTGATGACTTATTCAACAGAAAGTTATCGCAAAACAAATTAATGAAAATTATTCAAAAACTATTAAACCTACAGATCCCAATTTGTAGTTATTCTTCAAGTATATAAAATTGATATTTTTTAGGCTTGAGTACATCAATTACATCCTCTATTTGACACACTATTTTAATTTTTCTATCTGAATTACGGCACAGTTTCTTCATGCATTATTGGTCCTTCATTCCTCGTCTATTAGCGGGGAAATGTTAGTAAACATGACAAGGTCGTGTTTTCAAATATGAAGCTTGACGCATTCAACCGATTTCATCCGTGCAAAGTCTAAACAATTCACTGCCGTCAGTGTGATTTTCTACAAAAACTTGAAATGCTGAGTTTAGTGTGACACAATCTATCATAGCTGATCTTCCTAGTGAGTGATTTATGTGACAGTTACTGTTTTGGTTGCATTTTGGTATGTCGATATCAAAGATTTGTTCGTTTTTTATTAGCACCTATTTGACCAGTATTTGAGACACACGAACATCATCGGTCCTTTTCTCTTCAAAATCTATAGCAAACGATCAAGCTTCGAGTTATTGATAGCAGTGTGACATTGTTTGAACTTACTTCCGGTAATGATTTCATAATCTCATTGGTATGAATAATTATTATGAAGCAACAGCCATGATCTCACATTGCGGTGAAATAACTCTCTGGATAAATAATTAATGGTATTAATAAAAACATAAGAATTAAAAATGCCGACCTGTCTAGATTGTTTCTTAGAATTTTCTGAATCATTAAGTTAAAATTAAATTCGGTAAATATTTAGTTACATCACTCATGCACTCCGAATATGGGGAAAACACTTTTCTTACGTGTTTTTGCCTCCTGAACACGAATCCGGAAGGAAAATGCGGCGGTCTCATACCGTTTCAGAGTTACATCGCTTTTTCCGAAATAAATTTCAAGCACCGTTTTCTCGCACAAAACTCACTCAAAATGCCTCCTTCTTTTAACCATCATAAACAATACACCCTAAATCACTTATTTTCGGCACAACTTTGCACAAAATATCGTCGTTTTTATCGAAAAAGGTCCTCCTTCTTACACAGTCCGATTCATTTATTACCAACATGAAAAATTAAAAAAGTTAATAATGTCATCTGTCAAAAAATTATTTGCAACTGTGTAAGAAGGAGGATTTTTTCGAGAAAACGGTGTTTGAAATTTATTTCGGAAAAAGCGATGTAACTCTGAAACGGTATGAGACCGCCGCATTTTTCTTCCGGATTCGTGTTCAGGAGGCAAAAACACGTAAGAAAAGTGTTTTCCCCATATTCGGAGTGCATGAGTGATGTAACTAAATATTTACCTTAAATTCGGTTAATGGAAGATGAAAATAGTGATATTTTATTTCTGAATGTGGATTTCATGAGGTTAAATTGGGCCACTTTTTTATCCGGACCAAACATTATATGATGTGATTCATGTACATAGAAAGCATAAACAAGAATATTTTTCTCTCTCCTAAAGTTTCAATTAAAAAAACAACTTAAAAAAATGTTGCAGGTATCATCATTGCAACACTGAAAACATAAGAAACATCATACCGTTTTGTGTAACCAGGAAATTATTTTTTTATCATAGCTTATGATGCATCAAATTACTGTGGAACGTAGAATTCAGTAAATAAGTGAAAAAACAAAACGAAAAACTCTGAAAACCACAAAACATTGGTTGTCCTGGCTCCTATAAAAAGTGTCGAGTATGAGTATGTCATAACGTTTGAGGTATATAATGAAACATGATGTAGAATTCATTCATATAGTTAGTATAAAAAGATTGAATCAATAATTGTTCGACAAAAAACTTGAACCACCCCTCCATTTCCTTAAGTAAAGGAAGGAGAAGTAAAGGCCAGCCGGGATGTTCACAAAATATTCACAGATGCTTCAAACATGTACAGTACACAATCGAAATTTTTGTGTGGTTTTTGGAACGTCACTCCAGGAGAATGTAGGTGGCTATAAACTATACTTTTCTTACTAAAAAACACGTCAAAAGTCAAACGTTGGTACCTAATTGCAATAGTTGCGTTTTGTAATTAAAGGTCTCTCTTTGGGTCACCAATAGTTTTCAAAAGAAATCGTAGAAAAGGCGAAAAATTACCTCTAGCGAAGTTCCTTCGAGTAGTGCGTGCTTTACTTCGTAAGGGAACTGGGAACAGCAAGTACGACGATTATGCTCGGCTCGTTCGCGATAAAATGTTCAAGAGTGGGCCCACCTTAAGATATTGAAATGGAGTCGAAATCTTTGGGTTTCCAAGTTTTATTTATATGGTTCAGACTATACGTTACTTACAAATCCGAAATTTTCCTTGTATATTTTCAACAAGTGAACTAACGGCAGAATTATTTGACAATCGTGTTGTCGCGACATGAGCTTGAGATTTATGAAGCATTTACATGAGGACGAGTGTAAATGCATCGAGCAGTAGGCGAGTAAGCGACACCTCACGAGTCATCATGTAAATGTAACATAAACCTTGAAGCGAATGTTGTGATCACTATTGTCATACTCGCTCCTCAGTCTAGACCAGGGTCGATATTTTTTGAAACAAAAAAAAATAGTAGGATGAAACCCATTGGAAAAGGAAGAGAATATAACAAAAATGAAAGGAAACATAATTTACGGGCGATCTGAGGTCGGGAAGTGGAAAGGGTGAGTTTTAAGGGTAAAAAACGGTTTATCTCGATTTCCGGCAAAACTACAAGTCCTATAGAAAAAAGTTGAATGGCAAAGTTGTAGGTAATAAAAAGATCTACAACTTTGGTATTAACACTTTTTCACATAATCTCAAAATTTATGTGAAAAATTCAAACAACCAAGTTTTTGGTTTCTTATTTTTATCTTTTACGAAAAAAAAATTCACGAAATTTGGCGAAAACTTACCTTTTTATGTCCCAAACACACTGTAATGTTTTTGATTTAAAATATATATTTTTCCAGCTTATTTTGACTTAATATCGAAAAAGCACCCTAATTTTCAATCAGAAATTCTCCAGTCAAAATATCAGGTTTTTTTAAAAAAGTCGGTGGGCTTTTTGTTCGTTGAAATCTCTACTTTCTGATGGTGTAAAAAAATATATATTACTATGGTAAATGTTCTCAGAAAATGCAAAGAAATAACAGGTAGTAAGGCCCAGACCTTCCTAGCCCCTTCCCCACTTCTCTATGAAATACCTTTTGATGGGCAAACATTTTCCGTAGGTCACTCAGGTATTAAAGTTATCTTAAAATAGCAATAAATAGGCATCTCCGCATATAATTTGAAGAAGATTCTACAACTTTCTCAAAATATTGTAGATGTCTTATTAAATCCGGAGTCGAGTTTTTTTCGTTTATTTGCATTTTCTGCCATAGTAATGTACTTTTTTTTATACCATCAGAAAGTAGAGATTTCAACGAACAAAAAGCCCACCAACTTTTTTAAAAAAGCTGATATTTTGACGGGAGAATTTTCGATTGAAAATTAGGGCGCTTTTTCGATATTAGGTCAAAATGAGGTGAAAAAATAAATATTTCAAATAAAAAAAATTACAGTGTGTTTGGAACATAAAAGAAAAGGTTTTCACCGAATTTCGTGAAAAAAAAAAAAATTTGTAGAAGATAAAAATAAAAAACCAAAAACTTGGTTATTTGAATTTTTCACATAAATTTTGGGGTTATGTAAAAAAAGTGTGGATACAAAAGTTGTAGATCTTTTTATTACCTACAACTTTTTTCCTTTCGTTTTTTCCATAGGACTTGTAGTTTTGCCGGAAATCGAGATAAACCGTTTTTTACCCTTAAAAACTCACCCCCTTCCACTTCCCGACCTCAGATCGCCCGTAAATTATTTTTCCTCTCATTTTTGTTATATTCTCCTCCTTTTCCAATAGGTTTCATCCTACTATTATTTTTTTTCACTTTTCACCATTTTCAAAGGCTTCAGCCCTGGTCTAGTCCACGAGTAGCATACATTAGTTTTTGCAAGATCTGCTTTGAAAGTTCAATTTGGGAAAATATAAAAATACAGTCCTGTACTTAGTTATGGTGAGCAAAATCAAATTAAGTCACTGGTCGCGACATCTTATTGGCCACGTTTATACCGTATGTGAATTTGGTAACCTTACCAAGTGTATGTGACCAAATTCGTTTATTTACATCGTGTTATGTCAAATGATTAATTAACCAACTTGGTTCTGGTTTGGTATTTATTTAGTCATATAACCAAGAGAAAGGTTTGAAACTCTGCTATCTAATTCGGAATTGTGTCATCTGTCAATGACAATGTCTGGATTCTGGATCTCAGTGAGCTCAGGCTCAGACATTTTAAATTTCATGTTCAACAGTTTTTGTAAAGCCCCTACTCAACATGTCTTCGTCAAAGCTCTTGTAAATGTCTAGGTGTTTAAATTTTTTGCCATCCAAAATTGATATAATTTTCTTGTCCAAAAATATTTGCAGAAACGCACTGGTTTCTTCATCTGGACTTTTTTATAGGAGGTTCTGAACTGCAGCAACTCATTTTATATAAAAAATACTAACAAAAATATATAAAACAATTTCCGAGGTAATGATGCGGAAACTAAGGTTAGGAATCACAAAACATATTTTTCACTAACTCTCTCGCTCTATTTTTGATGGTTATTGTTTCCATTCGGTTCATTTAGCCAGTGCGATAACCACAACAGAACGCTTAGCAATCTTTCAAACCAAAATGTACAGTCACAGTTGGTAAAATTGATCATACTGTTTACACCATCTTAGTCAACTAGTATTATAGTCTGGTACACGACAAATTTCGGTACCAAACCAAGCTAATTACTTGACCAAGTGCACAGTTTATACCACACTGACTAACAGAATTTGGTTGGAATATAATCATTAGTCAGCATACCAAGACACGATATAAACGTGGCCATTACTACATCAGTATAGTAAAGTTATCATTCTTTGCGAACAAGTGCGGTAAACTAAAACATCCAGCCAAAAGTTTTTAATGTATTAGGCAAATTAACTAATTTGTCCTCTCTGTGCAGATAATTAAAATTTGCTCACTTTCGGGGAGAGATAACTCAAAAATGGAAAGGAATGTTCAGGTTTCGGGAATCCCCTCGTATACATATTTCTTTATCACCCACCTGCATTATTCCTTATGAAATACGCTTGCGCCGTCAGTTTTGTACAAACAAAAACAGTCACGTTGTAAACAGCAAGCGTACTATCGAGGTTCAGACGCCAGAGACCAACGCTTTGCGACGCTGGCGTCGTGCCCAAGTAAATCTCGCGCTGTCCTGGTTCCGTAATGCCGAATGACCCACTTCCGTATGTTGCTATCTCGTCGTTTTTCATAACATTTATTTTCTGACCTGGAATAAACGTTTAGTGTTACTGGTTATAATCATTATTATAATTGTTATCGTGGAATTACCAATTGGAGATAAAAGAGTGCCGCTCGTGACAACTGGTGTAAAGGTCAAGTGAATACCTGTTACTTCAGAATCGATTGGGAAGGTGAATTCTGATTCTTCAGTGAGGTTAGTCTTTGATAATACCACTGACTGAAAAAAACAATAATAATATAAAAATGGCGTCGAAATAATTCATCGTGAGCTACAGCGATCTCTTAAAAAAAAACTGGTTTCTCCGTTACCTGAAAAACTATTCCTCTGTGACAAAATTGTTAGCAGAAAACAAGATTTCTACCAAAAATGTTGGATCGGTATATTAATAATAATAATAAATGATTTTATTCATATATTTTCAAACAATGAGATGGTTCGCTAATTTATAATTTTTGTTTAGATATTGTGCTGGTTGAAAAAACTATAAAAAAATAAATTTCGATTCATTTAATACAAATAAATGTGTCCCATCTGCGCGGGGCTAGAAAAATATATCCGTCGGAGAGATTGACCGTGTAATGATATTATGATCACGGATAATGTTGCCAATTCACTTATAATTATCCGAATTGCGTATTAGTCAAGTATGTGTGTACACCACATTGCTACCGTACTAAATACATGTTATTATGCTTAGACATTGAGTGTGGTAACACTGTCCTCGTTAGTCCGCAGTTATCTCACGTGTGACTGAAGAAAGTTAGTGTCAGTATATCATCTATTCCGATAGGATATGTTTTTCATTTACATTTTATTTTATAGATTTATATTTTCAATTGCAGCAAGATTAAAAGTTACAGACAATTGAGGACGGAAGTGAATGAAGGTGTTATGTTAGAAACCTTAAAAATCTGTTTTTATTTTACGTTATGTACCCAAAGCAACTTAAGGAAAAAAGTTAGGAAACTCTTCAATAGAGCTAAAAGTCTAGGACACTGGGAAGACTATAAAGCAGCTCTTTCTGAGTACAAGGAACTCAGAAAATCCAAAAGAAGAACATGGCGGCAAATGTGTGAGAAGATTACGGAATTAGCCTCAGCCCAACCCCCCCAGAAAATTCTTTCTAAAGAACATACCAACAGCATCGGTCTGATCAAAAAGTCGAACGGTTGATATGCAGAAAACCAGAAGGAAAGCATGAGTGTTCTTATCCAGACACACTTTCCTGGGTCACCAACCCCAACAGAACCAGCAGGAGCCTAGCGGGGAAAATCTTCACCACCCATAATATCAAATGGAGCATTAAGAGCTTCAAAGCTTTTGAATCGGCCGGAAAGGACGGAATATTTCCCTCCTTATTACAAAATGGCCTTGAAATAATAGAGCCCTCCTTGAAAAGGCTGTTCAAGGCCAGTTTCATTTTCGGTCACATACCGATAGCCTGGAGGGAGGCTGCAGTGGTGTTCATACCAAAGACTGGGTGACGTCCAGCAGACGAACCAAAGTCTTATCGCCCCATCAGTATCACCTCCTTTCTCCTGAAAACAATGGAGTAAATTATGGACTGTTATATAAGAAGTGAAATCCTTTTGGACAGACCCTTCACAAAAAACAGTTCGTCTATCAAACAGCAAATCAACGATTAATGCTCTACAATGCTTAGTTGAAAGCATAGAAAATACTTGGCCAAAGAAATGGCTCTATGTGCATTCATAGATATAGAGGGTGCTTTCGATAACACCTCACATGACTCCATCATCAGATCGCTAGAGGAAAGGAATATAAACACCTCACTGATCTGATGGATACATGCTAGGCTGAAAAGCAGAATCATTGTAGCTGCTCTCGGAGGGGAAACGGTCAGAATGACAGCGGAAAGAGGTTGTCCCCAAGGTGGGGTTCTATAGCCTTTGCTGTGGTCACTGACCGTGGATAATCTGATAGTGAAGCTACATGAATCTGGAATTACGACTCAAGGTTACGCCGATGACATGGTTGTCACTATTAGGGGCAAACATGACGGGATAATATCCAATCGCATGCAGACAGCCCTAAATATAATCAGAAGCTGGTGCTCAAAGGAGGGACTAAATGTAAATCCTAGCAAAACAGTGCTGGTTCCATTCACAAAGAGGCGTAAGTAGGAACTGAAAAATATTCTTTCCAAGGCTACAGCGGCAACCTGGACGTGCCGCAGAGTTTTTGGCAAGACATGGGGTTTGAAGCCGAATATGATTACTGGGTGTATCAAACGATTATCAAACCCATGGTCACATATGCCTCATTAGTATGGTGGCCAAAAACCCAACAGCACTTGGCACAAATCAAGCTGCAGAAAGTGCAGCGGTTAGCCTGTCTGGGAATCACAGGGGCAATATTCACGTGCCACACTGCAGCACATTGTTTTTTTGGAGTTTATAACATTATTGTATTCACTTCATTCAAATAGATTATATATATAGATAGATAGATAGATCTTTATTTCCAACAGGTATACACCCAATTACAGGAAAAGTAGTGAACATTCTTAAAATAACAAAAAACAAATTAAATTAAATCATGTTAGTAGTAGTGAAAATTCTTAAAATAACAAAAAACTAATTAAATTAAATTATATTATCCAGATAATAATAAATCATTTCGTGTTCTATCAATTATACAAGAAAAAATATGCTCGAGAGAACTGCTATTTAAGTCACACAGGTCACAAATCAGATTAAAATTCCAACACATCAAAGACACAGGCGATCTACGCATCACATTGGTTCGAGAAGCCTCGCAATATAATGTTATTTCATATCTGGAATTCAGACGTGGTATGAGGTAATAAATTTTTTGTAAGAGCAAGGAACAAAGAATATTACTGTGCGTTAAATTAGGAAGAAAATAAATAGTAACAAAAACTCTACGTGTATTCAGGGAAATTACATTAAAACTGTCAAGAAGCACCGAATAGTCAATTCCCCGTTCTGGATAATTCCCTGTTACTTTAAGTAACAGGAACTTAAGAAATTTTCGCTGTAAAGCTTCAACTTGATGCGTGTGGCAATCATAAATGGGGTACCATATCAATGCCCCATATTCAAGTTTAGACCTCACATATGCGTAAAAAAGTGTGAGAATTGCGTCTATGTTGTTGAAATCCCTAGTGTTTCTCATTATGAAACCCAACATTCGATTAGCTGAGGAGACAACTTGATTTATGTGTGGTATAAAAGTGAACTTTTGGTCGAAAGTAATTCCGAGATCTTTCATCTCATTGATCCTGTCAACAACATTATCATTTATTTCATAGGGAAACTCAATAATTTTCTGTTTTCTAGTGAACGATAAAACATGACATTTTGATATATTTAGTTTTAGATGATTTTTTGAGCACCAATCAAACACCTAAGTTGATTGAAGTCTGTAAGTTTTGACAATCTTCACAGTCACTGATGACTTTGAATATATTTAGGTCATCAGCATAGAGTAGCTTAGAGCAGCTTATGTTCTTAGCGAGATCATCGATGAATAGTAGGAATAGAAGTGGTCCTAGATTTGATCCTTGAGGCACTCCGGAACTGGGGTGTATAGAGCTGACTTATAGCTTTCGTATTCTACAAATTGTTTCCTATCGAACAAGTAATTGGAGAATAGTTCTATCAAGTTTTCGGAGAAGCCGAATGATGATAGTCGCTGAAGAAGTATATAAAAATCAATTTGGTCAAAAGCTTTCTGCAAGTCCGTGTAAATGACATCGACTTGTTGAGCCACATCTAGAGCATCAGACACAAATTGTGAAAAACATGCAAGATTGGTTACGCAAGACTTTTTTTCAACAAAGCCGTGCTGATCGTCGGAGATAATGTTTTTAACAGAGTTATAGATGGTTCTGTACAAAATAATTTCAAACAGTTTGGAAAAATTACACAGTACTGAAATCGGTCTATAATTCTCAAATAGTAACATCACCCTTTTTCGAAATGGGACAAACTCGTGCTATTTTCCATAAGTTCGGAAAATGGACCGTTTTTTAAATCCGATTGAAGATGTAAAGCAATGGAATTATATGCTTAGTTTCTACTGTATTTAGGCCAAATTGAATCTAAAATGCCTTGTGTCGATGATTCAAATTCTATACTTATAATATATAGTGCTTTTATTTATATTGAATTCAAATCATCTATAACTAATTTTATTGCATATAACTCCAATGTATATGATTCGACTGTATTTTTTCTGCGAAACAAGTGTAAAAATACTTATCGCCAACCTACTTTATTCATTCTAAATAGTATCCTTGTAAAACCATCTTTTTTGAATAAAGTTATATTATATTATTATTAATGCCCAATCTTCCGCCACTGCACTTCTGTGTAATGAAAGAAGCGGCAAATAGTGCCTTCATGCTGCACCAGGCATAAACTTTAAGGCTGGAAATCTGATTGGACATCTGAAGATTCTGGAAAATATTCCCCTAGAATCCAGGTACAAGCCATCAGACATTATGCCAGCTAGGCACGACTTTGAAGTGAATTATGAAGTGGTTATAAACAACCACCATATATTCACAACGAACGGGCCTCTATTAGAAAGGAATGCAGATATACTGATGGTTCAAAAATGGACCAAAGGGCTAGAGTGGGAGTAACGGGTCCTAATTTTAGGCTCTCAAAATCCGTAGGCAAAGCCCCAACAATTTTTCAAGCGAAAACCCATGCTAAAGAAATTTGCGCCTAAGAATACCTTGAAAGAGGCTTCAGGGGAGCAGAGATCTATATCCTGTCAGACAGCCAAGCAGCACTAAAAGCTCGAAAGTCACACGCTTGTGAGTCTAGACTGACTTGGGACTGCAAACTCTCCCTAAGACAACTGGCTACGAACAATCAGGTTACTCTGATGTGGGTGCCAGGTCACAAGGGAATCAAAGGCAATGAGGAAGCTGACAGCCTTGCCAAGGAGGGCGCAAACACTCAATTTTCTGACCCGGAACCCTTATGTGGTCTTTCCAAAGCCCACATCAACGAAGAGTTTCGGCACTGGGAAGCTGACCAAATTAAAACCCACTGAAACAAGGTTCCAGGGCAAATACAAGCGAAAAGGCTTCTGAGCCCATCGCCAAAGAAAGCTGAACAGCTTCTCGAGTTGGACAAGAATGACTTGAAGCTGGTGACGGGACTGCTCACTGGTCATTGTCCTCTGAGGTATCACATCAAAAAAAAATGGATAGATCAGACAGTGAACTGTGCCGTTACTGCGAGAACTTCGCTTAAACTGCAGAACACCTGCTTTGTGACTGCCAAGCGCTGTTCTGCAAAAGGCTCAAGTTTCTCAGACATCAGGAACTCAGCTTCCCGGAAACTGATACGCTTCGCAAAGAGTCTCGGGAACCCGGGTCTTGAATAGATGAAGGGTAATGTACAAAAGACCTTATAGTTCGAGGTACGGAGAGGCTGAAGAGCCCCCTACAATCTCTATGTACCCATCTTTCACATTAATGAATCGTTAGTGAGTGAAATAGTATGATCTTTGATAACCAGTTGATGGACACGCCGTTGCTCAGCTAGTCCTGAATGGAAAAAAATTACATAAAAAAACATAAATTAATTTACTCAAAACTTGATCCACTCGCGTCTTCAATTACTATTTATTTTCTGAGACAATTCTTGGCAAATTGTTGGATTGGATGAATAACAATTACTCACCACAGAGAGCTGAATGTCTGTCAGATGGATATCTTTCAGTATTACATGCTACTTCAACTCATTTAATGAAGAGGCAGACATACCGAAATCATTATTTAACCACTCGTTTGTGAAATTTGGCAACGTAGCGTGATGGCAGAAATGGTCATTATCAATTGAATTCGAAGTACGGAATATTTGTGTGAATTACCTTCGGATCGATCATAATGGAAACAGCATATTCCCACTGTGGTAAACCTGCAGCAAAGTGAAATATCACCGATTTTGACGAAATATTTCCGCGGAAACCGTTATTTTCTGAATTATGGCCCTTGAAAGATTCAAAAAGGTCTATTTTCAATCATAATTTCCACTTGGGGCGGCTTAATTTCTTTATTTTTCCAGCAACACACTGTAGGAAACCCTCAATTTCTATTCGATACCTTCTTCAATGCAATTCACAACAATTTCATTTTTTCGGGTTTAGGTTAGGTTTACTTTCAGCAAATTTAAAATTATTTGACATTTCACGTTATACATCTCATATGTCAAAGACAGAACTATAATTTTTGCATGTGTTCTCTACATTGTTGCCAATTATTCAATTCTTGATAAACCTTCATATATCCGGTAAGAGCACTACTGCTCTCCGAAAATAGCTGAAAGACTTTTCTTACGTGTTTTTGCCCCCTGAACACGAATCCAAAAAAAACGCGGTGCTATCGTACCCTTTCTGAATTAAAGAGCTTTTTTGGTCCAGAACAATTTTACAATGTAAAAACATTTTGGTTATAGCGAAATGTCCCTAAACTTCATATTTACCATTACTTACAATGTCTGCTCCCATTGAAACCTAATTCAGTGTACTTGCATCTCGCGACTGACTGTCACTATTGTGCCCAAATAATTATTCGTAAATAACGAGAAAAATCACTGCTACCGAAGTGCCTGCGAGCGAAGTGAAGCGTGTTTTGAAAAAGTTGATTGGCTGGCTATCAACTTGGATAGCAAGGTTAGCCAAGTTAGGTTAGGTTGTGTTCCCTTCTTTTACGTAAGACATTGACTGGATTTATAGAGCAGACCAAGACACGCTGAACTTATAACGCATTTGTTGAAATATCTGCTCCTAATGAAACCTAATACAGTGTACCTGCATCTCGCCACTGACTGTACACAAATAATCATTCTTAAAAAAATGAGATAAATCACCGCTACCAAAGTGCCCGCGAGCGAAGTGAAGAGTGTTTTGAAAAAGTTGATTGGCTGGCCATCAACTTGGATAGCAAGGTTAGCCAAGTTAGGTTAGGTTGTGTTCCCTTCTTCTAAATAAGACATTGACAAAATGTATGTGAAATTGTGCCGAAAATGAGTGATTTGGTGGTCGTAGTTATTGCTGGTAAAAAGGAGGCATTGTGAGTGATATTTGCGCGAGAAAACGGAACTTGAAAAATACATGTTCTGGATAAAAAAAAACTATCTAACTCGGAAAGGGAAGAGAGCGCTGCGTTCTTTTGGATTCTCGTTAAGGGGACAAAAACAAGTAAGAAAAGTCTTTCAACTATTTTCGGAGAGAAGGAGTGCTTTTACCGGATATTCACCCCAGAAGGGTTAAAAAAGTCAATTTTCAACTTCTACTTATTTGGGATGGCTTGATTTCTTATTTTTTTCAGCAATACACTGAATAAAACCTTTAATTCACATAATTTTGATTATCACAATAATAATTTAATTGACTGGATGTTATGTCTCTCGAACATTCTTTACATTTGGCAACATTGCATTTTTAACATTACTCATGAATGACAATTGACATTATTGACAATCATCTCAAATCTTATTGCCTGTTAACTCAATTGAAAATACTTTCAAATATGAAAACTACACGTTTTTATCCAAACTTTCTGCGGGACATTTAAAACATATCTTTTATTATCGCATTTATAAAGTTTATTTATTACTGTTTATAGTGTTTGTTTCGTGAATAATTGTGAAATAATCGTTTTTAATTACAACTGTTCATTGATACCTACATGCCATGGAGTTGGACAACAACAAAAATATTTCCGACTCATTCCGCGGAAAAATTTTGGTTGCTCAACGAAGTTTAGCGCATTCTGAGGCATCTGTGAAAATTTCGTCAAAATCGGTCACATTTCACTTTGCTGCAGGTTTTCCCCCACTATAAACTGGGTGTTCCTTAACTACATTACCAACTTATAGAATAGTTTTTCATGTATGAATACAAATATGAAAATTTGTCTGAAACGAAATTTGTGTCTGTTCTGAATTACTCTCCTTCGAAAAGCCATCATATGTATTTCTTGGATTGGATGGTGTGGATTTCTTTAATACTTTATATCAATAAATAAAATAGATATATTGACATTCCTACTGAAAAGGAATGTATGAAGGAAGCAAGAAAACTGCATTCTTTCTTCAAGCAAAGTAAATCACGTGAAAAATTGAAAAAATACCCTGAAGGTACCATTGAAATTTGGTAAGTCATGGGCAGACTCACCAAATGTAACAGAGATGCAAAGTTTTTGAATCCTTCATGGAATTTCCAAAATTTTGCCGAAATTCACACATGAAAGTTAGGAGCAAGTACACCTGTGGCTCCTTTCACATGATTCGAATTATTTCATCGAAACTAGTCAATCCCTGCCTGCGATTTCATTGAAATTCCTTCAGGGGTAACGAATATATTGCTAAAAACCTTCCTCGGTCATAAAATCATAAAACAATCACCAAGAAAGGCAGTTGAAAAACGAATAACCGTCATCTGCATTAAACCGTTTAAGAAAAGTTTAAAAAAGCACAAGCCGTTGTCGCATGTCATTCGCACTTTGACATTTAGTGAAGTATTATCAATAAATAATAATGACTACAACCCAGTATTGCAGTATTTTAGTTCTTCAACTCTCATTTTATTTTTCACTGTTCCCGGCGGCTTCGCACTCGAATATTTCTTCAATACACCCATATCTCCAAACAATATTTATCAGAAAATAGAGTCGTTATGTGGTGTACGTTTGAAAGAATACCTAACATTTTTTTTTACTTTTTGCGAAATTGAAAAAAAAAACGATTATATCAGCAAATTCAACAGCTTAATACTTACAGTGTTGAGATTGGAACTTTCCTTCTCGATGAAGCGACGATAGTTATAGTTGGATATATCCGTATTGCCATTCGACAAAAACAAGCCACCAGAATAGCTGCAAAGTTCGTTCAGTAATCGTTCGTCATTCGATTTGGTTGGATATGGCCCTCCCCATACCACGTATACCTAAAAATCCACGAATTCAGTTTGATTAAATGCTCTGTCACATCATTTGAATTCGCCGTGCTAACTCGTTACTTTCTCGAAACCACAACATTTATCAGTGAGTCTGCTAAAGGGAGACGCTACCGTTTAACACGTTTGCTACCAAGATCTTAAAATTTTGGATACCGAGTGACCACAAAAAAAATATTTTATTTTGAGATAAAATGACAATAATTGTGCTGTAAATCGATGTAGTAAATATCGGATGTAGAGAAAGGACATTTGTAAGAACTTTTGAATCCGACTCATATATGAGACACTGGTCTATTATATCAATTTATTTTCGATTGACCGTGTGTCTCATTTATAAAAATAATAATTTCGATTGAATTTTCTTTATTTTTATTTCTACTGTTACAAAACGAGCATACATAATGTTAAAAAAAAATGATCATCACAAAGCCCATCTGTTTCTCTATATTTGTCCTTGCAATCTTCACAGACAAAATACGATTTACTTCTCTTCTTTTTAGAAGAGCAAACACGACATATTTTCCTCTTTTCTATCTTCTTGGTAAAATGGGGTTTTTGCACATATGTCGATTTTTTGACTGGTAGAGAACGGGTGTTTGTGTTTACTTTTAAATATTGTAATATGAGCAACTCTCTAAACTGCAAATAAGTTATTTTATTCTTTGCACTTATTTGCACATATTTCGGAGAATCTGAAATGAAGTTCTAATATTTAGGTACTGTGGTGTTTTAAATACAACATAAATGAAAGTAAGCAAAAATCGTAATTCTAAGAAAAAAAGTATATAAACTTAACTTAGAAGTTACGACATACCCTGTATATACAATTATCTGTAAAGAAACAATTTTATTTTGTATCATCAAACACATTCCCAATGAAATGATGTAAGTAATATATTGAGTACAGAGGTACCCTGTATATACAATTATCTGTAAAGAAACAATTCCATTTCGTATCGTCAAACACATTCCCAATGGAATATTTCATACTGGTTAATGACTGAGAGACCATCCGACACACTCACGAGCCAGACCCTCCTATAGACTATTGCAAAATATGAATCCGTTACAGTAGACGGTTCCCATGAAAATCGAATAAAATAGTAATATTGCTAATGGCTCATATAGGCCAGTAGATATAGAAAATCAATTAACATCAATTCCAAAAGTTTTCAAACTTCAATGGTATGTTAGTGCATTAAAGAAAACAAACTATTAAATTTTGCAGAAGTCTGTGATGAACGGAACATTGTTTAAAATGCAAAAAATGTTTCCACTCTTTATTATTGCACTGAAAATTGCAAAAGTTCTGCAAACTAGGCATACCTATAGTAATGGTGTTTTAAAACATGCATTAAGTTTGCAACCTTGTAAAAGTTTCGAAACTTGTTTATTGCCATTTCTTAAGTTTTTAATTGTAATTTGTTTATAAAAAATTAACCATTTCTGAAAAACGCATCATTTATTTATCAGACTTTTTATCGACGATCCTATTTTCAATACACACAAGCATTGAAATAATTACAAAAGTTTTTTATTGTGGTTGCAAATAAAGAGAATATCGGTCTCAGTGGATATATAACTTTGCAACGTCATACGAAAAAACGGAACCTATTAATCCACCAATATATTTTTTTTGCATTTTTACAACTTCAGAAATAATTGCAAAAGTTCTGCAAATTGCAATCAAAATTACGACTGATATTTTGCGTGACGCAAGAGATTTGCAACCGTCATTGTTCAACGGATCATTTTTTTTGTGTAATTGTTTCGTTTTTTTTAAATAATTTGGCCATAAATTGCAAACAATGTGCAAATAGGTTCAAGATATATATTACAGTGGTCCACTCAAATACTTGATTATTCATCGCGTATATCTGTTATAATTTGTACTGCTTGATTGAAATTGCTTCCGAAGAATAATACGGTTACGTAGGTATCCATTAAAAAATTTGAAACAAATTATTAATCTCTGAAGCAATCACTGTTTTCGACTATTCAGTGACATAAATTTAATCTAATATTTTCGAATGCAACAATCGAAAGAGTACAAAATTCTGCTAAAAGACTATTGGAAGACTTCATCGCATTAGAAACGAAATGCAATCATTGTTCATTTAAAATTTTCACTTGTCATAACATGACTTCTTAGCAATCGACGAGATTTTAAAATGAATAATCAATGCTCTATGGAAGTAAGGATATCAAAACGTTATCGATTGTATATCTCGCAAGTACATAATTTTCATCATCAAAAAGAAACGTTGCTGAAAAATAAAAATTTGTGACATCGATATTACATCTCAAATTTAATTTTGTATTTCTTGAATTAAATAAAATTATAATTTACCTTTCCTCTCGACATTCTTACTCCAATTGTGGTTTCGCATGAAAAATTCTATTGAATCCGAATGGAGGACTGAAATGTAATCGACACGTAAAAATAATTTTCTTGACTTATAAAAATTTTTGAATAAATATGTTGGTAGGCAATTCTATTTCAGTTGTAACTCCAGGACTATTAGATGAATGTGCATTGTTTTTGGTTAGTTATATAGTTGTCTGTCATAAAAATACATTTGACAGTCTTTTTGTTATTCTGGTAATAAATCATGTTACTAAACTACTGTGCATTTATTAATCTGTAAACAAAACACTGTGAGGTAACATAGTTGTAGGTTAATCGTACTAATGCACAACTGTACGAGTGTTTTTTAAATCTCAATACTTCCTCCATTTTTTAATAAATAAAGAAAATTATGAAAACGTTTCGAGAGATTCTCGATCCTCCATCAAACGTACTCAGAGTATTTTTCATGCAAATTCCTAATTGTAATATGATGTTTTGAATTCATATCGAAAACGTTAGCTTTCAACATTGAATGATTTCACCTACCGTTGACGAGCTTATTCATGGTCGAAAGTTAACTTGGTAACACAATGAATGTCACTTAGTAGATATATGAAAATCTTTATTATTCAGACATCACATGTGTTGCAAAAATCAATATTTTTTTTATTCCTAATGTTCCGCATTGTAACATACTTTGCAAATTATTATACTGCCACCAATTGGTAAAATGAGTTGTCTGTCCGATTCGCAAAACTTTTGCTTCTTTTGGTAGAGTACAAATACGAAAATATTTTTCTTCTGATTTTACCCTCCTTTCCGTGTTGTAGACGAGGTTGCAAATTACGTACGTCAGGACATCTCCACTTGCAACCATTATTGGAAACTTTTGTAATAATTCCGATACTTATTTCAATAAAAAAAACAATTTAATGAAAAAATTCGTTTTCCGTTTGACGCAAGAGATTGCAAATTAAAACTCATGTCAAGAACATTATTTCAGTTATTTTTTCGAGTTTGCAGAACTTTTGGAATTTTCATCGAAAATAACAGACGTTTGAGTGGTTGCAAATTCATCAGAGGATGTAAATTGCTATTTATCAAAACTTCGAAAGTTTGCAGAATTTTTGCAAATTTTTCCGCGCTAATAATGTGAAAATTCGTTCAATCCTGATTTTTAACATCTTCCGTTCAGAAAAAAGGGTTGCATAATCAGACTACATATCATATGAAAGTCCTCTTCACTCTACTGAAGTTTTGAAACTTTTGTAATTATTATAAAATTTTGGGAAAATCATGTCTATCTCTACGGGCCTAATATTTGAGACGGCAGTCCAGCAGAAAATTGTGAGTGTTAAGTTATTTGCTTATTGTGATTTGAACTGTATTCATGGCAGTTTATCAATATATTCCTCAACAGTTTCGTGAACATGAGTGACATAGATGATGAAAGTCTTATTTCATTACTCGTATAAGAGAGACCTGCATTATGGGATAAAACCCTCGACATTTTTAAGGATCGAAACGCTATGAGAAATGCTTGGCATTAAGTTTGCCTTGGATTGCAAAGCGACTTCGATTGGTTAGTTTACAAAAAAAACACGCTCTTGCAGCAATATAAACTAAAAAGTTAAAAATAATAAGAATAAAGTAAATTGACCCAAAAATTCACTTTAATGTTAAAAAAGCGTGTGGTGCTTCATATCAGTTGACTTAAATTTCTTTCGCTATCGCTATTCGTTATGAAAAGTAAGTAGAGAGCACACCACGCTTTCTTTACATTAAAGTAAATTTTTTGGTCAATGACTTTATTCTTATTATTTAAAAAAATTTGGTTTATATTGCTACAAAAGCGAGTTTTTATAAATTTTTCAAACTATAATTTTATTTTTAACTTTTCTGATCATATTGCTCGAAAAATGTGTTTCTAAACTTTCCAACTACGGGAGAATACTCATCGATTAATTCATCCACATAAGAAGTTTCTACTAACTTTTGTTGAAAGTAGATTGTAGGGGAGTCGATATGGCTCTTTAGCCTCTCCTTACAACAACCTATAATCTTTTTTACATAACTTTTGGTGAGAGTACTAAGACCGTACCAGTGAATTCACCAAATCTTCGAAATGTAAATTAGGCATTTTTACCGGTGAATTCACCAATTCTTGTGAATTAGTTTTTTTTCTGCGATTTTGGTGAGAGAGGTCAAGCTATCAAATTATTGTATTGTCATCAGTTTTTAATACATGTGCAAAATTTCAAATGATCGATCGTCTGGAAGTGGGTAGAAATTAATTTCAAAAATAAATTATTTTGGTAAATCCATATTTTTTCATATACCTATACGTACTAGAAAGTGGTAGGGTTCGTAAAATATTCGTTTTTAAGATTCTAGAATTGGCAGTGACACACATTTTTTATTCTCATTTCATTGCTCTCTGTTCATAACTCAATTGAACTGATGGGATTTGATTTAAAGATGAAAATATACCAGCCCACTCGTGCGACGGCGTCGGACAATTTGTCGCCCTGTGTGTATAGTAGTAGCAATACAATACATCTGACAGACTCATTATTATTCATTGCCGATAAGGCTAAGCGGTCGATCGACCACAAGCAGGGACGTACTCGATATAATGAAATTTTCACAAGATGATATGTTTTGTTGACGGCTCGGTTTAACAAATTATTTCGCTGGTATATTATATTATATTTACTAACGAGTGTGGAAAGTGTTAGTTTATAGTAAATTCGTAGACAATGAGTTTTTCTAAACTACTATTTTTTCATCTTCTAGTAGGCAACAAAGTACAGGTTTCCAAAAAACCAGTAAAAAAATAGGTAGGTACTTACTCTTGATGTATCGAAAAAAATAAAAAATATATATAAACGTAAAGATTCAATAACAAGTAATAAATAAACAGTACGGAAAAGTAGGGTGTACAATCAATATGGAACTAATTTATCTATATGCAGTAATAATATGCATATACCTACGAAATATACTTGCTTGTGAATAAAAACCAACTTCATAATTTCGGGTACAGATATGACTGAATTGTTGACATAATTATGTATTTGATGTAAAAAATGGTGGAAAAATAAATGAAATTTATTAAATTGAGTTCAACGGGTTCAAATACAATACGAAAAAATGGAGTGTCATAAAAATAATTGATAAATTTTAACCTTTAAGTCAGTTTCACTGTCACTATCGTCATCCAAGTTCACAACCATGTTTTCTCTGGCAACTTGATCTATATTAAATATGATTTTTCTACTTATTGTATATGCCTACACAATTTTCCCAGCATTAATTTGGAAAATTCTGCATTTCTCACTGAATCAAAGCTGCCACAGATGAATTTAAAGTTTGCGATACATTATTCCTCTTTACCGATGTGTTCAGTTGGATTGAATATGCAATGGTAAGGAGGAAGTCTTACCACTGTATGACCCATTTCTTCTGCCAATGTGTCATATTTTTTTTTTTAAGATTTCTCAGTTTTATCTTATTGTTCTAAAATTTACTTAATTATTATCTGTTTTATATGCGATATTGATGTTATTTTTACGCAAAAAGGTAGAATTTTTTTCGGTAGGATGGCCTAAATATGTGATAACTTTGAAATTATGTTTATCGTTTTGAGTAGGAAACACTTCTATTATAGCTTTTTTATAAAGTTTTCTTGAAAGAATATTATCCATAAGGTTTGGACTATAACCGTTATTAATAGCAATTTGTTTAATTATATTTAATTCTTTATTGAAATGTTCTTCTGAAAGCGGAATATTCATTAATCTATGTATCATACTGTTATATTCGGGTAATTTATGTTGGTATGGATGCGTTGATGTACTGTGTATTGTCCACTGCAATTCAAATTAGGAACGTCTGCTACAAAACTTCTTATATTTTTTTAGTAATATGACTAGATTGACTTTGTCAAATGCTTTTCAAAAATCAGTTTAGATAACGTCAACTTTTACTTTCTGAGATTAAATGTATATCATGTGTAAATAGAAGTAAATTTGTAGCTTATTTGGAACAAATGGATGTTGTTCATATGCTAGTTTTGACAGAATTCCACACCATTGTATAAATATGTGTTTAAATAATTTCGTTAGTACTCTCTAAACTGATCGACCTCTAATGTTTAATATCTGATATAATTTCAGATTAGTGGAATATGCATTTATATATATATATATATATATATATATATATATATATATATATAAATTATAATGAGTAGTCTTTCGAAATTCAGGTACTATTTTTATCTAGTCCCATGAATTATACTTGCCTTTAAATTTTTCTTCCTCAGTATCCCTGTATGGCCGGCTAAATCTTCATCCGCAGGTTTTCTATCAGTAAAAATGATGATTGCCCCATTCTGTGGTAATACTGCTGCAGCATTCAATATAGCAAAAAATATGACGGGTCCATCGGATTTCGTATATCCAAGATAAGAAGTTTCATTGTTTGTTTTGTAAATGAATGTTTTCTCAATTTTTGCTGCGTCACTTCCGGTAATTTCAGTAGAAGGCGAGGCCCCTAGAAATTTTATATGTATTTAATAATCATAATGAATCTTTCAGTGATGCAAGTCCATAAAATAAACTTGTAGTTTCAATTTTCCGCTACGGCAATAACGTCACGTAAGATTCAGAGTTACCGCCAGGTAAAAATAACTTCAAAATAGAATTGTCGTCCATACACTTGACATTTCTGAATGATATTATTTTGCATGATCTGTGTGTATTTTCAATACATTAAATGGTGCGAGTTGAAAAAACATATTTATATAGGGTAAATATAATCACCAACAAAATAATCTTGAATAAAGTTATATCAGGTTGGGAAACTAATCAATTTTATTGAAATGATAACATATATATATATATATATATATATTCTTTAGTTTCTTGACCCATATATATTTTCTTCAAATTCTCGGAATAAAGGTCTGATTCAGTCAATTCATATAATTTTTCTCAACGACGTTTCGACATGGTATTTGTCATCATCAGGTTAAAACACTAAAATTAAAAATATGGAGTTTGAGACATATTTAACTTAACACAATATTGAAATGTATGCACTAAAATAATTCTTGAGAAACATATGGTTCAAAATATAACTCAATATAAAAATATTTGTAACATTTATGAGTATTCACTTACAAATTATTTTATTTGAGTTTTGCGTTCGCATCGTACGAACGTTATTGTGGGAGTGTGACCTGCGTCGAAGTTATCGGGAATGGTCTGTTTATATTTCATGCATTTTTACCCTCTTCATAAGTAGGTACATGGGATTGTTTATATTGAGTTCTAATATATGAGCCGGACTGTATTTTTCGTGTTTTGATAAGGCTGTAATGTCGGTTTTTGAGTATTTGTGGGCTTGTACTCGTTTCTGCAAATATTGTTTTGTTTGACCTATAGGTACTTTGACAGTCTTCACATGGTATTTTATATACTGTATGAGTTTGTTTGTTTTTTGGTATTTCTGGTTTTAATTTTGAATAAATGGTTTTGTTCGTATTTTTCAGTCGATGTGCAATAGTTATGTTGTGTGTTTCCATTGTTTTATTAATTTTATTCGATAATTTGTCTATGTATGGTAAAGGTTGTTGTTTTCTTTACTTCATTATCATTTTTGTTGTAGATCGCATTTATTCAAAATTAAAACCAGAAATACCAAAAAACAAACAAACTCATACAGTATATAAAATATCATGTAAATACTGTCAAAGTACCTATATAGGTCAAACAAAACAATATTTGCAGAAACGAGTACAAGCCCACAAATACTCAAAAACCGACATTACAGCCTTATCAAAACACGAAAAAGAAAATCAACATAAGTTTGACAGTAACAACGTTGAAATTTTGACCAAAGAAAGGAATCCAAGAGTAAGAACATTCCTTGAAATGATACATATTAAAAAGACCCCAATAGCATTAACAATAGAAATGATATCAAAAACTTTTTATAACAACCTCTTTTAACTTTGTTTAAAGTAATCATAATGAAAACGGATCTTTACATGCTGCCAAAAGAATACAGTCCGGCTCATATATTAGAACTCAATATAAACAATCCCATGTACCTACTTATGAAGAGGGTAAAAATGCATGAAAACAGACCATTCCCGATAACTTCGACGCAGGTCACACTCCCACAATAACGTTCGTACGATGCGAACGCAAAACTCAAATAAAATAATTTGTAAGTGAATACTCATAAAAATATTTTATATTGAGTTAAATAACATGTTATATTTCGAACCATGTGTTTTTCAAGAATTATTTTAGTGCATACATTTCAATATTGTGTTAAGTTAAATATGTCTCAAACTCCATATTTTTAATTTTAGTGTTTTAACCTGATGATGACAAATACCATGTCGAAACGTCGTTAAGAAAAATTATATTAATTGACTGAATCAGACCTTTATTCCGAGAATTTGAAGAGAATATATATATATATATATATATATATATATATATATATATATATATATATATATATATATATATAATGGACAGAATATCATAACAACATTGTGCATACAAAAACAAAAATAATTGTGCTTCTACTTTCAACCACTTATAAAAATTACACCTAACCCTTCTCGAAATGAAGAGAAAAAATTTTTAAGTGGCTCCCTAAAATGCTAACCGAAATTGTGTTTGTAGTTTTATAAAAAAATGTCAGATGAAGCTTAGAATTCTCAAGCGAAACGTCACATTCCTTGAATACAAGATGAAAATCTAGTAGTTTTATTTGTTTACTCCTACCACGAACCAAATACCCAAGAAAACTCCAGTCCTATACAATTGATGGTTCAAATACTAAAAAGAAAAAAGTATATATATATAGATAAATCTATTCATTCTTTCAAACTTTACTTCAGGATGGTAACAATGAATTACCAAAAATAATCGACTTGACAAAATGTAATGATCATAAACCCATTACAGAAAAGATAACTTCAATAAAATCAAACTGTTTGAATAAATCTAACGACTGAAACAGTGAAACATTCAACGTACAAATTATTACTCACAATACCATTATCCTGTTTTCAATAGAAGAGTTTCACAACTATCGAAAAGTCATTTTATTTGATGATATGTTGTCCGTTTTCCCTAACACATAGACAAGTTCTATTTATTGTACACCTCATCACATTTATCAGTTCGTGAGCAGGGATTTCCTGAAATGCGCGCTCAACTCTATCTTTCAAGTACTACAAAGAAGTTGGTCTTCTCGAGTATACTTTGGATTTTATGTGACCCCATAAACGAAAATCATTAGGGGTTAAATCGAGCCATCTGGCTGGCCATCTGATTGGACCATTTGTTCCAATCCATCTCTGCCCATAGGTATCACTAAGATAGTGCCGAACAATATTAGCATTATGTGGTCCTGCACCATCCTGCTGAAAAAACATATTTGCCCTGATGTATCATTGATATTATGTTGAATATCGTTCTCTAAGAATTGTAGATATCTTTGGCCCGTCAAAGGCCCGTCGAAAAGAATTGGTCCAATGATTCTTGTCCCTATGATTTCTACGCAGACGTTGAATCCAAATCTTTCTTGAAAATTACCTTCTCTCAGCAACCTAGGATTTTCTTGAGCCCAATACCTTGTATTATTCTTATTGAACATACCATTATTCGTAAACCTAGACTCATCTGTAAACAGTATCTTCGAGACAAAACCATTATTCAAATCATGATGACGCAAAAGCCAATTACAATAGTCTCCGTTCTGAGTAATTTTCTAGATGCTGATGCTATAAATACAGTTTTTATAGGAGCGATATTTATGTTTTTTCAATAATTTTCTGCCGCTTTCCTTGCTGATCCCACATTCAATTTCCAATTCTCGCACTGAGGCAGATGGAGAAAAATGAATATATGCTAAAACATTAGTTTCCGCTTCTGCACTGACGATGAAGTGGTTGTGGTTTTGATCAGCTGGTTGCTTCCTTAGCATAATTTACAATTTCCTGAAATAGGTCCTCGATGGGTGCCGTCTTAACGGATAACGAACAGCGTATAGCATACTAGCATTGATAGCGTTCTTCTGACATTCTCCGTATATCAATATCATATCGATTTGTTCGTTTCGAGAATAACAATAACAAAGTAAAATTGGTATTTCACTTTTGACATGACATTAATCACCTACTGTTTTCCATGATTCCACGGCTACCTTTCATTTCATCAAACCTAAACGGATAACTCATTGGAATGTGTAGGCATCGTATGAAATATTGTACAAATTCAATAATTGATCGTTTGAACAAAAAGAAAGTGATACAAAATTTATATCGTTGAATTGGTAATTAAATTCTCTATCGAATGGCAAGATAGCCCTCGGTAGGTACCATTTGAAAAAATAAAGATTAATAATTATATATTTTAACCTGATCAAGGCCTCCTGGGCTAAAAAAAAACCATTTGAAATTATTTTTTTCAATTGTAAAATAAAAATTTGGCAACACTGTCGTATGTAATTTGAGCCGTAGAATCCGAAAAACATCAATCATACAGTGTGTTTCATTTGAAAAATCGAAGTTGGTGGCTATTGTGGCGAAACCGGGAGTCGGCCATCTTGTTTCCATATGTCTGTCAATCCGAAATTGTGTCTCATATCTAAGTACAAAATTTCATTCAAATCGGTTGATAAGTGAAGGAGATATAGGCATGGCCCTAGTCCCATTGTCACCCGGTATATGGTTCCTTACTTCAGATATCGCACAATTGACAAAAAGCAAGTACTTATGGAATCCCACCGCTTACAAAAATGGCGTCATGAGTATATAACTTCGATAAGAAAATACCGTTCTGAAAATCGTCCAATAATTTACTTCGACGAGACATGGTTTGACACGCATGCAACACCATCCAAAGGATGGTCCGATTCTTCCGGTAGGTGTAAAACAAAAGCTCCGTCAAATAAAAAAAAAGGACAACCATTTCAAATGCGGGGTCAGAAAACGTTTGGGTCCCAAATGCCTTGTGGCTTTCTGCAAAGAATATTAGAGACTTCTGCGTAGACTACCATGAAGATACAACGGCAGAACTTTATGAAGAATGGTCCAAGAATCGTCTTGTTGGCTATGTGCACGACAGTGGCAAACGCATCATTTCGGGACTCGGAAATTACTTGACAGTTAGATGACAAGTCATGTTTTGATAATTTCTATCAAAATCAAGTGAAAAACTTGAAAAAATACGAAACATTGTCGATATCTGAGAGCAATTTATAATATTTGTAAGTTAAACAAATGGATTTTGTGATGAGAACAGGATTTGAAAGCATAAAACATATATTTCCAACCTCAAACTGTGGTGAAAGGTAATGAATTAGCTTCAGCACATTTGAGAAATGTTGAAGAACTGAGAATTAACGGCCAAAGTTATTTAATACAAGCAAGCCCTTAATATTAGGCAAACGTCATGTTTGAATGTAAGTATAGTATTTCTAATCCCAATTGGACCGACATAAAAAGTTTCGAGAAGGAATTCTCTTCCACACGACATAACTTTTTTATGATTGTACCAGGAACGCTTTGAAAGTAAAAACACTGGTAATATATAAATTTCCCATTTGCCGGGCAGTGCATATGAACACTCCTCGTAGTGCTCTCACTTTTGAAATAAGTTATTAACGTACTGTATGTACTTTAATATAATAAAATATAACGTATGATGCTCAAGTTGTGGCTTAAAATCTCACTAATATCGCTCAAATAAAACAACGAATTTAACGTGGAATTATCAAAACAAATTTGACAGTCCCGATAATGTTTCACATTTCTGCCAAAGCGTGCGCTGCGATCGATTTGACTGTCCCCACCAAGCACTCGCACATAGCCAATACCAAACATTTCTCAGAATAGCGTGATAGTAATGGCCAATGCACGCTATCACACTCGCCAATTACGTAAGGTTGCAGGCTCAAATAATACGAAATTAAAGATTGAAAACTACAAGGCGTCGAATGATATATATATTTTGAAGAATGTTATACAAAAAGTAAGCTTTTAGAAGTTTTAAAGACATTTTGTATAACAAAAAAAGTATATGTTTTGTGACGCATTGGCAGAGGAAATGGGATATACAGTGCTACAGCACCCACCCTATTATTGTATTTTCAATAGCATATGTGGCACCAATTGAACTCAAAGGTTAGGTCAGAAAATATGTTTCCGACTTATAAATGTAAATAAATATAACTAGAATTGAATTTTTTTTATTAATTAGATTACTTATTTAATTTGATTAAATTAATATAAAGATATCATACGAGTAACATTACTTTTTTTCTTAGAACCTGAATCCTCATTAAATGACATACATTAAATACATATATGAAAGAGAGGATATCGAGGGGACTTGTTAAGAACAAAATGGAAGGAATTTAGTGGACATAGCCCTCAGAGAAAAGTGCTAACCGTAGACACGTATTTCGGGCTCTCGGCCCCCATCAGTACGGTGGAGAAGTGCAAGGATGAACAACACTTGGTAGAAATTAAATACATAATTATCTAAATTCTGACCCTTTATACTTTGCTTCTTTATTGCCAAGCTCTTGTCTACAGAATGGGATCGACACATGTAGTTTTACTGCAGTCATTAAGTCTGATAAATACTGTACCACTCAACTCATTGACACTGACTCCCTTGTCTTCCAAAATTGCTTATTTTTTGTATGCGTCTTTCATCAATTGAAGATTTGCCTAGGAATGAAATGGGCAATTGCCGAGTATTCGTAAAAAAACACTTAGCAGGTACTACATTCAGTCCCGAAAAAAAATAAGAATTAGTAATCCGGCAATAAAAGCACAATTATGACAAGAAAATGCTTGTAATATTAAATCATCAAAATGAAAATATAATTCAAAGTAAGTTTTACTTTGTCTAGATGAATATAATAAATCCTGGAGATTCTTCAGTGTTACTTGGGTGCCCAAAAATCAAGAAATAGCAATTTATTCATGGGCCTTAAAAGGTAGTCAATCATTCTAAAATCAGCAGAGTCGTCACTTCTTTTTCTAATTTTGGGGCCAGTTTTTATGATCCTATACCCTGTTGCGTCGGAGACTTTTGTTAAAAAACAGTTTCAGACTTCATTTGTGTACAGGAACCTTCGAAAACGTTAAGTACTAGGGTTTGGCACTCCTTCGATACATTTTTTTATTAGAAAACAAATGTTCATTACTTAGTCCTGGAATAGGTTCGATTTCGAAATGAATCGGTGATTGTTCCCTTTCTTCATTATAGCCTTCTTGGCTGTCATTCTGGCCACGGACGCCACATTTTCACTCTGTCAAAGCTAAAAGCAAACTAACTTCTTGTTTGTTTTATTAAAACGCTCCTCTTGGGAAAAGCAATTATTATTCTATTAACAAAATGGAGTCATTTTCCTGTAAGTTCTGAGCCATCTTGGAGTTGCCATCTTCAATTTATGAATTTCAACTAAAAATCAACAATCTTCGACTAAATTCATAATATCTGACCCCAAAAACCCCGATATACCAATTTTGAATCGAATCGGGCCATAATTACAAAACTCGTCCGCCATCTTGAATTTGTGAATTTTTTATAAAAAATCATAATCTCTAACCCTAAAACCCCCATATACCAATTTTGAATAGAATCGGACCATAAACACAGAGATCATCGGCCATCTTGGAGCCACCATTTTGATTTTATGAATTTTGAAGAAAAATTCATAATCTTCGCCCCTGAAAACCCCTACATACTAATTTTATTTTTTTCTATAACAAAAATCCCATGAGCCGCCACCATTTCAATTAAAAAAATTCATAATCTCCGACTCCGAAAACCCCCACATAAAAATTTTGAATAGAATCGGACCATAATCACAAAACTACTCCGCCATTTTGGAGCCGCCATCTTAAATTTATAAATTTTGACAAAAAATGTATAATCTCCGACCCCGACATACCAATTTTGAGTCGAATCGTACCATAATCACAAAACTCGTCCGCCATTGTTTTTTCCTCCAACCAAAATTTCAATATGCATTGTCACCAGAATTATTGACACCTGCCAAATTTCAGCTCAATCGGATGTCAGCAAGTGCTCCAAAAATAGATTACAAAGTTTGAACCGGTAAGAATGATTCACGAACGAAGCAAGTTAAATGAAAGCTTGTGAAAAGAAATATTTCTGAAAATTCCAGACAATATTTACAGTTTTATTACATGTAAAAGTAAAAATATTATTGTTAATTTCAACTACACCTCGAATTTTGTTCATAATCAAAACCAAATAAAGTATAAAAGTCTTTAACATTATTTGGAAACCCCTCTCTTACTGAATGTATTTTATTGATAAATTTATGGACGTCATGAGATAAAATCTTTTGACTTTTTGGGTCTCCAGCCGATAGACTGCTTTCAATTTTAAATAATTACTAATATCTTCATTTATCATCAACTTGTATTAATGTGTTAATACACTAGAACTTAAGAATTATTTCGCCACTTAAAAAAAAAACAAATATTGAAATGTTTTCAGGGACCAGTTTTTGTTTGTTTCTTGTTTTATGTATATCTTTCATTTTTTTCTGTAAACGCTTCGGAAGCATTTTCTACTGGTAACAGTAATACCTCAAAAAAAAAAATGACATAACCTCAACCTAAAAACACTGAGTACAGGCAAGACATACAAAAGATGGGCCAATCTACGTTTGATAACATGGACTTGCAATTTATACGCACGCCTTTTACAAGGGCTGCGCTATAATAATAATATAACACAGATCTTTGTTACTGAAAAATAACAAATACAAAAAAATATTATCGACATTGGTTGAGATGAACGTAGTCAGACTGAATGTCTGTTCTCCTACCTAACCCACTATTAGTCTAGTTAACAAGCGCTGTTTAGGTCAAATTTTTTTCGCATTCTTCCAAAATTTTGATTGAGGTGGCATGTAGATATTTTTTGAGAAAATGCTAAGGCCGCTCGCAAAAATTGCCAATATCTCAAAAACTATTCGAGATAATTCAAATTTAAAAAAAGATGCAAAAAAGAGGAGGAAATGTCCTAGGAAAAAGTTCCAACTCCCGGAACTGTAGGACCAATATTTATAATTTTCCCAGAGGGTTGAAAATACGCCCGAAAACGGGTACTCCGGCTTGGGCAAGCCATGTCCCCTTCGGACCTTTAACGAATAAATATTATTTAAACTTATTAAATATGAAAATTAAAAATTGAAAAAATTCAGGCGCCTGCAGGATAATCCGTGGTCCAAAAATTTTTATCGCGATTTTTCAATAAATTATCCATTAGTTAATTAACAATTTTTTGTAGCACGAACATTAACATTGCAAGTGCGATAATTGTTAAACTATTAATCTGAGAATGTTTTCCTTTCGTGGAGGTCTAAGAATAGATTCCCGTTGGAAAAATTGTTAATTTTCGTTTTGTTATTAACAATTTACTAAGGTGAAAAATTATAAAGCTTCATTAAACATTGAAAAAAACTTTTTTTTATAATATTATTATTTTTAAAAATTGTTATAAACAAATGATGAAAATTATGATTTTCACAAAAAACCTTTTTATAAAAAAAAAAGTTATTGCTTAAAAACGCATTTGTTAAATAACAAATTTTTTTACCACTTGTTATGAAAATTAAGGAACCATTTTTTTTTAAATCATTATTTATCTTGGTCTTCGATATTAAAAAAAAACTATTATTATTTTAATTTTATTGTTTATTTAATAAACAATTTGTTATAAAACAAATGAATTATCTCTTTGTATTTTTTTCTTTTTCTACAAAAAAAAAAAAAATTTTAAAAAAAAATTTTTTTTTTTAATTTAAATTTTCTGTTCTCTTCCATTTCACCACTCTACCTGGTTTTTTATGTTTAATTTTATTATAACTTTTTAACTAATGGAGATACACGGAAAAAATTTAAGACTTATTTATTCTTTATTAATTGAACAACAAATAAAGCCAAAATTTGAAGCTCTCACTCAATTATTCTTTTAATTTATACCATTTGTTTATAAAAATGATATTTCAGAAAAAAAAAAAATCTACAATATTTTATAAATAAACTTACTTGAATTGAATAACATTTCCAATTAATTTTTAGTTACTAAGATGTTTAGGCTAATAAATTTGGAGATTTTTTTTTCAAACTTATTTTTATTCATAATTAAAAAAATTACCGAGCAAAACTAAAATTTATAAGCTAAAATTGTTGATAAATATACGTTAGATAAAAAGTTACATAAGTTGTATGGTTATAGTTATATCAGTTTATAAGATATTTAGACATAAAAGTAGAAAACAGTTTTGGCTTATATTGTTGTTTAATCAATAAAGAATAAATAAGTCTTAAATTGTTTCCTTGTATCTCCATTAGTTGAAAAGTTATAATAAAATTAAACATAAAAAACCAGGTCAGAGTGGTGAAATGAAAAAGAACAGAAAATTTAAAGTTCAATAAAAAATATAAATATTTTTTTTTTCTAAAAATAATACACGGTTGTTTTTGTTTTTTTGAGTAGAAAAAGAAAAAAATACAAGGAGATAATTCATTTGTTTATAACAAATTGTTTATTAAATAAACAATGAAAATTCAAATAATAATAGTTTTTTTTTATATCGAAGACCAAGATAAATAATGATTGAAAAAAAAAATGCTTCCTTAATTTTCATAACAAGTGGTAAAAAAAATTCTTATTTAACAAATGCATTTTTAAACAATAAACATTTTTTTTAAGAAACTGTTTTTTTTGAAAAATCATAATTATCATAAAAGATTATGTTATAATTTTTTTTTTAAATATCTCATAAACAACGCATTTGTTTATAACAATTGTTTAAACAATAGGAGATAAAAATTATTAAAAATCATTTTTAAGAAGCTTCTGATTATAAGAAAACGGATCAATAATAATATTATTAAAAAAAAGTTTTTTTCAATGTTTAATGAAGCTTTATAATTTTTCACCTTAAATTTTAAAAAAAACAAAATAACAATTTAATTTCAAAATCATTCTTATACCTTTGAAAAATAGCTCCACGAAAGGAAAACATTCTCAGAATAATATTCAACAATTATCGCACTTGCAATGTTAATGTTCGTGCTACAAAAAATGGTTAATTAACTAATGGATAACTTATTGAAAAATCGCGATAAAAATTTTTGGACCACGGATTATTGTTCATTGATCTATCCTGCAGGCGCCTGAATTTTTTCAATTCTTAATTTTCATATTTAACAAGTTTAAATAATATTTATTAATCAAAGGTCCGAAGGCTTCGTGGCTTGCGCAAGCCGGAGTACCCGTTTTCGGGCGTATTTTCAACCCTCTGGGAAAATTATAAATATTGGTCCTACAGTTCCGGGAGTTGAACTTTTTCTTAGGACATTTCCTCCTCTTTTTGCATCTTTTTTCAAATTTGAATTATCTCGAATAGTTTTTGAGATATTGGCGAAAAACCAAACCCCCTTTTTTTTTCACTCAATTGTTTATAACTATTGCAATTTTTGCGAGCGGCCTTAGCATTTTCTCAAAAAATATCTACATGCCATTCCGAATCGAATGACACCACAATCATAATTTTCGGAGAATGCGAAAAAATTTTGACCTAAAAAGCACCTGTTAACTAGACTATATCACTTCCAAGTTTGCACGGGAAGTTTCAAAACAGACTCTTTGAATTCCCCAATAGTCTCGCTCGGCTAATTAGTAAAATTGTTTTGAGTTTACTCAGTGCTCTTAAAGATTACCTATATTGTATATTTTTGTTGTGAAATAAAATAATATTTGAGTATAATAATCATACATTTTTTTTAAATGTACCTCAATATCCTTAACACTTTTCGTAGTAATAGTCGAAAAGAAGTTCATATTCATGAAATATTGGGATATTACATTGTTAAAGGTATCACGGCATACTTTGGAATAGGAATGAGAAAACATCATAATTTAATTTTTCGAATTTCAGCAAAAACTAAAACCCTGCTTCGCATATGCATAAAAAATAATTTTAATAGTATTATCCACTACATAGATCAAAAAAATCTTAGATATCATAATTTTGTATGTCGATAAAAAATACATTGGACCAACCTCATGACTGAAAATTCGAATACTTACCTGACATATTAAACTTGGAAATGTAGAATGTTATATACTTCGCACTGGGTGCTACCTCATATACATTTTTCATGAAATGCTTAGCTGCCCAATGGCTTTCTGTATTATCCTCAACTAAAATCGCCACAGGTCTCAATGAGTTGTAATGTTTCAAAAACCGTCTCGCGGGTTCAGTTTTGTTGCCAATAGGGTAGTTTTCAATTTTCGCACTACTTTTCGTCGATTCAAAAGAATTATGAAAAAGTTCAACGGATTCATCGATTTGATCGGTAAAGAAATTTTCTAAAGAATACGCACATTGTATCGCTATAAAAACATAAATTAACCGAATCATTTTCACTGATTTCAATGAGACTGAAAATAAAACTGAAATGTTTAATCTTTTGTAGTTGAAGATGACAAACTTGTGGGTAAGGCAGGATATTGTTCAACATTTACAGGCAAAATCACTTATGTTTATTGTGAGCGATGCTACTTTTCCATTGATTTGACGAATTTTCACTGAATGGTTGAAAATGTAGGTCATATAATATAGATAACGGCAAATAGTTAGTAATGGGTGATATACTGAGGAGATTCCTCTGAATGTTAATCACTGAAATTTCTGGTTCATTTCGTTTAAGAAATACCGAATGTATAGTTTGTTTTATATTTTGGGAATGATGTAAAGCTTCTCCTAAAATATCTAGAGGCAAATATTTTTTTTTTGTTAAAACATTGTATAAAATAGGTATCTATGATAATTTCAATTATCTAAAGAGCTTTTCGATGTTGATCTTTGGATACTTGGCTTCATTACTGTGTTACCAAGGGCTCATTGAATTACATAATCAATCAACACTTTTTCTTGGCATTTCTTATAGAAGTTGTTGGGTAGTTATTTATGTGCTGGTTCTGGCTTAGGAAATAGAAATATACGATTCAGGGCTCAGGAGAAATGTAACTTAAGTTTTTGTGATTGTTGTTATAAAATCCCAAATGAAATATCAACATGCAGCCGTAGCCTTAAACCAACGAATAAATTGGAGTGCGCTCAAAATAGGGTTTTGTTTGAAATTATGTATACACATGTTCATTGGTATACCTACTTATTCATTCTCATCATGGTTCCTGCGAACCGATTTCTTTTATATTAAGCATGAAATGTATTAGTGGTGACAAAAAACTACATGTATTTTCCCTACATAAACAGGTTGTGAGTATTTAAAATATAAAAACAAAATAATGCATATTATAAATATTGCTAATCAACAAACAAAATAGGACAATAATAAAAACATAAAACTTAATATTAAAAAAATATATTCAGCTTTGAAATGGTTAAAACTGTATATAACCTCTTCTAAATTCAATTTATCAGCTTCTTTATGTTCAATTACCTAGCATAGAAATATTATTTAGCCTTGCTAGAGTAGTATGTTTTTTATAGTCTTTTAATATTTTCAGTTTGTTAAAAAAAAAGTATGAAAACCACATCCGGAAATTGACTTCCTAAAATACCATATCTGGAAAGCAATATTTGCGACAATTGTCGCACGGTCGGTCGTATTTGATATTGATACGAAAACGAATACACTACGGTACTGCATGTTTCGCGCCTGGATGACGCCACGAAAAGTCTAGGAAATTGCGACACAAGCATCGAAGGATTCCAAGAATGACCGAGAAGCGACCGCTAGGAAAGATCTAGGTGCTAATGACCTTTATATAATGCAGCGTACGCTGGCAAGGTCAGTTTCAGTTCGCTTGACGAAAACGATTTAGATAAAAGGTACTTCTATTGAGTTTTTTAATTGTGAGAGATCACTATTTAGTGTTGCGAAGTGTAAATAAACGGAAAATAATCAGTTCAATATTTTAATAGCCATGATTCGTAACAGTTGGTGTCAGTAGTGGAATTCCCTGGTTGTGGAAAATGGACTAGTTGAATGGGTATGGGAATCAGCTGATGGGAGGTCTTCAATTTCCCAGTTGGTTTTGCCCAGGAAAATAATGGGTGAAGTCTCGAAGATCAGGCAGAGGTTCTACTAGGTTCAATATCGAGACGTTGTAGAGAGCTGGTATAGAAAATGTCCGGAGCGAATAAAATTTCCAAATCAAGGTCCAGAGGGGAAACGAAGAAATACAATGTAGGAGCTCCATTTGAACGGATTGCCATTGATATAGCTGAACCATATAATGGCAACAAATACATCCTTGTTGCCATGGACTATTCCAGAAGCCTATGTCATTCTAGACCAGAAAGCATCCACAATAGTAATATAATTAATTGGTGGACAATATGTTCTCATGGTTCGTTGTACCTACCGACTGAATTACATTTTGACCAAGGAAGTACTGAGTCAAAGTTATTCAAGAAAGTATGTGAGCTGATGGGTATCAGCAAGTAGTCGGATAGCATGGTTGAAAGATTCAATCGAACTATGGAAGAACATCTTTCCAAAGTTATGGAAAAACATCAAACAGACTGGGACAGACATCTTCCACTATTTCTGATGGCATACACAGCAGCTGTCCATGATTCAACCAAGCTTGCCCTGAGGGGCAGCATATTCAAAATTCATTAAACAGTTCGGAAGAGGTTGATATGAGCAAGTGACAGGATGAAAGCTCGTTATGATTCAAAAGCGAATTCAGGAGGATTCAAATGGCAAGGTTTGGCTGTACAATCCACATAGGAAAAAATGTGTATTTCTCAAATTAACACCTTTAAATTTTAGTTTTTTCGTTGACTAACAATAGAATTGCGTATAAAATATTTGACGAAACTTTGGTTCTTCAGTTCATTTGCTATTTTTACTAATTTCATCAGTTGAAGTAATTATTTATAAATATTCCAGACCTAATTAAACAAATTTTTCACTGGCCTGTTATTCATTCGATAAGCAATACATACTTAGTTATATAAATTATATACCTACCTACGTACATATTTTAAAAATTATTTGTCATTATGTAGGTAACACATGAGTGGTATAGAGGAATTATTGGTTAATGTTATAACAAATTATTTCTGTCTTCCAATGGAAGTTTTTCCATTCAATTGCTTTTTCACTATACACTGCTTCTCAAAAGTCCCCTCCCCTCCTCTTATTTTTGGAACGATTGTACATAAACAAGTTAAATTTGGAAACTGAATATTAAAGGTTATAAACTTTCCTACTAGTGATGATAGATGACGAAATCGTCAAAGATGACGTCACAAGGCCATTGTGACCAATAATTTCAAATGGAACCCTACGGCAAGCGACACCTCTTTTAAAAGGTATCGAAAAAACATATTCAATGATACTAATTTTGTTTGTGTTTATGGCAGTTTTAATGGCTCATTAGTAAACATTAAAATTTAAATTCCATTCAGTATGATATTAATTACAGATTTGAGAATCAGTATCTACTTAAAGAAAGTGACCTCCATTTACTTCCTGACAGTGAAATATCCTATTTTTAAACTCTTCTCGTACTTTTGCAAATGTGTCTGCGGAAACAGCCTCACATTCTGCAACAATACGTTGTTTTAAAACGTCAATATTGTCAGGTTCAGTGGCGTAAACCTTCGATTTAAGGTACCCCACAGAAAAAATCCAAAGGTGTGAGGTCCGGTGATCGAGCTGGCCATTCCGTTGAACCTCGTCGTCCAATCCATCTACCACGATACTCCTCATCCAAATACTGTCTTACTGCACCGTAATAGTGTGGAGGAGCACCATCCTGTTGGAATGTTATTTCCAAATTGCCGAATTCATCTGGATTATCTTCCAAAATTTCAAGGATTAACGGTTCTATTGCGTTTTGCAACAGCTCCAGATAAACCTCACCAGTTAAATTAGTATTTAAAAAAGAGGCCCAACGATGTGGTTTCCAGGATACCTGCCCAAACATTCACCTTCTGGGAAATTGGGTATGTTTTTCACGAAACAGTTGAGGATTTGCGTCACTCCAATACCTCACATTCTGTGTATTTACATTTCCATTTAGATAGAAAGTACTTTCGTCACTAAAACAAATTGTTTTGACATAGTCTGGCTGTTGGTTAATTTTAGTTTCCATATTTTCACAAAATTCTAGTCTTCGGTCTGGGTCGTCGTCTGAGAGTTGATGAACCATTTTTAATTTGTATGGATGAAATTTGTTTTTTTTCAACACCCTGTGTACTGTACTTCGACCGAGACTTCGACTGACTTCACAGGTAGATGCAACGTGAGTTGTTGAAGAAGTAGGATTAACTATTACTTCTGCCAGTATATCAATTTTTTTCTCATCAGAAATTTGTGGCCTGCCAGATCGTTTCGCATCATTAATACTACCCGTTGTTTCAAACTTACGAAGAAGCTCCCTGAAATAAGTCCTCGAAACGGGGCGATCGGGAAACCTCTCATTAAAAATGCGTTCTGCTGCATGAATATTTTGTCCAGTTTCACCAAGAATTAGGATCGCTGCTACTTTATCACCTAAAGCACGTACCATTTCGCTTCTTGAAGCACTCAAACGTTCGGCTCACAACAGTTTAACAAATTATTAAAATGTACAAAATATTAAAAGTACCAAAAGCTGCTAAAGCACTTAAAAGTTCGATCAACAATACACAAATTATTAAATGTACAAAAACTTGGACAATTACAAAAACGTCGAATTAGGGAGACTAACAAAAACGTCAGCTTCTTTGACAACTATCCAGAGGCGGAGCTTGAATTTGGAATTTTAGTATTAACTGATTTAATTCATCACAGCTTTGCGTTTTTTAAAAGAGAGTTGCCAAAACTGCCATAAACACAAACAAAATTAGTATCATTGAATAGTTTTTTTCGATACCTTTTAAAAGAGGTGTCGCTTGCCGTAGGGTTCCATTTAAAATTATTGGTCACAATGGCCTTGTGACGTCATCTTTGACGATTTCGTCATCTATCATCACTAGTAGGGAAGTTTACAACCTTTAATATTCAGTTTCCAAATTTCACTTGTTTATGTATAATCGTTCCAAAAATAAGAGGGGGGGAGGGGACTTTTGAGAAGCACTGTATAATTCTACTGATGTACAACGAGCAAGTAGCCTGCGAGATGCATTCGTAGATTATGTCTGTCGTAACTGGCAAGATTTGGGTGCAACTTTACGAAGCAGAGTATAGTGTATGGTTCAGTCTACAACTTGGAGATGTTTCGGAATTAGAAGCAGCAGGAGATTTATATACCATAAGTATCGAAGTGTACCAGCGTGGTATTTTGCGGGGCTTGTTTAGTGGAGAGGGCTGTTCTACGGAGCGCCTTTTCTTTTCGGGTAGTCAGTCATCAGGACATTAAGTTTGTATACCGATGGAGCAATAACATAAAAATAACTAGCAAAACTATAAATGTGAAATAGACTTGACAAACCTATTTGTTCCTTTATTCAGAACTTGGCCTCTTTTTCACATTTATGTTTTTGGTAGGTTAATATTTTCTGTTCCGGAAAAACACCTTTCTTTTTGCCCTCCAATTTTGTCGAGCACAAAATAAAATAACATAATTCCGATCGATATGTAAATCGATGATCTGAGACTAATTCGTCGAAGCACTGTTTTCTATCACACAATTGATTGTATACATCTTTCTGAGAAAAAAAAATTGCTTTCTTATTTGAAGAGCATTCTTGCATTTTTCACAGGACTGAAGGTTAATTTCGGTTAGAGCTTTAATTGTATCCCAAATACTTTCGGATTCCGTAGATACGGCACTTCAAAGTTCAAATGTATTCTATTGACCTCTGCCCTCTTTCTTTTTGGCAATTTTTTTAATGGCCTTTTCTCGTGGACCTCTACGCATTACATTGCTTTGTTCCCGATAGTAACGCGCCTGCAAATATGCCACCTTTAGAGGTTTGGTTGAAGAATTTTTGCATTCTTTCAGAATAATCAATCTTGGATTTTTCTAAATATCAAAATTATGGACACTGTTTTGGACCGTCGTTAGTAATCCAGATTAACTTTAACGATTCCAGAACAGAACATATATTGCATGCCAAGCAGTCGTTGTCCCCAATCAATTAATTTGTGAGGTTATTCCTGAATAGCAGAAAGTTAATCCAAAGCATACGCTTCACACTGTGATTTCGAAAATTGGTATGAACTATGGATTTTTGCAAAGAGAAATTTCCACTATGAAAAAATTGCACAAGTAACCCCTTCACCACACTTACTTCACACCTATATGCGCATTTCTGCCCTCTCAAAATTATTCGAGATAATTGTGGCCGACCTGATGTATGCTCACACTCGCCATCTCATTTCCCAACACCAACACGGTTTCATGAAAGGTCGTAGCACTTCGACAAATCTGTGTATATTTACAGAATTTGTATCCGAAGCACTCGATTCAAGATCTCAGGTAGATGTAATCTACACAGATTTTAGTAAGGCGTTCGATCGCGTATCGCACAACAGGCTTCTAGACAAACTAATATCTTTTGGTTTCTCTGAGAATCTTATTAATATCTTAAAAACGTAATTGAAAGATCGCAAACTCTACGTTGACTATGAAGGAGCGAAATCCTATGAGTTTACGGCAACATCCAGTGTACCACAGGGCTCAAACCTGGGACCCCTACTTTTTCTGCTATTTGTAAATGATATTTGCACTAAAATTGAATCCGATACCCTTGTATTTGCTGCTGATATGAAAATATTCAGACGGATTGAGGGCCTAACAGACTCTATTTCACTACAAAATGACCTGAAGTCGTTGGAAGACTGGTGTACAGTAAATAAACTATCACTTAATGTCAGTAAATGTAAAATTATGACCTATTCACGAGAAAACATCCCTTTAATGTACAATTATACCATTAACGAGGAGTTACTGTCACGAGTCACACAACATAAGGATCTGGTGTCACATACGACTGTAAACTAACCTTTACAAATCATTATGAAACAATAATTTCCAAAGCCATGAAATCATTAGGTTTTTTAATTCGTACTTGTAGTGAATTTGAATCGTTGGATGCACTCTGTCAATTGTACTATACCTTAGTTAGAACCAAACTGGAATACTGCAGTCAAATATGGAACCCGTACCACCAATTTCGGCAATTGAAATGGTTCAACGAAAGTTCTTAAAATATTTATTTTATAAAAAATATAAACGTTACCCTGAAAGAAATTACAATTATGATCTCCTGTTGAGCGAGTTTAAGACACAGTCATTAAGAAAAAGAAGAGAAATCAATGATCTACTATTTATGTACAAAATTATACAGAACACCATAGATTCTTCGACATTACTTTCGTTAATCAACTTCAATATACCCCGACAATCTTCTCGGTATCACAATACATTCCACTTCAATGTACCTAATACACAACACCACTTTCATTCACCAATAAACTCAATGAGCAGAAATTATAATAAGCTAGGCTCAGTTGACATTTTTTTTCTTACACGGACACAATTCAGACAAACCGTTTCCAGTTTGGTTCCTGACTAACCTATAACCTGTAAGTCAACCAAACTTATAAATTATTACTACTTTTCATTGCACAATCACATGTAATATTTATTAAGTACTCCTGTAATTGGGCTTCGGCCTGCTGGATGTATATACCAAATAAATAAATAAAATAAATAAATTTCTATCATCATCAGTAGGTTAACTACACTACACAATTAACTACACTGTGTAGTGTAGTTAACCTACTGATGATGATAACGTAGTTATCGAAATGCGCATATAGGTGTGAAGTGAGTAAGTGTGGTGAAGGGGTTAGTTGTGCAATTTTTTTATTGTGTGACACCACAGCGTCTAACCTGTTTTTATCAGAAATGTCCACGTCGAATTAAAAACAAATGTCTCGTATGAAATTGGGACAACCTCGCGAAGATGAGTAAAATTTTTATTTTTTTAATTCCATTGTTTTCCGGCATCTAGTGGAAAAAATACAAAATCTCCCCTTTGGTGACCTTTAAACAAAGTTTCGAAAGTAGCTTGGTCATATGAATAAGGTTTCTCAAACAACTCATACTCGTTATAAATACAAAAAAATCATTTTACAAGTCCTCTTTATGTTCATGCCATTAATATATTCACACCAAAATATTTTCTTCTCGAATTTTTAATGTGGTATGAGATTTTTATTGATGTCTCAAAATAGAATAAGTACAAACCCTGAGTTTATTTCAATTAATTATTCATTTAAACCATTATTTAATCAAATATAGAAAAACCTGCTTGGGTTTTTAAGGGTGGGATTTTTAACCATCCCTGCTGGAGCAGCAAAATGTATTTGTATATATTTGTACTGAAAGGAAATTGAACCTGACAAATATGATTTTCTTAATAATTCATTTTTCCCAACATAAAATAAATATTTGTTGCCAGATAATCCACGCCTCTCCAACATGCGAGATATATGCTTATCATTGGGGATTTCGTAGGCGGTAATTATTTGACCAAGACCATACTAAGAAAGTTACTAGTGGAATGGAAATATTAGTTTAGTTTTTGTTGTGAAATCGACACAAAACCTATAATGTTCGTTTGATTTGCCATGAAAACGGGTATAGTTGAAAGAAATGGAAACAAAGTGAAATATAAATAAATAAAATTAAACCCATGGAAAGCTAATGTTTCGATATTAAGAGGAAAGCGCGGGCCCAGTGAAAGGAGGCTATGGTAATTACTGGCTTTTTCCGGATAATCTTGTATAAAAATGAATGTATCAGAACAAACGTGACGAATATAATGAATACAGTGAGGTTCGGAATCATTAAGTTGTTAATAGAAATAATAATTGTTGAAGCCGATCCCTTCCTTTTCTCTTAAGTCACAGGTAATGTAATAGTCAGCACGGACACTCTTCCATGCTGCCTTTGATCTAGAAAAATATCTGGACGACATTTTTAGGGGGTACACATGGGCTCGCAACATGGTTTCAAACAGATGCGTAATCAAAATGTTCTTGAGCAAATTATAAGATGATTAAATTAAATGAAATATGGTTGAATATTGATTGATTGGGTACCTATTTAATTTTGTGTATATGTACATATTCCTCTTATGACTTTGAACCTTCCTTATAATTATTATTCTTTGTCTTCATTTCTTCCAACAATAAAGTATATTTTGATTTGTCTATGTGGAATCTTTGTTTCTACCTATGTCTTACACATAACGACCCAGCAAGAGTGGTAAGAATCGGAAAATAACTTATAACTTGGCAACGCCGAAACCTTTTTTTTGCTTCGATGAAAGGGCAAAAGAATGGAGAATGAATGTTAGGTGAAAAATATGGGCGTTCCATTTGAACAAAACGAATACATTTTGTCGGAATTTAACAAAACATGTAATTAAGCATATCTCGAAAACACTAGAATGGTGTACGTGGAACCTTGGCACTACTGTCAGCGAGTTTTAATTTTCTCCACAAATACAAAAAGGCAAAAGAAAGGTGAATCAATTTCGAGTGATAAATTCAGGGAGTTCTATTTGAAAGGCGACTTCAATTTTTCCCGACTTTGTGAAACACCCTGTACAATTGGGAATATTTATGGAAAAGGCAACTTCAGACACTGAAAAAGTTTGTTCATCAAAGTGTTTCCCTATATGTTATGGCTTTCAAGATATCGAATAATTACGCACTAAATGAACACACGGTGTCAGGGCCGGATTAAAAGGTGTGGAGGCCCTGGGGCAACAAAGGAGTGGAGGCCCCTAATTATTTTTCAAACCAGTTTTTTTTTATTTATTGCGGAACAAATCAAATTATTTCGACACGAGCATATGTAGGTATAATAAAATACAAGAAATAAATTAAATTACAGCGTAAACGAATGGATTCTTGCGAGCTTTTTTCGACGAAAAATCATTGATGATTTCGGTCAAATACAGCATCCGGAGAAAATCATTCTCAATGCTAAGAAGCGATAACTTTGATAGGGGCTTTGTCTCATCGTAATTCGCCTATTTTTTTCATTTTGGAAAATATTTCCAGTGCAATTTGACATCATCACATTCTCAGTTGTAATATCACAAGAGAGTGAAAATAATTCGACAGATTTTCGAAAACTTGTTGCCAGGCAATAGACAAGAGAGACCAACTGGCTCGAGTGGCTATTGCCAACAAGTTTGAGAAAGAAATCTAGATAATTATTTTCTACTATATCGAACTCTCGTGTGGTATTCTTTAGATTATTTTTTTATGTTACGATCATAAACACATTTCCTTGCAAAATTATATAATGTACTAAACCGGTTTTGATTCATTTCACACTTTTCATGCGAATTGATGACAGACGTCAAATTAAAAATATAGGTTGTCAGACAATAAAAACAAAATACCTCAAATTATTCCCGCGACAATTTTCTAGGCAGAATATTTCCCACTATTGATTGGCCAAAACGTATATGAATTATTTGAATTGAACATTTCCCCATTGGTTTCTAGCAATGTCAAAAAATAATCACTGTAATTTCAATGTTTGAGAATGTAGCTCTGAAATTTTGGTTTTCAAGAATTTACTAGTAGAACATCTTAGATTGGTCTTTTTGATAGTCCTTTTTCAGAAGGATTTACATTTGTTGCAGAATGTCATCCTTCTCTTAGACTCACACTTTCAGATTTCGGGGATTTCTCTGTTACAAGCGCGCCACTCAGCGGACACTTGTCAACGCCAATAAATAGGAAAAACAGGTATAGACGGGCAAAGTGTTTGTAGAATCGGCAGAAAAATAGTCAACAGAATTTGAACTTTTGTTCTATTATGGAATGCGCACAGGGCTCTTATAAATAATTTGATGCAATCATATTCATAAATTGAAATATTATTTTCTTTTGCTTATTATTATTGAATTTCATTGTGTATCTAGATCGCTTGTGTCATTCGAAGAATACATCGACAGAAAATCCTGCATTTAATAAAAAAAATGTATTTTTTTTTAATTCAATTGTTCTTGTTTTTACAGCTAATTTCGATACGATATAATATTTTGTATAATAGTATGATGTTTTACTTGGTGATTGTTTCTCGTATATACACATGATTCATCAGATCGAAGATGAATATTAACCATGGATTTTGACAAGAATACGAAACATGTTTTTGAATGTTTAAAACGAAAAATGAGAGGAAAAAGTGGGAGAACTGCTCTTTCGTTGTCAGATTTTTTATATATAATTCGGTATTTGTTAGGAAATTTTACCTAAAAATGTATATTGTGGAGGCCTCTCTCTTGTGGAGGCCCCGGGGCTGCAGCCCCGTTTGCCCCCCTCTTAATCCGGCTCTGCACGGTATACATGGACTTCTAATACTCATGTAGATTTACTGGTAATACAGACAAATGTTGTTTTGTAATATAGCAATTAGCAATATTAAAGTTAGTAAGTGAGTGGTTGTAGGTAAACGCTAAGTACTTTGTGCTTATTAAAGTCCGTTTTTTTCAAATATAATTATTTTCTAAACATCCATAACCTACATCTCCAAAACTGCCCAAATATCGATTTTTTATAGAATTAGATCATAAATCCCAAAACTTGCATCTTGACTTCTTGTATTTTTTTCAAGATATTCATGATCCGCAACCGGCAATAAACTATTAGAATAAAAGGATATCTTTTAAAATTGTATCCTAATGTAAAATTCAAACCAGTAATTTTTAAGTTGTACACTCTTTAATGACGAACACCATAAATAGTTGAAATACATTTTGTTTGTCATTCGGTATTGATTCTTTAAATAAATAAAGAAATGAGCACGTGCCTACTATGATATGGCAAGGTTAAACATAAAAGGTTATGAAAACACATCGATTTAGCTGAAATAGTAACAGTTCATCTTTAAGTTTCTACTTCAATATCAAAAAAATAACGCAAGTAGCCATTCACTGGAAATAAAATACTTGGTTACTCATATTGACAGCTAGCTCAAATGGAATGAATTTGCAGGCAAGAGTAAATTGACTCTATGTAGTGTGATAAGTGAAACTTGCCACACCACATAGAGTACACATTTATATTTATATAATTTTAAACAACGCTAATGTGGTTGTAGTAACTTTGAACGTCGTTTTATTCCTTGATCTACGTTTTTTTCCTTTTGTATCACTATGTTAGATGAATATGTTTAACATCATTGAAACCAACCTCAACAAAGTTTCTCCCTGATGACGGAAATAAACATTTCCGAAAGCTTGGATAAACCTTAAAGAGTTTACTTTTTCATTACTGCTTACCCCAATATCCCTAATTATATATATATATATATATATATATATATATATATATATGGGTTAACGGGGTTAACGGAAAGCGGGATTACTGGATAAGGGGAAGGTGGCAAAGCCATACGCATAAGCTAGATTTAAAAATACAGAGTAATACATAGGAAAAAATACAAATTCCACGCGTCGAAGTCGCGGGTGCCAGTTAGTAATTATGTAAAAATCGTGTGGAAGTATCATAAAAATAATTACTATCGTTTCGGACGTCCATCGTCTTAATGTATTTAGAAGGTTTTCACGACGTTTCGAATGCTTGTATCTGCAATCGTCACCAGGTGAATACTATACTATAGAAAGGAAGATCTACAACACTCAAGAAATTCAAACACTTCATTCCAGACAACGAACGATCACATCTAACGCCACACTACAGCAAACCACCGCATCTCTACGGGCTTCCGAAAATCCACAAACCAGACATGCCACTGAGACCGATCACCAGCTCACGGAACTCACCAACCTACAAGTTATCGAAATACCTCCTACCGATACTACAACCCTTACAAGGAAATAGCAGTTCATACGTCAAGAATTCCAAGCACTTCGTTGACACCATCACAGATGTTGAACTTGGACCAGAAGATCGTTTCATCAGCTTCGACGTGGAGAGCCTTTACACCAATGTCCCCATAGAGGAATCTCTCAGTATCATCAAAAGGAAATTCGGAGAAGATGACCAGCTGCACGAGAGGACTGACCTCCCTTCCCACGCAATATTGGAATTACTGCAGTGCTGCCTACAGAACTCATATTTCCAGGAAAAGGACCGATTCTTCTCTCAAGTCGACGGACTCCCGATGGGATCTTCCCTTTCTCCAATCATCGCCAACATATACATGGAGTGGTTCGAGGAATTGGCTATACGGGAGGCAGAATACAAACCAAAGCTGTGGTTGAGGTACGTGGATGACACCTTCATTATATGGAATCACGGAGACAAACATCTCCAGGATTTCTTCTCAAGAATTAACAGAATCAGGGATTCGATCAAATTCAAGATGGAAATGGAAACCAACAGTGCCTTACCCTTCCTCGATGTGAACGTTGAGAGAATAGGCAATGAAATCCGCACCTCCGTCTACAGAAAGAAGACACATACGGGGCAGTACCTCAGTTACAGCTCCAACCATGAGTTCGACGAAGAGAGGGATCGTGAGAACATTGGTAGAGAGAGCGACGTACATATGCAACGACGTGGAGTCACTAGATGCCGAATTGAATCACATCAGAGAGGACCTCCACCGGAATGGATATCCCAAGAAACTCCTAGAAGAAGTATTGAAACAACTCCCGAGAACGAAGACATCTGAAGAGCAACAACAAAGCACAGTGATCTGCCTTCCGTACATCAGAGGTGTCTCCGAGAAGATCAGAAGGATCGGAAACAAGTTCAACATCAAGAGCTGCTTCCAATCCGGCAGTACTTTACGGAGTTTCCTGACCAAGACCAAACCTGAAAACAAAAATGAAATCAGTAAAAATTGCATTTATGAAGTTCCATGTGAATGCGGAGATTCCTACATTGGAGAGACAAAGATACCGTTATCGGTAAGATTGGATGAGCACAAGAAATGGACTCAACGTGGAGAAACATCAAAATGGGGAATCGCTGACCACGCCTGGACTGAGCACCATCGAGTTCTATGGGACGACGCAAGTGTTCTACATAGAGAAGAGCATTGGTTCAAACGAAAGTTCAAAGAGGCCGCCTACATCGAAGCCAATAACGCCTTTAGTCAACCAAGCGTTGAGATCAAGAACGTATGGAAACCCCCGATTGCTCTTTCTGGCGGGCTGCAGAGGCGCGAAACTTCACGCACCACCACACCGCGCGAAATTACACGCACCGCTGCACATGGCGGAATTGCACGCATCATTGCGCCGACAGTCATATAAATTGGTAAGTAGCACTTAAACTTGTCAGTATTCACCTGACGACGATTGCAGATACAAGCATTCGAAACGTCGTGAAAACCTTCTAAATACATTAAGACGATGGACGTCCGAAACGATAGTAATCAAGTTACCACTTCGTCCACAACCTATCATAAAAATGGTTAGAGTTATTTATGATAGAAAGCTCACAGGCTATTACAAAAAATCAAATTGTTCGGCATCCTAGTACAATTTTTTTTAAGATAGAGCCAAGCAACGTATGTCCTATAATTATCAAACGGGGTATAAGTAAGAATCTGTTACTGTACAAAGAGCCAATTCAGCAGGTTAAATATTTTTTTTATTTCGTGTGCTCCAGAATTTAGTGTATAAATTAATGTGTTATGTAAATCAAAAATAAAGAAATGGATATTGTGTTAACACATAATAAGAATACATGAACTAATGAATATAAAAAATATCTATGAATAAAATGCGAAACAGAATACAAATCGAATCAGGAAACAATAATCCAGTGCATAATCCTTATATTTCTATTTATTTTATTTCCTGTTTTTTTCTATTATTTAGTTTTTTTAATTTGTACCTAACCAAATATTAGTTGTACATTAAGTTAACCTTTTATTATTGTATTAATGAACTTGAATATTATGGTTGTAAGTAGTGGATAGTGATTGCAGAAATGGATTTATTGAAAACAGTTCATAACCCCAAGCGGATTCATTCATTTGTGGTTGGCAATCATATGTTATCTCATTATCTGATTCACTTTTCTTATTACCTCGTGTATAACTCAAATAATATATTTACTATATATATATATTATTATGAAATATAGCGAATGGAGTCATTATTGTTGATTTCCCAAATACCGATTTTCAGAGCATTCGGCATACATGTTTCAAGAGTTATTGGTGAAGGCGCAAACGCAAAATGATTATGTTATCCCTGTAGCATTTTGTTAAACAATTTCATTAACAATGTTTTTGTTTCAGAACAACTTCTCAACGATATAATTCCAAACTATAAATCTTCAACAAATCCTCCCCAACAAACACAAGTTGATTTCGGAAACTGTGCCAACACAACATCCACCTTCTTTGATTCGCCACAAGGACAGCAACAACCACTACCAGACATTTTCGATAGCAATCCACTGCAAGTAACGAGTCAGCAGCCTCCTTTAAATATTCCTCAGGCGTTGCCTGAACTCTCAGGCCTTCAGCCTCACCTGAACAACCCTTCACAGCAAAGTTCCCATTTATCTTCAGTTTTTTCTTCCTTCTCGAATATTTTGAACTTTGGAAATTCGAATAATAGCAACAAGGATATTGTTGTTCCCCCACCTGCATGTATTGAAACCCTCATAAGTGAGGATAATAGAAATCCTGAACCTGTGCCACTGTTTCCTGCTAATGAACCAAGAATTTGTATTTGTCCGCCAAAGCCACCAACTACTACAGGTAAATATATATATAAATTGAAACTCTAAAACATCAATAAGTATTCCTCCACAAATAATAAGCTTCTACCGACATTTTGTTTGTTTGATTTGCATCTTCTCAGTATTCAAAAGTATCTGTTAAAGTTTTTTGGTAGCAGAGCATGGTCCTCAACAATTTTCTTGTTCGCAGGCCCAGTTAATGCATTCAGAAGAGGGGGTCTGAAACGACCGACCTACGCGCCAATTCCTGGTTTATCTGGTAACAATCAACTACCTTCCCAGAATATACCACCACAGAATTTGCCACCCATACAGAACCTACCCCCATTACCTATCACAACTTTAGAATCACCAATTGCAAGCTACTTTAGCATACAAAATACATCGGTATCCCCAGCTAACTCAGTTTCATCTGCTTCTAGTATTGAACCATTCACTCAGACCCTTCCAAATCACTTCAAACCAATATCACCTCCTCCCCCAAGTGTTCAATCAACAAATCCCATTCCCCAACCCTTCCATCCTGTACCGCAACCTCTGCAGCACCCCATTTCTCAGCCATTGCATAATATTTCTCAACCCTTTCAACCTACTTCTGTTCCGTTGCATTATATTACTCCCTCATTGCCCACTGTGCCAACATATCCTGTAAATTTTGGACAGCCACTCCAAACGTCTAGTGGAATATCAAAAAGTTTCAATAGCCCAGTCATGGATGCCATTCCAGTGAGTGAGGTATTGCAGAATTCCAATCTAAACAATGCACATGCTGCTTCCAATAAAGTTTCTACTAATGAAAATGTCGCTAATGTAACAGTAAGTACGAGAGTAACAGTAAGTTAATAATATATTTGCTGTTTTTTTTTTTCTAACTGCAAATGTAAACTTTTATTTATTTATAATGCAATGAGAGCAGAGGCATAACCTGTTATGTCAAAAAAAACAAACACCATAGTTTTAAGTTTCAGAAAGAAAGAAAAAATTATAATTGCCAAAATTGACTGGAAAGAAAAATAATATGAACTTAATATCATCAAACATTTGTTGCTCGCAAAATGGAGTCTTAGCGGTTTGTTGAACTATTCACGCTTGGCGCTGTCACAATATCTGGTGGTAAGGAATTTCACTTCTTGAAGATTCTGTTGGAGAAATATTTCTGTTGTTTGAAAAGACTCCTATTTCAAGTGATGACCAGGCAATCTGAGGTCGTCTCATGGATGAAATAGACCGGTGAAATATATGGAGAAGTTGTTATGCAAGATGCGTTATGTGAGGATTGCCTCGCCTCTGACACATGTCGCTCAAATGGGGTAGATTAAGGCGTGATAGACGTTGGTCATAGGCGAGTTGATTGAATCCTCTTATCATTCGAGTGGCGTTACATTGGACCATTTCAAGGAGTTTAAAGACTTTCACCAGATACAAGGACCAAATTTGGACACCATATTCTAGGTGGGGACAGATGTAAGATTTATAAAGTTGTTCGAAGAGTTTTGGATGGGAATGGCCAAAGAATGCATTAAGCGGGTAAATACGACTATTGACCTTTCGGACGCCAACTGTCAATTGATTCGCAGCAGAAAGTTATTATTAATACCTAATTGCTGGTAATAAGAGGTTGGGTTATTTAATTCGAGAAAAATTGGAAAAGTTGCCCACAAAATTCGAAAAGTGCTTTTTTCTATGAGATTTTTTTATGAACTTTCCCAAGTTTTTCAATTTTCCTGGCAACTTTTCCAATTTTTTTCTAAAAACCTTACTCTGGCTATTACGAACATTAAAAAAAATAGCCAAGTGATACGCTTAGGATCATGAACAGACATTCATTTTTATTGAACTCAAGACCATAACTCATGATTCAAACGATGGATATGCGAATTATTTTTTAAAAGCTTTTATTTACTTTTACCTGTCCCGATGTGTGTAATCAAATCTTGCAAGTTTAATTTTACCCACATCTAGTTGTCCGATTAACATGAAATTTGGCAGGTGTTCATAGTTCCCGTGACAATGCATTATGGAATTTTTCATAGAGAAAAACAAAATGGCGGACGAAATTTGTGTTTATGGCCCAATTCTATTCAAAATTGGTATGTGGGGGTTTTCGGGGTCGGAAATCATAAATGTTTTGTCAAAAGGCATAAATTCAAGATGGCGGACGAGTTTTGTAATTATGGTCCGATTCTATTCAAAATTGGTATGTGTAGGTTTTCTAGGTAGGAGATTATGAACTCATAAATTCAAGATGGAAGAATTTTGTGATTATGGACCGTTTCTATTAAAAATTGGTATGTCAGGGTTTTTGGGGTTACAAAATGACGAAGCATGTTTTATTCCTAATTACTTTATAGTCTCAAAATTATGTCATAAACAAATGTTGCACGGGGGAACAATGATCCTGATACATAAAAAAATGTCGGATAAATATTCGTTAGTAGGTGTTGACAAGTATGACAATATACTACTTGATGGTGAATTTAAATTCTCTATAACTCAAAATTAAGAAAATATTTTGTATTTATAGGACATTTTTAGAGAGATTGAAAACTCTCCTATCATGTCTACCCGTCAAATCAAAAATTATTCTTGCAGGGGACTTAAACATAGATTTTTCAGGAGACTGTAAAACACATGAAAACCTGCAAAATGCAAAATTTATTCATTAGATTTAATATAAAAATGCATATTGACGAGCCCACTCCCATCACAGACTCATCCTCTACTATAATTGACTACATTTGTTCAAACTTTGCTGATCATGAAGCAGCCCATTTCAAATTCTCCTTCGATAGAAAAGGAGCAGATTATAAATTTAGAAAAGGTAGGATTTTCAGTGAAAATAATTATTACAAATTCAAGCAATTATGTGCACAAACCAACTGGAATAACGTAATAGATGCTGCTGATCATGTTACCACTTTCCAAGTAATGGTAATGGATATATATATAATAAATGCTTCCCTCTTAAAAAAATTAAAATCAAAAACAAAAAACCTTGGGTTACCACAGGTTTTATAGTTTCTGCAAGAAATCTTAGATCTCGTACTATCAGGAAGTTTACATAAAATAACAATTTTGTTTCATATTTCAATAAATATAGAAGTATTTATAGAAACCTAATTAAAGTGGCTAAGAACACTTTTACGTAGAAAGGATTGAACTATCAAAAAATAAACCTAGAGAGAAATTGGCCATAATGAATGAATTACAGGGAAAATCAAATATATTATCAGTAGAGATAAATATCGAACCAAATACATTAAATGATTTCTACAGCAGTATTGCTAAAAATATTACAGACAAGCTTGTATCTCAACGTGATCCCGTGAGCTATCTTGACAAAATTCACTGTAATTCTCATTTCACGTTAAACAACTCATGAATAAAGTCTTTGTGCTACAGAAATCCCGGAGGTATCTTTGCAGCTCTAACTACAGATATATCTGTAGGCCTCTTTCTATCGAACACAAAATCCTAACTGTGGTCAGCATATTTATTCTTGAGGTGGTATGCCTAATCCATAAAAGACAACTTACCAATCCAGCAGAACTGAAAAAACTTATATATTGAAAACAAACGATGTAATAATGTAATGCAAATGAAACGAATAAATGAAAATGAATAAAGAAAATGAATAAAATGAAAATGAATAAATGAAAATGAATAAATGAAAATGAATAAATGAAAATGAATAAATGAAAATGAATAAATGAAAATGAATAAATGAAAATGAATAAATGAAAATGAATAAATGAAAATGAATAAATGAAAATGAATAAATGAAAATGAATAAATGAAAATGAATAAATGAAAATGAATAAATGAAAATGAATAAATGAAAATTGAAGGGACCGTATACTTCAGACGTTATGTACGATAAGCAATATACACAAGAAAAATCGAATTTAAACGGTTTTCTTCACATAAAGGATGGCCCTCATCAGTACTCCGTACTGATGAGGGCCAAGAAGCCTGAAACCGGTATGCGGATTGTTAGGTGAACACGACTTAAATTAAACATAATCGAGCTTATCAGAAAGAAACATTTGCATTCAATGTCCATTGATATTTTATGGAAGTATGCATGGATTTTCAGGTGAATATCATTCAACGTTCTGCGTGGTATTTGCCAGGAAAGTAGTTGTTTTTCACCTGAGATCTACCTTTCTCTGGTTCAATTTTATATTGAATCCTTTATGTGAAGAAAACCGTTTAAATTCGATTTTTCTATTCATTCCACTTCACATGGCACTTATCTCTCACTATATGCTAGACGGGCTTGCCACTCCTACTGAGAAGGAATCTTTATTTAGAAACCTATCGAGGTGGGAGATTTTCGATGTTTCTTTCTGTCACTAGGTACCGCCAGTTAAAGTTTATCTTTTCCGGCGTACCTATAGGTGTTACAAGATCGATGATGGTTTGTTTACGTTGTGTCTCACTTCAGCCAGAGTTCTTTGGACTTTTGGCTGGTTGACTACTCCGTACTGATGAGGGCCAAGAAGCCTGAAACCGGTATGCGGATTGTTAGGTGAACACGACTTAAATTAAACATAATCGAGCTTATCAGAAAGAAACATTTGCATTCAATGTCCATTGATATTTTATGGAAGTATGCATGGATTTTCAGGTGAATATCATTCAACGTTCTGCGTGGTATTTGCCAGGAAAGTAGTTGTTTTTCACCTGAGATCTACCTTTCTCTGGTTCAATTTTATATTGAATCCTTTATGTGAAGAAAACCGTTTAAATTCGATTTTTCTATTCATTCCACTTCACATGGCACTTATCTCTCCCAAAGAGTTGTTCTCGAAAAGAGCTTTTATTTTATCTCTATCCTTCCAAATCGTTGATATCGTAGAGTGTGAGACTCCACATTCCTTTGCAATTTCACTATTTGACCATTTTCTAATCTCCATATAATATGTGATTTTTCTTCAATATTAAACACTTTCCTATTTCTTTTTTACGACATAGTAACGCGTAAACACACGATCTGAACCAAAAGTTTTAAAATCAACCTATAATTCACGCGGTCAACTATCGCACTGAATAAGTCGTAAAACATGCAAGGTCAAATGGCAAAGAGCGGGAAAGAGGTTCTATAGCGAAATATTTCTTCATATTATTAGTATAAAGGTGAAAATTGTTCGTAAAGTTTTGTTTTGCTGGAATAGGTAAACGGTTGGTCGTTATAGCCGATGAATATCGATAAAGTTTCGTCATTTTAAGCGATATGTCGCTGTATTCGATGTCGTTATAGGCGGTACGTGTACTTATTAGTTTATATAGATTCGGCCGGGTCCTTGCCATCCGGTTGTTATAACTGATCTGTCGTTATAAACGATGTCGTTATATTCGGTTTTTACTGTATATATATATCGGATAGGTTTCGGCAGTCATGACTATTTTGAATATGCAAAGTTCTAGTTGAACCATATGTAAAAATTTGAACGTTTCGGCTCCCATTTTGGAGCCATTTTCAAGAAAGCTGAAAAAATGAAAAAAAAAATAATGATGGTAAAGGAAGTACGAGATTTTCACACTAGATCTGAATCTGCCTACTTCTCAGGTGTAGTCACTTACGAAGGAAAGAAAGTGATGTCATACTGAGGCCTCAATCTGCCTACTCCTCAGATATAGTCACTTAGGATTTCGGGAAAAGTTGACACCTTTAAATAATACATTATGAGTTATATGGTCTGGTTTTTCTTGGGATATTCTGGAGAAAGTGTCCCAGATTACTAGATGGATGTTTGCGATAGATAGTTTCCTGAAACAGTGATATAAAGAGCAATTGGTCGAGATTTCGTCTGATCTTCGTGGATTGTTTTTCGCATCGAGGCTTGGCTGGAGTTTCTGAGGATGCGCTGGACTGATGGGGACTTATCTTGATGGTTCAAACAGAAGGCCTTAGGAATAACTCTCTGGTCTCCACATGACTTGTGAAAAATGAAGTCACAAAGTAGTTTGGATCTTCGAATAAGGAGTAAAGAGTAGTTTTTACCGAGTTGAAAGATATTCATATGATATGGTCGGATAAGAAAAATGAGACAAGACATTGACACCACCATCAGGAGAGCGAAACTCCCACCTTCCTGCTGAAAGGAGATGCCTCAGAAGTCTTCCGAACAACCAAGAAATAATAATCCTCCCATCAGACACAGTGATTCTCATCACTTCAGACTATGTCGGCGTGAAGTCACAAAATCCTGTGACTACATCTGAGGAGTAGGTAGATTGAGGCCCCAGTATGAAATCACTTTCTTTTCTTCTTAAGTGACAACACCTGAGGAGTAGGCAGATTGAGTCCTCAGGGTGAAAATCACTTACTTCCTTTACCGTTATTAATATTTTTTTCATTTTTACAGCTTTTTTGAAAATGCCTCCAAAATGGGAGCCGAAACTCGGATAGTTGCTTGGTTATCGATTTCCATAGTTGATCATACAACAAAAGGACATCAGTCAAATACTTAATCGGATTGCAAAATCCTAGTCTGCAAAACCTTATTTACAATATAGTCTATAAGAGATAACAATATAAACTTCAAAACTAATTTTTAACACTAAAAAAGACTCGAGAACAACGTATTGGGCGTGTTTTTTAATTCACCAAACTGGTGTGGTGGAAGAGTGGTGGGTCCACCAAGTCGTTTTTATATTATTGTGGTGGAAGTGGTGGACGAACCATTTCCGTTTTTTAATTCAACAAGTTGGTCCACCAATTCTTAAATTTTCCACCGGCTGGAAAGGTTGGTGAGTTTGGTGGATGGATTATTAGTTAGGTTATGTTTATGATCGCAGAGCCACAAACAAAACAAGTTTTGTGCGCAGCCAGAGCCTTGTGTGACTCTGAAATTATGGCTCAATCTGAAATCATTCATTATTTCAAGTTAACTTGGAGGTTGAATGCAAAATTGTTTCTGCCGAATTAACTGCAGAGGAGATAGAAATTATTTCTAATGGTATTTATTCCAACCTTAAAAAAACCTTCACCATCAATTGATTTTACAGATGCAAATGAATACCTGAAAAACTTCAAAGAAGCAAAAAAAAAGGAGAGTTCGAACGAAACTGAACAGCCGGAAGGATCCGGAGAATTAAAAAAAAAGTGGGACTCAAATGCTACAAAACTTCTTATCTCACTAAGGCTCCAAAAAAGAGGAAACTTTCTGTAATCCTAAGTGTAAGAAAACTAAACTATGGCACGACATTTCTTTGAGTATGAGAAAAAAAAATTTTTTTTATATCTGGGAATGAATGCCATGCTAAATATAGGAATCTGATTCAAACCTATAAAAATAATAAGGACAAAAGATTGAAAAGCACAGGAGAATCCAAAATAACTTGGGAGTATTTTGAACAGTTTGATCAAGTTTTGGGCTATAAACTCTCGACTGTTCCTACAGAAAATCTTCTTTTAACAAGTATGGAAATCGAAGCTGAATCTACGGAAGAGGTAATACCAAGTAAAGAAAACAAATGCTCAGATATGAATAAGCCAGATAAGAGTAAGGAGAAAAAACTTTCGGTTAGTCAATACCTGTATGAAAAAAATAAATCAAGAGCTACCCGTGATGAAAAAGATGATATGAGATGGGAAAAAAAAAGTTTTAAAAGAAAAAAAATTCAGGTCATCAATAATCTTGCTGATGCTATCAGGGGGGAGGGACATTGAAAGAAAAAGGACCCATTCAGATTCTGATGAATGATATTTAAAATACCCAATTGTATTTTGGTTTGGAAGAGTTTTTGTTTCGTATGTTATCCCACAAGAAATACTTATTTTATGTTAGTGACCTCATATTTTTATATATTAGACTAATTCTGAGTGATATTTTGCCAATAGGTACCCAATTTTGCTTTGTCCGTGAATAATTTTTTGTTTTATTTTTTAGAGAAAAAAACTTTATATGTTATGATTTCATTTTTTTAATGAAAGAACTTGTTATTTATTTTATTTATTTATACTAAATAAACATTTAATGTAATGTACTCATTATATGATTTATTTTCGCATTGGCAGTTGTAGGTATATTTTCCAGCTGAGGTTGCTCTTCATCATCTTCCTCCTCAGTATCACTTGGATCGTACTCAACATTTTTCTCTGTACCAATGTTGTGCAATATACATGCGCCGATCATTATATATTTTAAATTTGATAAATTATTGGTATTCGAATATTTTAATATCCTTCACATTCCTTTCAATCTGCCAAAGGCCTGTTCTATAACTACCCTAGTGCTGCTTAAAGTTTTATTAAATTTTTTTTCTTGTCTAGATAAGTGCCCATTGTCTTTGAATGGCACCATAATAAAGTTATCCAAAGGATAAGCACTATCTCCCAAAAGATGGAAGTCTCCAGGTAAAAGATTATTGATCAATTTTTCATAAATAGGAGAATTTCTCCATACACGTGCATCATGCACAGACCCTGGCCAGCCACAATAAACATCAATAAACTCCATTTTTGAGTTGCAAATACCCTAAAAAAACAACAATTATTTAAAAACTAACAAAATAAAAAAAATCTGGAGGTGGATGGAATGGAACCCCTTCATATGATAGAAGGAATTGTCTCCTTTTGGTCCTGGGATAGGTATATGTGTTCCATCAACAGAACCAACGACATTTGGAAAGGATTTATTTTGTCTCAAGTTATTGAAATCCTGTATTGTTCTCCTCAATTCGTCACCTTGTGGCCAATAAATATATTTATTTTTGAATGTGCAAATTTTTTTCAGTTTGCATAAAAATTGTATGTGCATGTCCTCTACTAAATCCAAATCTATCAGCCACACTTCTGAAACATTCCTGGTTTCCCAGTACCCATAAGGTACCCATAAGGGTGAGAAATGCTCCTGCAGGCTGTACTGGGGGCCTTCCAACATGGGATGTAATTGGGTCAAAATTAAATTCTATCAGAATTTCTTCAACACTAGACTTTGAAAATCGAAAATGAGATTTGAAATCCATGTCACTGTATCTCGGAACTATTGCTTTAAAATAATTGGCCATTTTTACGTGTTTTTCTGGGCTATCATAAAATCCCAAAATTAGTTCATCGTCGGATGAACTTGATTCAGATGAGGAAGATGATTTAGAACATTATTTTACTAATAACATTGAAGAATACATTTCAACAAGAATAGTAATAGTAGTCATGTTTATATTTGATCCTATTTTAGTTTTGATTCAACCTCAAACTGCAAATGTCAGTTGTAAAGTGATTCCAACACAATATACCACCAAGTCGTTTTTATATTACTGGTTGAAATGAGGTGAATTTCATGAAAAATGACGTTTTCTGGTCCACCATTCATTCTCCATATTCCAGCTCAACCACATCAGTTTGGTGAATTAAAAAACACGCCCATTGAAAGCAAACCAGAACATAAATAGGTCAATCAGCTGTTGAGTGTGTATTCGAGCAGCCATCTTGCATTTTCCTTGACAGCACGTCTAGCGATATCTAACAGGACTTATAATATGACCAATTTAATCAGTTAGTTTTGCATTTGTTATTTGTCGACTTTTATATAGACGATTTTTCTAAAATTATCTTTTTTGACGAGTTCTGTTTAATTTTCGTGTTTTTTTGTTTCCATTCCAGCATCCAATTGACAGAGTATACAAACCTGTTAAACATCACTGGTTCTTCCAAAAGGAGAGTGGGAATGAAAAATCGTGGCAGCCATTTTCCATGATGGATTCTCTTGCTTTAGAAGAAGCATTCACATCAAGTGAGCTACTCTTAAATTTTTGCCATATTTTAGATTTGTAGGCTAAAAGTAAAGTGGAAAAGAAATAAATCATATCCTTTCTCAATAGTTTTGTATATTGTTACGAATCTGGGGTTCATGGCCATTAAAATACTGCACTTCACAAAACAATAATGAATTACTCAATCACAATTTACTGTAATAACTTTGTTTCACTCAAAGAACTTCTTGAATGGTTGAAATTATGTGACATGCGGCTGTTTATATAGTCAGAATTCGCTGGAGCGTACTAGACTGCTGTTTTCCGAAATAGCTCGTAATTTCTGGAATATGGAGTCTTCTATTGTTAGAATTTTGTGCCGGCCAGATAAATATGCAGTGGCGTAATGTATTCGTAACACAATCTACTTTTTATCGTCCTGTGTACTGATCAAAGGCCATCATTTCACTGTGATAGGGCTTCAGCCTTTACAGATGAACAACTTTCATTTTAGTCATATAAATCACATATTTTTGCTGCATCCATGTACTGCAAAAAAGAAGTAAGCAAAGAAAGCTGTCAAGAGAACATACACAGATACGTTATTCCTGAGATTTCTAATCATATAGGTAGTAGAGGAGAGTTTTTTGGTCAAGTTGTTTGTATGAGTTTCCCACGTTAGGAGAGGATCAATATACACACCAGGAATTTTACCGGATCTGCCAGGGTTGTCTCATGATTACGTAAAGTGAAGACTAGCGATTTGGATTTGCCTTCATTTAAGGTCAACTTGTTGGCTGTGAACCAGTTTTTGATGGTTGTATTCTGAGTCTCCACTTTACCTCGGAGTGTTTCAAAGTTTTTGGCTGAACTTATTGTTGTGGTGTCATCTGCAAACAGTATAAGCTTTGCTGTCAACAATATGATGCGATAGATGGTTTATATATATTAGAAAGAGGGTAGGGCCCAAGATTAGCAGTGCTTAAAAAAAAATTGAAAAAATGGGCCTGTAATTTGATAGTTCATCTGCCGATCCTTTTTTATAAATAGGAATGACCTTGGCCAGTTTTAAAATGTTCGGAAATACATTGTTTGCTATGCAAGAATTTATCAGGTTTATCAGGGGATATATATTATTAGGTTGATTATGGTTTTTACGATTTTGACATTGATGTCATACGCAGTGCAATTTGTATTATTTCAAGTTCGAGATGACTTCTTGGACCTCATTGTAGCTTACCTCACGATAACAAAATTTAAGGTTTGCATTGATTTGGATTTTTTCTGCGGGATTTAAGGGAGTATGGGGTATATTTTCCACTAAGTCCTCGGCTATCCCAGAGAAATAGACATTGAAGTTTTCCGCTGATAAATTTGGACTATTTTCGGATTTTATGATGGGGTTGTTGCCTTTGATTACCTTCCACATGGCTGTTTGTTTATTGGGGGAGTTTTTTATATACTTGTCATGGGCTACTCTCTTTGCAGGTGATGACGAACATGGTGACAACCTCACCCTGCAATCTCTCTGGAAATGTCCACTCCTACCATATTTGAAACAGTTTTCCCTTGATTGATTGTTTGCGCTATTATTGTTGGGTTTCATTTCTTCCAATATTCTGCTGAGCATCTGTTTTATATTTTCACTTTGTCTCTTCCTGAGGTATTGAAGGTTGGTTGCTTCCACTTCCAAAGGAACGAACCAAAGCTTCACTGCATTTCTTAAAGTGTGGTAATCTTATGTATCTTTTGTATTTCAACATCTCTCAATCTGTCAATAGATATCTGCACCACCAACTATTCTTTGAAATCTTCGGTGCGTCAGAGTAGACAACCTGAATAGGCCTTTCTGTTAGATATTACAAAAAATTGCTTCATTTTTATCGCAATTTTTTTAAATTCAGGAAAATCTTTCTTTTCAATATTTATGTGAGAATGTTTCCCTTTTCAACATTGTTCTAGTCAATCACTCGTATTTAAAAGTTATACTAATGTTTTTCAGGATTTTCATTCATCATTCTTTTTATTATAGATGATTTGGATCCAGATAAAGTTATAGCAACAGATGGTGGCAGATATGATGTTAATATTCTCCGAAGGCAAAGAACACCTGTCTACTGGAAGGGAAATCCCACAGAAGTTCAGAGGTGCTCTTGGTTTCATAGGGTTCTTGATTCCATGGTACCTTATGAAGAAAATATTGCCACTATGCTGGAGGAAGAGTATAAATCTGCCTTTGAGAAAAAACAGTGGCACAAAAAGGTTGAACTGGCCAATGGAGAAAGTATTATGTTCCATGAACCAGATGTCATGGTTCTTTTTCCACGCAGTCCAACCCCTGATGCCTGGGGTAACACACCGGTAAATACATAGTAATGAATATACAATTATGAATGCTAAATAGGCTTTATTAGTTACTGCCACAGCAACCCTCAGAAGTTAAAAACTTGAAGTTAAGAAGTCGATACTATGAAATGTTTGTCAGTGTGATTCAAACATGGCTTTCCATAATTTAACTGAAATGGGTACTTCGGCCCACCGGACTAGAAGCTCAGTTCTACAAATGTTTGCATTAAGTTATGAATAATGCAAAAATCCTTGAATGATACAGTTTTTTGTTATATGAATTGATTTTAAATCGGTAATACAATGTTTTAGTTTTCGTTTTTTTTTAAGACTCAACAACGTCCAAGAACAGTTAAACGAGGCATAGATGGATTCAATGTAGATGAAGGAGAATCAGCTGAAGTGGATCATATTTTGTTCATGGTTCATGGTATTGGATCTGTGTGTGATTTGAAATTGAGAACTGTCGAGGAAGTTGGTGAGAAAACAGTTTTAAATAATCATAATATACAACGGAAATTTAATGATGGCTAGCTGGTACTCATGTGATAAATCATTAGAGTGAGTGAATAGCCAGTGCACACAAACAAGTAGAACAATCCAATATTAATTATTATTATTGTATATATTATTTCAGTCATAATATATCTACTGAATTTTATTAGGAAGCATGCACTGATTTAATTGTTCAATGCTCAGCCTCCCCTCCACACACACACACACACACACCTGTAAGTTAAGTGATTACTTGGTTTGAAAATCACGTATTCTGAGCAGAAGCAACAAACCAAGAATGGTTGTCTTCTACCTATGATATACAGTAGAACCTCTATTAACCGTCACCCTCAGGACCGGGACTATGACGGTTAACTGACTAATAGACGGATAACAGAAATTCCGTTATAAACGTGTACATTAACCAGATTTCAAATGGTTTGGGAACGAAAATAAACCATGTATAAGTGAATAATACATATTGATATTTGAATCACAATACACAATTAAAACATTTACTGAAACAATAGACAATATCTCAGTTCGCGGATGACGGATAACAGAGAGTGGCGGTTAAGAGAGTGACAGTTGATCGAGGTTCCACTGTACTAGGATTTCTGACAAATTGTAGCATGCCTAGGTAATATTCCCTAGATTTTATAATCAGAATCACCATAGTGACAGAATGGCTTACATACAGTATGTGGAGTTCAAAGAGCAAATGTAAAAATTTTCATTATTATAGGCACTTCGCAAAAATGATCCAATGCACATGTATCTTTGTTCTTTAGCGTTCTGTTCATTCCATGTTCTAAATTTATTGGAATTATTTATTTCTCACCATTAGGAATATACAATGTAGCAAGCATGATGTAAACCTTCTGATTTGTGAAACCAAAACAGTTTTGGACTGCTCTATGTTATTAACGCCATAACAGCATGCCAACGCAAAGCTGAAATATCAGCAGGTAGCTTGCATAAGGCCGTCTAGCATTCGCCCAGTTAGGATTTAATTTATCATTATAGGGTCTCTTGCTGGGATACAGATCAAGTCTAAACTGGTCTGGGACTGCCTCCAGAACCTCATCGAGCTGGCAAAACACAACAAGGTCACCTTGATATGGGTGCCAGGTCATAGAGGCAACGTAAAAGCGGACCAGCTAGCTAGACAAGTATCTGAAATGCTATTCACAGGGCCAGAACCTGTGCATGGGATTAGCAAAAACCGATGCAGGACCCTGATCGACGAGTGGATAAAAAGAAGACACCAACAATATTGGGATCAAACTGTCGGGCAAATACACAGCAAAGTCATGGTAGGGCACCCAAACCGGACCCTGACGGCTGACCTTCTGAACCTGAACAGAATGAAGGCACGTATAATAGTAGGTCTGTTGACTGGACACTGCGGCCTAAGAAAACACCTAAACACCATGGGAGTACGCAGGGAAACCGTGGAGGGTAGGCTGTGTGATGAAGAGGAGGAAACAGCCTCTCATAGTATCTTCGACTGTGACGCGCTAAGTAGAAAGCGACACAGAACCTTTGGAGAGATCAGCCCGGAAACAGGCATGAATCCGAAGAACCTTATCAACAGGCTACTAAACCTAATTAAAGGCACAAACCTGTTTGAATGAGGAACCACTGACGACAGAGTGATACAATAGACCCCAGCTGGTCGCAGTGTCAAGGGAAGCTAAGTGCCAACTCTGTCTCTGGCTCGTCAGCTTTCAACCAACCAACCGACCTTGGTGGAATAATGTCAATGCTACTAATGGATCTTGAGATCATACCAAGGCACAGGATTTTTAGTTAGACCCAATACTACACCCACACACATACGCATAGGGAGTAGTCCAAGGGAAATATAACCGACACACCCTCTCGTATGAGACCTGTGTTAGAGTCTGACAGGATCAGCTTGATATGACAGAATAATAAATTGAAACACATAATATAGTAACATAACGCCAGTATGAATTTCAAGCCAAAAAACACAAGTGTTGCTATGTACTCTTTTATGCAGATCACCTACAACAATCTTAATGTTGAAGAAAAGGTAGCGGTGGTATTCTGCGATTATTCAAAGGCATTTGCCTGTGTAAATCACAGAATACTGCTCAGTAAGCAAAAGCATTATGGTATCAGAGGTTCCAGTTTCAATTGGATTAAATCATACTTAACAAACCGAAACCAGATACTTAGTCAAGACAACTGAATACTCTGAAAGAAAGCAAATCTCATGTGGGGTATCCCAGGACTTAGTACTATTCCTACTTTATGTGAATGATATTATAAAAATGGTAATAAATAAAGTAATGCAACTTTTCGCAGATGACACAACAATATTGTGGCACGATAAGAATAAAGACACTATGAAACATTTGTCACAGACATCACCAAAATAAAACAGATATAACTTTTTGATGCACACTACCAGAACTTTAGTTTGATCTCAAGACTTTTAGAATTAAAAATAGACAGTACTGAAATTTGAGAACATGTTCCGAAAAATTTAACTCTGGATGCTACACAGTGAAATTAATTTTAAATGAGTTAGACGATACAGTCATCAGAAGAGAATTATAATTCTAAAAAGGAGAGCTTAATGTTTGTCAAAAAACCATATCCTAGTTTGCAATAATACAGGGTGTTAGTGAGTAATTGCATGAAAAAATAATGACAGTTTGCTATATAACTTTTGTCAGCAAATGCTTCGTTTTCCGAGATACGGGGTGTTAAAATTTTTCTTAAAAACTGACTTTATTTATTGCTCTGAAACCGGTCGAGATTAAGAATTTTATGTTCATCATTGGCGCGCATATGGGTAATCTCAATTTTTGTAAAGAAAAAAATGGTACGCCACTGAGATATTCTAAATTAAAAATCATTTCTAAATTCCTTGTTCAATTTGTGACAAAAATCTCACATGCCTTTTTTTCGTATGGGGCGCTGTTTTTATAAAAAAAATAAAACATCTCAACGCGTATTTTTCATTTCTTTAATACATTATCAAGAACGATCTAATACAATGACGTTAAACCAGAACAATAACAGAAAATAACACCAATAAATAAATTGGCGCAAAGCTACAACAAATGTTCAAAATGACCTCCCTCAGACGTGATACAACTTTCAACTCTTCGCCTCATTGATTGTCGTATTCGCGCAAATATTCCTGGTGTATTTCTTATTGTCTCACAGCCGGCTATAATTCGATTCCTCAGGTCTTCAACATTTTCGACGGGAGAGGAATAAACTAATGACTTACGAAAACCTCAAATGCAAAAATCTAGAGGATTTGAGTCCGGAGATCCAGCAGGCCAATGTTCTGTACCTCCTCTACCTATCCAACGATTTGGATATACTGTATCTAAGTGATTACGTACAATAATGCTAAAATGGACTGGTACACCATCATGCATGAACCAGAAGTGTTGTCTCAGTTGTAGAGGAATTTCTTCAAGAAGAACAGGTAACTCTTCCTGTAGGAAATTGAGGTAAGAGACGCCTGTTAGTCGTTGTGGGAGGAAATATGGACCGATCAAATGATCAAGTACCCCAAGCCATACATTCACTGAAAACTGATGCTGAAAATGAGCTTCAAAGATTCCATGTGGATTTTCCTCAGCCCAGAGGTGATGGTTATGGAAATTTCGTATACACTGTCGTCCAAAATTAGCCTCGTCAGTAAACAAAACGCCATTAAAAAAATTAGGAATGTGAGCGATTTGATGAAGAATCCAATGGCAAAAAACTAGGCGCGAAAAAAAGTCTTTAGGTAGTAGAGCTTGCACACGTTGAATATGAAACGGATACAATTGCTGTTCTTTAAGAATTTTAAATACAGTGAAGTTGCTTACATTCAGTAGCACAACGCATCATGGAGCGGGCCAGTCACGCACTAATCAGGTCGCAGATCAACTATCACCGTTGGAAGAAAGAGATGCTGCTACAGGATGCCACTGCTAGATTCCAAGAAATCAGAGAGTACACCTTAGAGGAGGACAATCAACCCATATTTGCCAAGATTGAAAATAGATGCGCGAGAATCCGCCAGGAACAAGAGAGGAGGCATCAGAAGAAATGGAATCGAATAGCAGGGAGAACACGGTCTCCACAAACCAGCAGCAAACGTGAGAAAACCATTATTAATATCTCAACTAAACCACTTACAGGAGTAGAGGAGTCCCTGCTGGAAAAAGGATTGAACTTTGCAGTTGCACCTAAAACAATACCTATCCTGGACATTGTAAGCTCTGTAGAGTCAACCAGCAGCAGAATGAATCCCATCCAGGCAGAAGAGTTCAGATGGAAAGTGAGAGAGACACTCGAGAAGGAGAGGAATCCCTGGAGTAACATCACTGCAGGGGAACAGAGGGCCCTAAACATTCACAAAAGGATTCATCCATAAAGATACAAGTTATCGAAATACCTCCTACCGATACTACAACCCTTACAAGGAAATAGCAGTTCATACGTCAAGAATTCCAAGCACTTCGTTGACACCATCACAGATGTTGAACTTGGACCAGAAGATCGTTTCAACAGCTTCTACGTGGAGAGCCTTTACACCAATGTCCCTATAGAGGAATCTCTCAGTATCATCAAAAGGAAACTCGAAGAGGATGACCAGCTGACGAGAGGACTGACCTTCCTACCCATGCAATATTGGAATTACTGCAGTGCTGCCTACAGAACTCATATTTCCAGGAAAAGGACCGATTCTTCTCTCAAGTCGACGGACTCCCGATGGGATCTTCTTTTTCTCCAATCATCGCCAACATATACATGGAGTGGTTCGAGGAATTGGCTATACGGGAGGCAGAATACAAACCAAAGCTGTGGTTGAGGTACGTGGATGACACCTTCATTGTATGGAATCACGGAGACAAACATCTCCAGGATTTCTTCTCAAGAATTAACAGAATCAGGGATTCGATCAAATTCAAGATGGAAATGGAAACCAACAGTGCCTTACCCTTCCTCGATGTGAACGTTGAGAGAATAGGCAATGAAATCCGCACCTGCGTCTACAGAAAGAAGACACATACGGGGCAGTACCTCAGTTACAGCTCCAACCATTCGAGTTCGACGAAGAGGAGAGGGATCGTGAGAACATTGGTAGAGAGAGCGACGCACATATGCAACGACGTGGAGTCACTAGATGCCGAATTAAATCACATCAGAGAGGACCTCCACCGGAATGGATATACCAAGAAACTCCTAGAAGAAGTATTGAAACAACTCCGGAGAACGAAGACATCTGAAGAGCAACAACAAAGCACAGTGATCTGTCTTCCGTACATCAGAGGTGTCTCCGAGAAGATCAGAAGGATCGGAAACAAGTTCAACATCAAGAGCTGCTTCCAATCCGGCAGTACTTTACGGAGTTTCCTGACCAAGACCAAACCTAACAACAAAAATGACATCAGTAAAAATTGCATTTATGAAGTTCCATGTGAATGCGGAGATTCCTACATTGGATAGACGCCTGGACTGAGCACCATCGAGTTCTATGGGACGACGCAAGTGTTCTACATAGAGAGGAGCATTGGTTCAAACGAAAGTTCAAAGAGGCCGCCTACATCGAAGCCAATAACGCCTTCAATCAACCAAGCGTTGAGATCAAGAACGTATGGAAACCCCTGATTGCTCTTTCTGGCGGGCTGCAGAGGCGCGAAACTTCACGCACCACCACACCGCGCGAAATTCCACGCACCGCTGCACATGGCGGAATTGCACGCATCATTGCGCCGACAGTCATATAAATTGGTAAGTAGCACCTAAACTTGTCAGTATTCACCTGAAGACGATTGCAGATTCAAGCATTCAAAACGTCGTGAAAACCTTTTAAATACATTAAGACTATGGACGTCCGAAACGATAGTAATCAAGTTACATTCAGTATGTTGGCAATTTTTCTAGTACTTGTTTCTGGTGACTCCGCAATTAACTCGAGAACTGCTTGTTCTAGTTGCACAGTTCGTACTTCTCGAGGGCGCCCGCAGTCAGCCGTTTGTTTCTTAAATGTACCATTTTCGCGCAAACGTTGGTGAAGACGAGCAAATATTATGTGATGAGGTACCCTACGTCCTGAATATACCTCAGCATACAATTGTCGAGCTTGCCAACCATTTCCATTACTTCGACCGTAGACAAAATGCATGTCTGACAATTCCGCATTTGTATAATTTTCCATTCTTTTCGATAAAAGAAAAATTAATTACTTATTATCATTAATGTTATACCAAACTAAAAGCATAAAAATGAAGAAACGCTAATTTGAGATTTCGTTGAAATATTCGTATTTAACAGAATGTTGACAGTAGCCTAGCATCGCTACTAGATAATGTATTAAAGTAATGGCAAATACGCGTCAAGATGTTTTATTTTCTTGCATAAAAACGGCGCCCCATACAAAAAAAAGGAAGGAGTAATTTTTTGTCACAAATTGCACGATAAATTAAAAAATTATTTTTTATTTGAAATATCTCAGTGGCGTACCATTGTTTTCTTTAAAAAAATTGAGATCATTACATGTATGCGCGCCAATGATGAACATAAAATTCTTAATTGCATGTCAAAAAATGCGCAATAACTACCTCTTGAAATTTGCCAAATTTCATTTGCATATTTCGACCGGTTTCAGAGCAATAAATAAATAGTCAGTTTTTAAGAAAAACTTTAACACCCCGTATCTCGAAAAATGAAGCATTTGCGGATAAAAGTTATATAGCAAACTGTCATTATTTTTTCATGTAGAATCTCTCCCTGAAGTTTGTCGCACTTATTCACTAACACCCTGTATATAAATGATCTCTTGAATGAAACTATGGAATAATCCCTTACTATTTCATAATTCTTGAGATATTGTTGAGAAATTGCTACCTTCACTCTAAACCTATCAAGATAAAAGGCAACATTCATAAATATCTGTAATTTGTGAGGCTTATTTTAGTGTGCACACCCTAGATATTATTTTATATAACTACTTACTATTGATTGAAGCTTTGTAAATGAGATGTTCATCTTTGGCAATAAAGCATATACAAATAAACAAATAATTATGATATATTATTTGCTTTATGCATCATGTTCAGTTTTTGCCCTTGCAGCCTATATCCACTGCCATAATATAGTGTTGCAAGTGCTATTTATAATTTTCGGCACCCCTTCATTAATGTTTTGTTTTAAAAAATTGTTTGAGGGATATTGAGCTCATTGTGGAAAGTTCCAGATTTGTTGAAACTATTTATTATTTACCACTGTCATACAGATACAAGCTAGCAAGCATAAGTACACTTGAATTGTCAGTAGAAGTAGCCATTTTGGCATACTATTTGATCTGAACACCACGCTAGTTTGTAAAGATAAGGTAGAAATCTTGGCACGTAGCATGCAGACGGCCCTCATTCTTGTATTACTGCTCAGGCCACATGATTGTCGGAGCTAATTATCACTCACCCACGAGCATTGGGTCTGTTATCGTATAGTTGTATTGGAGCAGCTGAAAGTACCTGACTGGAAAGCCCTCAGATGAAATGCTAATAATTAAACAAATGAACAGAATAGAAATACCGAATCTTTTTTTAGTTATTATTGGCAGGCTGATGATTGTGGTTAATTACTCATGGGGTGCTGTTTGACCTGTGTAATTTATTCCAGTAGAATAAAAAGGATAACATATTTGAAGTACCTACATTTATTTTACCAAAACATTGTTAATAATGACTAACCACTGAAATCCTAAAATTAAAATTCTATGTTATAGTTGATGAATTTCGTAACATTGCCCTTCAACTTGTTCAATCCCACTATCGATCATCTACTGTGGCTGGAAATGTCCATCGAGTGGAAGTGCTTCCCATAAGCTGGCATGACAAATTGCATTCAGAAGAAACGGGCATAGATAATCAGCTGAAAGGCATCACATTAGAAAGTATCCCCAAACTGAGAAGTTTCACGAATGAAACTCTTCTCGATATATTGTTCTATACTAGCCCAGTTTACTGTCAGAATATAGTGGCCACAGTCGGAAATGAGCTCAACAGAGTTTATGATTTGTTCAATCAAAGAAATCCTAGTTTTACTGGTGGAGTTTCCCTCAGCGGTCACAGTTTAGGAAGTCTCATACTCTTCGACTTATTATGTCATCAGGACTCAAAACCTGAACCCGAAGAACAAGGTGAGAATTAGAGTTAAATAATTATTTTTCACATTGTTTTTTCATCAAAAATATTCAATATTAGCGTGTTATTAGTAATCTGATACTTTTGATTCTCGAATATGTTTTTCAATATGCCTATTTGTTACATTCTCTGAAGCAATTCATCATACTGTTACTAAATTAAAATTGTACAAAAAATGAATAGCAATATATCAGTTAGCTACTTTCAAAAATGAAATTGTATTGGAATTAGACTTTCCAATACGTTCTGGGCATTGAGCATCTTGTAGTTCTTTACCACATACAGTATCGGAAAGTATTTATCTTGGGTATGGTGGTTTCATGAGAGCGTAAAGATGAGAGAGCATTACAATTTCTCCTCGACTCGCTCGAGGAAGGGATATCGACGTCACGACAGAGAGATAGGAGAGTCAGGGGTCAAGGCGGTCACCTCAGGACGTCAGTATCATACCAGCAACAGTCGGGAGAATGTGTGCGCTGCAATGAAGAAGAATTATTGACGATAATTTCACATCAGATCATTTGAACAAATTAAACTGAATCATTGATTCAATTTAATCTGTCGGATGACAGGTAGATCAAAATATCGTTGGTGCTGTGGTGGCCGCGAAAACAAAAGAAAATTCTTAAACATAAACAAAAGCAAACGACAATAAAAACAAAAAACTTATTTCTAACAGGAAAACAATTATTTCTTGAATGGAGAGAAAAAAAATATTTACAAGAAAAGACAAACCAAATTAAATATTTTGTGTACGGAATTATTTTATTAAATGTTCGAACAAACCACCATTTTGGGCTAAACAATAGCCGAATCTATTGTACAATTCTGTTCTGGTAGCCGCAAGGGTAACTGGTGTTATCTGAGCACACATCTGAATTATTTTTGCCCTCAGTTCATCTAAATTGGTGGCACGTTCGAACTCATGCCGATATACCTCCGATTTCAGCATGCCCCAGAAATAAAAATCGAGAGGTGCTACATCTGGTGATCGAGGTGGCCAGTTGATTGTACCTCGCATACAAATAAACCGATGGGGAAATAATTGATTCAAAAATGTAACCACCGTGCCTGCATTGTGGGTAGGACAACCATCTTGTTGAAACCACACGTCGTTAAAGTAAATCGGCAGAGCACGAACTGCAGGAATAATTTGATTTTGCAAAAGTTGCAAATATTTTGCTGCATTTAAATTCCCTTCAATAAAAAATGGGCCTATGACGTGATCGCCTAAAAGTCCCGTCCACACATTTAATTTGCTTGGGTACTGTGTCCTCACAGCAATACTCAAATGTTTATTTTTAGGAGACCAATAACGTACTACGGATGGGTTGTATTTTCGATGAATTGAGAAGGACGATTCATCGGTACATAACACCTTTATCAGAAAGTCATCATTTACATGAAATGCCCTATTGCATTTTTCAACCATCGTCTCACAAAACTCCATACGTCTGAAATGGTCTCCAGGCAAAAGTGCGTGTGTGGTCTTGACTTTGAAACAATGATAACCGTTCCTCTTCAAAATATTCCTTACAGTTCTTTCATTCAAATTCACTTCGTCGGTGATCTGTCTACTCGAACAAGGTGTCGTTTCTGCCAATGCACACACTTGTGTTTATCTTATTTCCCGTTCCTCGGGTATTTGTCTAGGATGCGGTGGTGGATTTGTGGGACATTTTTTGCAATGTGCTGCCACACACCCAAAATTCTGAAATTTATTAATAATTGAAAGGACAGTCGCTTCCGTAGGTACAGATATATCTGCAAAAGCCGCTATGAATAGATTTCTAGTATCTTGTACATAATTACCCCCAAAGTACCACTTAACGATCTGTACTTTCTCTGCGGTTGTGTAAATAGGCGGCATGTTTCAAAAGGTAATAATTGTCACGGTCTTTAGTTTTCGCAACCACGGCTCGCCAAGAATGAGTCGAGTGGCTGTGCGCTGTGTCGCATTGCCACGTGGTCAGTTAATGCGTCGGGTGGGGTAACAGGAGGGGCGCACAGCAGTGCGTCTCTCTTGTTTATGTGGTATTATCATATCATTGCGTTCCTTGTTGCTCGTGTAGATTTCTGTCTATACCCCAAATAAATTGTTTCCGATACTGTATACTTAATGTGTCTGACGATCCTGCTCTTTCTACTTCATCTGCTTTTCCGGGTATTCCTCTATGAGCTGGCACCTAAACTAGTGTCAGTCTATCGAGGTTCCCCAACTTATTAAGCCACTACTTCCGCTCTGCTGTCTGTGTATGTGAATATCTCCATTAATAGTACCACTCCGCTGCTCTGATTGTTTCTCCAGGAAAGAGAAACAACCTGTTATCTTTGCTGCATGCTTCTCTTGTGGGTATGCTTACTTTGAACTTATGTCCAAAGCGATTGCCCAAATCCTGTAGGTAATTGGTGACGTCCAACTGACAGTCGGTCAGGAAGACTTTGTTCAGTGCCACTATATTTCCCATCAGGCCACAACATAATCGAGATATGAAGTGGAAGAACAACTTAGTAGCACTTGTGTTACATAAGCTGAACCTCGCCTTTTGTAATTCAGTAATTAACTCCTACAAATAGCTTGTAGGGTGCGGATATAGAAATTGCCACTTTCAATCAGGGTTCAGTGACCACGTTTGTGGACAAGCTTCAAGCCCCAGCATGTCATTTGTCTGGATCTACTGGGAGGTGATATTCTGTGTTATCCTTTCATACTCTGGAAAGTGTTTCTGCATAGGGGTTTCAGAAGCTGTATAAGAACCATCTGACAGCTGCGGAGATACCCTACGTAATCATAATCTTACAGTTGACAAATAGAGGAAGACATGCAGATAAACAAATGGCACAGTGATGAGCTAATGACCGCCATGCTATTAATTCTCTAGCATTGTGCGCGCATATTAAATGATAAAATGTGGTTTTTGTGCATTGCTATTCCTTCCATTACATTGTGTTAGCATTATGCTACTGTTCCATTTTTGAATATCCTAATTAATATACAGGGTGTAACATAAGTACGTTAAAATATTCAAGTGACATATTCCAGAGACAATTTTAAGAAAAAAAGTCTATAAACTTGTGTCCGGAAATGCTTCGTTTCGGAGATACAGGGTGTTGAGATGGAATTTTTTTGTTCTCTTTTTAAAAATAACTTTTGCAAAAAATAAGTTATTTGCACGAAATTTGGTACCCGGGGTTTTTTTGACGTGGGAAATCATAATTTTGTATTAATTTTCATGTAACATCTAGACGGCGCTGCGTATGCTGTCATTATTTATTTCAAATTGCCCTAACATTTTTGACAGTAAACTTTTGGTACTTTTGATGAAAAAACCTTATTACCACACCTTTTCCAAGTAAAAAAGGTACACTTCCTCAACAACGCTGTAGGTGATCGTTTTCGAGATATTTACAATTTTCTATATCGATGCATGTTACTTAGCTCCTAGGGCGCTAAGTGAAGTTGCTGAGAACATTACAAAAACTAAGTATGTGGTAGGTCTCGTCAAAATAAACTACTTTTTTTCCTATGAAATGTTTATTGAAAAATTATTCGTTTTCGAGATACAGATTGTTGAAATTTTTCAAAACATGGTTGGTTTTTGTCATAAGTTATTTGCAACTGCAGTTATTTTCATCAAACTTTAAACATAGACTTCTTTCAAACAGCATTATCAAACTGCTTAATCAATCCAAATTAAAAAAAATTGTCAGGTTTAAATATTCAATTAGAAAGTGCTACATTTCGGAGTTTGTAAAAAAACAATTCGGAGAAGTACTATGTTATTTATTAGGCAATTAAACATATAAAAATTGAACGAAACAACTATTACAACAACTGTTCAAAGTGACGACCCTCCAACAGTAATACAAGCTTCTGCTCTCCTCATCAAAGAATTCCGCACCCGTTGAAAAATGCCTGGAGTGTTTCTTATCGTTTCGCAACAAGCTATGATGCGATCCCTTAACATTTCCTCATTTTCAATGGGGCTAACACGGGATTGAGGTCCGGTGACCTCGGGGGCCAATGCTGAGTGCCTCCTCTTCCTATCCATCGTTGGGGATATGCTAGGTCTAAGAAATTTCTTGCTATCAGACTAAAATTTGCAGGGGCTCCATCGTGCATAAACCCAGAGTGATTTCGGAGACCAATGGGAACATCTTCCATAAGTTGGGAAAGCTCGTGTTCAAAAAAATGTTGGTAAGCATCTCCATTCAAAGGTAAGGGGAGAAAATAGGGCCCAATTAAATAATCCCAATTATGCCTACCCATACATTAAAAGAGAATCTGTCTTGGAAATGAGTTTGCGTTATCGCATGTGGATTATCTTCCGTCCAGATGTGGTTGTTATGGAAGTTCATGATACCATTTCTTGAAAAATAAGCCTCATCTGTGAAGAGGATTTTCGATAAAATTTGGGGATGTTGTTCGACTTTTCTTTGAAGCCATTGAGCAAATTCAATACGTGGTTGAAAATCACGTAGCGTAAGTGCCTGGACACGCTGAATATGATAAGGATATAATTGCTGTTCCTTTAAAATTCTGTAAACGGTCATGTGACTCACATTTAAAGTTTGACTAATTTTTCTTGTACTTGGCTCTGGATGTTCACTAATTTGGCTGTCCTACTGCAGAATTTCTTTCAAAGCTTCCAGATTCGGAAAGTCACCGGAAAAGATTCGCAAATGTCGCTGCACAAGGAGTGACGCGTTGAGGATACCTTTCCTGATAGATGTGTCTGGCCTCGGTTGAATTTCCGTCAGCCAAGCCGTATGCAAAATCCATATCAGCCATTTCAGCATTCGTAAAGTCGGACATGGTACCAAAAAATCACTTTATAAACTCCAAACTGTGAATTTGTCAATGAATAGTTAAAAATGTGACAGCGAACTTCTATTTTTATAAACGAACGTTCATAGCCTACTTGATTTAATTAACTTAATTTGCAAGCGGAGAGTGACAAAAATTATTGAAATCAAATTTGGCTATACTGATTAAGCAGTTTGATAATGCTCAGTTTAGTGTCTGTCTGTCTGTCCGGGTATACTGCGTATAAAGTTTGATGAAAATAACTAAAGTTGCAAAAAACTTATGACAAAAACCAACCATGTTTTGAAAAATTTCAACAATCTGTATCTCGAAAACAAATCATTTTTTGATATACAGTTCATACCACATACTTAGTTTTTGTAACGTTCTTAGCAACTTCACTCAGCGCCCTAGGAGCTAAGTAACATGCATCGATATAGAAAATTGTAAATATCTCGAAAACGATCACCTCCAGCGTTGTTGAGGAAGTGTACCTTTTTTACTTGGAAAATGTGTGGGAATAAGGTTTTTCCATGAAAAGTACCAAAAGTTCACTGTCAAAAATGTTAGGGCAATTTGAGATAAATAATGACAGCGTACGCAGCGCCCTCTAGATGTTACATGAAAATTAATACGAAATTATGATTTCCCACGTCAAAAAAACCCCGGGTACCAAATTTCGTGCAAATAACTTATTTTTTGCAAGTTATTTTTAAAAAGCGAACAAAAAAATTCAATTTTAACACCCTGTATCTCCGAAACGAAGCATTTCAGGACACAATTTATATAGACTTTTTTTCTGAAAATTGTCTCAGGAATACATCACTTGAATATTTTTACGTACTTATGTTACACCCTGTATGTTTATAATATATTATGAATATTTGTGTTATGTTTTATTGATTGTTAAATTGATTTATTTTCTAAAAAGTTTTATTTTCATGAGTTGACCCAAGCTTCTGTATGATGTACATTTCTATCAATTTTTATGGTGAAATATAATACATTTCAGGCAGCAATCTCTAATCTCATTTTCAAAAGTAGCTAACTGATACTAGTCTCGGAAATTATCTGATAGTATCGACAAATATTCCATTTAGCAAACCCTATTTCATTACACCACCACTGTTTTAATGAAGCTATCTTAAAATTTTAGATGACGATGTGTTCCCTCCTAAAAGCGAATCTAAACCACCCCCTACCAAAAGGAAAATCAGTCGACGAATAAGTTATATGATGGGAACTGTTGGAACTGGTCAACCACAGATACATTATCCTCATTTGAATTTCGAACCAAAGACCTTCTTTGCCTTGGGATCTCCAATAGGTATGATATATATTGTCAGGATCATCCGTAGTCGCCTAACTATCATTTCATACTTACACAAATAATAATTCAGTTTATACACCCTGTCGTGGAAATTATTTAAAAAATTTAGTTTATTACACCAGTCTCATAACATCCAGATTCAGTTTATTATTTTTTCTATGTTCATGCAGAAAACAAAACTTTATTGAACTATATTTAGTGAAAAAACTGGTTCTTTATTGCACTAGTGCAAATAAAATGTTTATTGCACTCATCTGTCATTCTACTACAGCGTTTTGTGATCATGACAAACATAAACGTCAAATCGACGCCATATTTAGTCCATTTTCTGTGATATTAAGTTAAATTTTAAACAATTGCATATTTTATATTATTTTCACTTGTAATACCACTAGAGGATGAATTATTTTCAGAAATTTTTTCGAGCTCATGATTATTTTCAAAATTATTCCGAGTTGAAGACGAGGGATAATTTTCTGAAAATATCCATGAGCGAGAAAACATTTTCGGAAATATTTTAACCTCGTGTGGTATTCGGTAAGAAAATTTCACACCAGATTGTGTTTGAAAATTAAATAATTTTAGAATTTATTTTTGACTCAACAATGCCAATTTTTTTTCTTCGACAAGACACTAGCAAAACAGAATGTTTTGATTGACTTAATTGTTTAGTTACCATGGCAACTAGGTAAAACCTTCACCTAAAATGTACTTGAGTTACGAATCTATCAAGCGGCACGACGTGAAAAAATTTTTTTTGCTTCGGTCAAGAAAGTATTTGTCAGGAAATTCAGCAGTTAACACCCGCAAATACTGAGAAATCCAAGTCGAGCATATGGAGGCAGTTTACAAACTTTTGCGAAGAAAAATCGTATGATTTTGATAGAGCGGATATACCTGTGGAGGAACTGGTGCTTATTCTTGGAGACTGGGTTCAATATGCGGAAAAAGAACTCCGATGACTACAAGGAGAGTGTAGTAAAAGTTTTATGGAATTCCACAGCCAAGCAGTTGCAAGAATATTTTTTTAAAAGGTACAAGCGCAATTTAAATTCATTTTTTGATATAGAATTTGAAAATGCAAGATCTGCAAAAATGCTAAGCGTCGGAAGTTACAAAAGGACACAGCCAAGAGAAAGACAAGTTCATTCGCATTATCAACAGACTAGTTACATTTTTTTTATTGAGCTTTGTGATGAAAACAACCCGGAGGGATTGCTAAAAAAGTTTTTCTATATCGCTGCTGGAGAGGGAATGAAGGAGCCGCAGCATGCATAGATTATTTTGTGGAGGAAATTGATAATCAAGGAAAACCAATAGGTCGCATTGAATATAATCCAGTTTTCTCTAAAACTACCCAAGGAGGTTCAAAAAAAAGGGCTGACAGTAAGTGGTTAGTACCAGATATCCTCAATGAAGAAATATGCCCAGTTAGACTTTTCAAAAAGTTAACAAGCAAGCGAGATCGCCTCATCGAAACCAACCGTTTATTTTTAACTCCCAATCCAAACTGGTGGCACCCCAACTCCAAAGGTTGGTACAAGAACAGTTCGGCTGGACAAAATACGGTCTCTGGTTCAAATCGGCGGCATCATCAATTGGAATTGACGTCAAAAAGGTCAAAATAACAAATCACTCTGCAAGAGCCACTGCTGTTTCAACTTTGGCCAAAACAGGAATTGGTGAACAGCAATTAATTAAAATCACAGGACATGGAAGTAGTCACTCAATAAAATCATATCTGCAGATAGATTCGAATCACCATCAGGAAATAATTGATGCAATGAGGTCAGTTTCAACTTCTGTAAAGTCAAGTCATGAAGCTCTAAAGCAAGAACGGGCTTCCGCTTTCAATCAACCTCCTGTCATAGTTTAAATAATTGCGTTTTTCATATAAACAATAGTCAAAATGATATAAATAATTGATTATTATTTGAATATTTTGTCATTTTATAGCTACCTGAATTAAAAACTAAAAGCTGATTCTTTTTATAATTTGTTTGACTACAACAACCAAAGAATAGTTGAGAATTCTCTATTTATTTGATTTTCATATAGGTTCATGAACAAATTCAGTTTGCGTCGCAGTTTTGTCACCAATAGATTCTTAGCCTATAAATTGTTGATTTCTACTCATTGTAGAGCACAAAACTATTTTAGGACGTAAAATATTATATTCTTTTATTTTATAGTTACTTAGAGCTACTACAAGGGTTAGAAAATTATAATTTTAACGGTTTTTCATAAAGGTAGGTACATAACAGATTTAATTTGCGTCACAGTTTCGGCAGCGATTTTAGCCTATAAATTGTTGATTTCTACTTGTTGTAGTTGCATGGAAATAACATTTTAAGATTGAACATAGTTCATTTTTCAATTTTACATAAGTTTTGAGTTATTACAAGTGGTAGGAAATTGCTTTTTTGCGTTTTTATTAATTTTCTATACACGCTTCATTGCATAGCATTCATAACCAGCGTCAGCGAACATCGTATTTTGACAGTACAAAACGTCAGCAAAATCGTGTTTTGTAGTAAAAAGAATATTGTGCAGTCAAAACGAACGCAAAATTTTTGTTTTAAAAAATGTATCGATTTGTAAATCATGCTGTTATGTAGAATATGCATAAAATTGTCTTATGTAATGATGAATCATCGTACTATGTCTTATTTACCCGCATTAATAGAAGATTGTGGTTTTCATTTAAAGTGTCAGGCCCCATAATTACAGAAAAACTTTCATTCATAAGAAACAACACGATATTACTTAATACTAACTTTATAGCCAGAAAATAAATTCCATGGGTATGAACATAGGGTCTAAATTAAAATAAGCGACCAAAGCTGATAAGCACATGCCAGTTAAAAATATGTCCTTATCTGAAGACGATTAAATGCACTTAAGATAACTCATCACCTCCGCTGATCGCCATATCTAGTCAAATTAACGATGTAAACAAAATTATAAATTCCAATATTGTTGACAGCTCCCATAATTACATTTAGCCATGAAATAACATATAACTGTTTTTATGTATTTGTAACGACATGCTATACATTTATAGATTACGACAGCCCATTAATGTAACTCGAAATTCGAAAGGCATACATTTTTGTTTTATATATTTTTTATGACAGAAACAAAGCCATTAATTATTGAGCCGCTGACAAGTTGAAGATAATTATAATATCAGACATTTTTCCCCGCGACTATGCCCAACTCTCACGTGATCCGGTAACGGGTTATAAAAATGTTTTTTCGGATCAACAATCACTCGGTGTTCAGCAGTCAAACAAGTACGTTCAAAATGAGGTTAGAATTTCATTCAATCACGACATAGTGAAATCAAGATGAGAAGAGTACGAATATAGTTGTCAAGCAGTGAACTTAAGTAGCCATTAATAGAAATTATATTCAATTCAATCCGAGTATCTAAGTGAATTCACCAGTAAACCAGTATTTTATCCAAAAATTACCTATTATTGATCAACGCTTCCAGAACGTGAATAAGTCAACAAAAAAACCTCAAACATATTCATGATCTCATAGAAAACCATATCCATACACACTATACTAATATACAGTGCGAGTAAAATTAAAATAACAATTTCCACGGGATTAATCAATAATAATAAAAGGAACTTTATTGAACCGAACAAAAACAATACAATTTTCCATGGTTTTATAAAAAAATATATATAAAAAAAAAAAGTTATGCATATTTAATCATGTTCGTGTTGGATTCTTTCCCAGGTAGTCGCCTGAGGGTGTCAATGTATTGCTTGAATTTGTGGGTCTCTTATGAGGGTATATCTGTTGAGGAGCTCTATGTTTATGGGGGGATTAATCAAATTAATGATAAAATTAAAACTAATTGTCGTTTAAAAGCCATCTTCAGTGAATAAGTGTTGACGCTGATGTATCGTAAGTTATATATATTTCTGTATTTATGGGTTGGCAAATTGAATCATTTATAATGTGCATGTGCCTGTAAAGGTATCTCCATAATTTCATGTGACCAAAGTTTTTCAAAAGATAATTATCAACAGTCGTTTGTAACTATTGATGCCACTATTACTTTCGTCACTCTATTTGAATTGTAGACTGATAAAGAAACAACTTCAAGTAAACTACGCTCTAGTTGTTTTTCTGAATATTGTATCATCTCATTCGTATGTAGAACGGATGAAATACTTTTGTCAATTTTTATTAAATATATATGTCTATTCTTAACATTTTTATGAGTGCATTATTATTTTTTATCATTATTTTTCGAATCTTTCTGAAATCCGGTACGTACTTCCTGAATAAACAATTCACGCCCCAGCACAGAGAGAAACAGGTAATTTCCTGTAGACCGCTCCAGGAACATAAGTTCGGTTCGACCATCCTCAGATAGTCGATGCTCTCGATGCTTGTTTTCGCAATCTAACAGAAAGTCTGGAGTTACAGGTGTGTTGTGTTAATTCATAACACCCCGTATATCTCAGGGCTTATCAAAAGGAAGAAAATTTGTTTGGAATTGTTCAGGAATATTTGCTTCGTAGTTTAGAAGCAAATATAAAATTGAATGTGCTAAATGGAAAAATAGTATCTAAATATTATATATATTTTATTAGACATAGATATTTAATTCATTCAATTCAAAGTCCAGCTTTTTCACCTTTGAGAAGAAAGGAGGTGTCTGAAGAATATAGAAAACATTTGAACTATGTAATTGAAATCTATTAAAATTAAATAAAGAAACAAAAACCAGTATTGTCAAAAAATATTACTCTGTCATTAAAACGTCAAAAAATTTCCGATTTTATTCGCTGTTGGGTACCGAAGAGAAAAAAAATCCACTAAAATACATACGTTGCCATGGTAATCTGTCAAAAAAAACAATTTGATTGGTTAAAAATTACTGGCGTGGAATTTTCAATCATATTTATTGCATACTGGATTACGGAATTACTAGAAAATGCAATTTATCAAAAATAAAGTTTGAGTTAAATTCTTCCTAACATAGGTATAAGTTCCTAACCTTCTCAATGCAAATCGAGTGCTAATTAATTATTAAATATTTTGCTATTAAATTACGCTTTTTATTTTCCCACACTTAGTGCCACCTAAATGAAACATTTTTTTATTTTTGCATGAACGTAGAAAAAATATTGTATGCAACTCGTGCAAAAAGTGTTCATTGCACTCGACATGTTGTCCAACTCGGCAATAAATTCGAGTGCAACACTTACTTTTTGCACTTGTTGCATAAATAACTATAAAATATACCTAAAACTCGATTTTAAAATTATTGTCAGCTATGTCACTACTAGACTAGTGATTTAAACAAATTTCTATGTTATGTTGTATATTTTTACATTATCTATTTTTAATTTTAGGAATGTTTGTAATAGTAAGAGGACTGGATACTCTGGGAGAAAACTTCGCATTGCCAACATGTCCAGCTTTCTTCAACATTTTCCACCCATTCGATCCCATAGCATATCGCATAGAATCTCTCATTCATCCAGACATGGGAAAATTAAAGCCGGTATTGATTCCACATCATAAGGGGAGAAAAAGAATGCATTTAGGTAATAGATACACCTTTTCTTTATTTATTTATTTATTTAGTAAACAGGAAAACCCCGTTACAGCTTTCAGATACATTATGTATAGTTTTTGGTTGATGAGATCTCAACAAAAACTAAAGAGGTCTAGGGAATTTTTTATAGTATCTTTTGGGTTTACAGACAATGATCATTATTTTTTTCAAGGTGATTCATGTTATCTTGATCCAATAGTTTTTTAATTCAATACAAATTACAGCGAAAACATAAAACAATATCCTAACATAGTCTGCAAAGTAATATGTTATATGTATTTTTGTTGTTGATTGAAAACAGTTGATTGAATGTATGACCCAGTAGGAAAGTGCTGATTTGTTAGGTTTGAAATACAGACTGTCAAAAAATGTTTTAATGTCTAGGACAAGAGTGTTAGATAATTCATTGCAGCGGAAATTTGAACCGTAGATGTCAGGATAATCATAGAATGTAGAGTGGAACAATTCTCTTTGGATCCAACTGGCGTGTGGATTTTTAATTTCTGACAGTGTTTTCATGACTTTCTCTAAGAAACTTTCGTAGAACTAGAAGTAGGGTGATTTGTCGTTGTTTTGCCATGGAGTGGTCATTATTAGGCTTGGGGATCAATATAGAAATTGAATATATTCAATGTTCTGCTGTAATTCATAGATGTTTTTTTAGCATCATCCAGTGTAAGTTGCCAGAACCAGAGATAATTTCATAGTGATTTTCAAATATTTAGTATCTGTTTCAAATATCTGAAATTCTGGAGCAATATGAGAAAAATACTCATATCTTCCATTGGCTAATTAAGTTTCCCAATCATTGCTAGGTTTGGAGGTTGAATTTAGTATAAAATCCTTCACCTTGAACTTTGAACCAGTTTTCAATTAACACGTTTCAGGATTCCAAATATTCCATTGCTCGTTTACTTTGAATTAAGTTTCTATCATATTTTCTGTTAATTCTCTAATAAATGTTAACCCAACCTTAATTTATTGTTCTCCTTCCTGAGGCCCATCTATTCATTTTTACTCTGATATACTACGAATTTCATCGTATCCGCACAAATATGGCAAGTAAACAAACTTCAAGATAACTCATTAGGTTAGGTTTCTTCCGAGTGGGACGATAACCGCCCCTTCCACTGCGCCCTTCTCAGATCTATTGTGGCTAGATCCCAATTATATTAGAGTTCACCTTCAAGTCCGGTGCTTCTGACGAAGTCGATAATGACGCTTGGTGATACCTTTTCCAAGTCTTTGGGCTCTAGTTTCCCGTAATGGATACAGTAGAATCTTGTTTGTTCCAGACCCTTGCATCTTAGCACAAGATGTGCTCTGCTGTTTCTTCTTCGTCTTGACAAAAGCGACACTCTGTGCTTTCCGCAAGTCCAATTCTTTGAAGATGCTTTCGCAGTCTACAGTGACCTGTCAGTAACCCTGTTATAGTCCTCAAGTTTTTCCTATTCAGTTCTAACAGGGCCGCTGTTCTTCTTTTCGAAGGGTTTCTTCTTTTCGAGTGGACTTGTCCCACTGTTTCATACCAGTACTCGCGTTTTTTTCGCTCGGTCCAGTCTGAAAACACTTTTTTGGTTCTGCTCTTTGATATTCCTAAGAAGGGCTCTGGTCCTATGAACTCCTACATAGTGCCTCCTTTTGCCAGAAGGTCGGCTTTTTCATTTCCTTCGAAGCCTTTATGTCCAGGGACCCAAAGCAGAGCTAGTCTGGATTCTATCCGACTTGATGCCAGAGCTTTCATTGCTGCTTGGCTGTCCGACATGATTTTGATCGATTGATTTTTACTGTTTCTGTTCAGAATTTCTTGCAGGCAGAGTTCTAGCTTCCTCCTTCTGGTGAATGGTACTATCACTGTCTTGCTGGGATTGACTGATCATTCTTTTTTTTTCACAACACCTAGTGATAGTCCTAAGAGCCGCTTGGAGTATGTCCGATATCACCTCTCCAAACTTTCCTCGAACTGTTATAACTATGTCGTCAGCGTAGATTTGAACTTCGATTCCCTCCGCGTAAGAGTCGTGATCAGATCGCCTACGAGAAGTGCCCACAGTAGGGGTGATAAAACTCCTCCCTGTGGACAGCCTCTCACCGCCCTGGCTACGATTTTCTCCTGGTGGAGGAAACTCGAGATAATTCTGTATCTTAACATCGCCTCGATCCAGTTACAAACAGTTTCCGATATCCCTTTGTTGATTGCTGCTCTATGTAGGGATATCGGTAGTGCATTGTTGAATGCTCCTTCAAGAAGAAGAAGAAGAAGTTTATTTCCAAATAGGCAAGCCTAATATAAACATAATTAATATACTTTATCTACACATAGTGCATAGAAATCAAAAATAAATTTAAAAACAAATTTTAACAAAAATAACATAAACTATAAAATAACATAAACTAAAAAATAACAAACTATATCGCACATATTCCCTGTATGATCCAATTTAACATATTCTTTTACATATTCATTCAAAAACAAAGCCTTAGCTATTAATATATTTTAAGTATAAATTTGTTGTTTGTTTTTCAATTCAGTTTGTTGTTATAAATGTTATCAAGTCCCTCTTGAACATACGGATAGAAGTAGAATTTTTTATATTATTTGGCAGTTTATTAAAACTATCCAGACCCTTGAAAAATAATGAGTTCATACTGCTTCGTGAATTTGTCCTAGGGATGTGAAAATTGGTGTTCGATCTGGTATTATGGTGGTGTACTATTTGTGATTAATAGGTTTTCTAAGTATATTGGTTGCAAATTGTTTATTATTTTAAATATAAATATCATAGTTTGATAGTAAAGTCGTTGTGAGACAGTAAGCCATCTTAAACTACAGAGCATATCTTGTATAGGTGTCATTCTATTGCGTAATATTATTCGCATTCCACGATTCTGTAACTTTTGTAATTGATTAAATTTGTTCTGATTCAGAAGATATAAGAGACTCCCGCAGAAGTCATAATGAGGTTTTATTATACAATTATAGCACGTTATTTTGGCATACATTGATAATAAAGATGACACTCTGGAGAAAAAATACAGTTTCTTTGATATTTTACTTATTACATAGTCAGCATGATCATTTAAAGAAATTGTGTTATCTACAATAAACCCTAGATACTTAATTTTACTCACCATTTCTACATCATTTTCGTTTATTTTAATTTTGACTGTATTTCTCCCAATGTTATTTTGTTTATACCTTGTTGTAATGATCATCGCCTTAGTTTTAGTGATATTGAGTTTCAGTTTATTTGTTCCAAGGTACAACTCAATATTTTTCAATGAATTATTCATCTTTTCCACAGCGACTTGCAAGGTTTTATCGTAGGTATATATTAATGTATCATCTGCAAATAAGTTCATCACGTGATCACCATCTACGTAATTGATATCATTTATATAAATTTAAAAAAGTAAAGGTCCCAGTACACTACCTTGTGGAACTCCAAGATCATTTACTAACTTTTGTGAATAGCCCCTATTAATTTTTGTTATTTGACTCCTCAAACTGAGGTAACTTTCCATCCACTTCAATACCACATCACCAATACCATAATATTTGAGGTTTTGGATTAGTATATTTCTGTCTATTGTTTCGAATGCCCTCTTTAAATCCAAGAATGTACAAACAACGTAATTATCTTTATAAATTTTTTCCTTCCAATTTGTTATTGTGAGCTGTAAGGCAGACTCACACGAATGTTTTTTTCTGAAGCCTGACTGACAACCTAAAAATAACCCGTTTACATCAAAGTATTTGTTGAGTTCCTCATACACTGCTCGTTCCAAGACTTTTTCAAGGGTTGGAAGAGTATTTATAGGACGAAAATTACATGGTTCTAAAGTATTATTTATTTTTGGTATTGGTATTACTGTGCTTGTCTTGAAGTGTTTGGGAAATTGACCAGTTTGAAGAGACGTATTTATAAAGTTCAGTATAACATGCCCCATGGTGTTAAATGTCTCTTTTAAAAATAGACTGTTCATAATCTCAGATCTACTAATCTTATCTATTGAGAATATTATATTTTTCAACTGCGGCAGGTCTATCTGTTTAAATGAGTCTAATTTACAATTTACTATATCAAAACTGTTTGAACTCCATTCTAAGTCAGAATTTATACTGTTTACAATTTCACTTATACTATTTACAAAATATTCATTGAATCCATTTGCAATATCAATTTCTGTATTACAAACTTTTATTTGATCACCGACATTGAATACTATCCTTTCAAAATTATAACTTTCAATTGGATTTATAAGTGATTTTAAACATTTCCACATTTCTTTCGTATTATGCTTATTTTCATCAATTTTCTGTTCATAATAACCCTCTTTCTTTGTTATTAGCATATTCACATAATCATTTCTTTTTCTCGTATAATTTTCCCAATTTATATGTTTACTTAAGTTTGTACTTTGTTTGAATATCTTATAAGCTATATCTCTTTCCTTTGCTTTGCTTTTTAACTCACTATCATAGTATGGGACCTGATTTGATTTAATTTTAACATGACGTTCTGGTGCTAACTGATCCACAATATTCAGACAGTTTTTTGTTATATCCTCCAATATCACATCAACATTAACTGAATTTAAATTCCAGTTACAGGACAATAGCTCAATGTTTATGTTATGATAGATATCTACGTTTATTTTTTTAATTTGTTTGAATTTTTCCCCCAATGTACTATTTGCATTACAGAAATTTACAGATATGATAGAGTGGTCAGTTAGTTTTGGATTATCATGAACAATATTTGTTACCACATAATCTATGAGAGTAGAGCTATACTGCGTACACCGTGTATTTGTATTAACAATTTGATCTACTCCATACATATTAAATAAATGTTTGACCTTTTTGGTATAGAAATAATCATCATCCTCATAGTTCATATTGAAGTTGCCAATCATCATACATTTTTTTCCTATAAAGTATATTTCCAGAATGTCCTCTAATGTGTCTATAAATATTCCATGATTTGAGCTTGGAGAGTGGTATATACCACCGATGTGCCATTTTTGTCTTTATCTTTACACTTACGAACTGTATCCAATAGTTTCCATCCACAATTTTAGGTTTGATAACTCTATAATCTATTCCCACTCGAACATATATTAATACTCCACCAGTTCATGAGCTTTTGCTATCACACCGGACTACGTTATAGTTATTTATGCTGATTTCAAAATTTTGTATGTCTGATGTTGTTCTTGATTCACTCAGGATAATGAATGATGGATTCAATACTGCAATGCTAGTTATAATATTGTTTTGTGTGCGATAAAACTCTGAATATTTAAATAAATTATATCCTCATTGTACTGTAGTGGTTGAATATTAGGCTTCACTAATTGTTTTTTGGAATATTTACATTATTTGGATTTGCATTGAAAGTTTTGGGTACTATTGTTGGAACAGAGTATAAGTACCTAATTGTTTTCGAATTATCTCCATTTGCAATGTCAAAAAAGGCAGCTACTACGATTTCTCCGCATCTCAGAGAATTGTCTAATGCAGTTTCTGTTGATTTTCCTGCCTGGTAAGCTTACCGGTTGCTGCTAAGAGGGTTTTCCTTCAGCACCTCTTCTCGTATGTGCCTAGCCAGGATCTTCTCTTTGGCGTTCAACAGAAATGATGTCAAGCTGATCAGGCGATGGGATTTGGGAAGGTTTTTATTGTTCCCGACTTTACGAATATACATAACCCAAATCGACGTCCAGCTTGAGGGTAGGTATCCCCATGCCAGGCTGGCTTTAAATAGTTCAGTTAGTAACAGGCGTTAGTATCTCGGACCCATTCTGTAGTAGTGCAGGAAAGATTCCATCCTCTCCTGGTGCCTTGTGCGGTTCAAAGTAGTTGAGAGCCCATTCTACCGCTGCTGGTTTGATGATTTCATTTGCTTTCTTCCAATCTTCTGGACTAGGTCGTCCTGGTTGAAGTGGAATTGGCTGGTTTTCATCAAGAATCATGGCGCCTGGGAAATGGTTGAGATTCCGTCACAGTTCCGTCAGATCGTTTGATCAGACATACTCTGGCAGAATTTCCTCCAATATTCCCCCTTGGCCTTTCCTATAGCTTTGTTGTATCCCGTTAGGGTAGTTGGCGTCCCAGGCAATAACGCCATTTACAAGTTGTGTCATAGTTGGCAGTCAGCGTGTTAAAATAGTTGGCAAGCTTCCCCTTTTTTCTTCGGGTTATTATTCTTTAGTCATCGTGGTGATAAGTATGAGTAAGGAATATTTTATTATTGATTTACAGAATTGAAAGATACAATGGCACGTGTTGGTGCAGATTTGAAACAAAAAGTCATAGATTCAGTGAAAAGCACATGGAATTCTTTGAATCAATTCGGCATTTTCCATAGAGCAGATCAGAGAAGTCTTGAAGAAGAAGTCCAAGTAGCAATCATGGAACAGCTTGAGAATAAAGTGGAAGCTGAAGAAGAGCCTGTTCCAGAAGAAACTAATTGTCCGTTGGGCAGCTTGAATAAGGGTAGAAGAGTGGATTATATATTGCAGGAAGCGCCCATTGAGTTGATCAACGAATATATATTTGCCTTAGCTAGCCATGTCTGTTACTGGGAATCAGAAGATACCATTCTATTGATGTTGAAGGTAGGATTTGCGTACTATATAGTGTCCCAAACTTCTGAATTTGATCGAATAGACTATGCTCTGTTCATTCTACAAATATCCAAAACAAAACTGCTCAAATGCCTTGTTCGTTATTGACAGATTGGCCATGAAATCCCAATTGTTGAAGATTTTATTAACGATCGGTCAATAGCGAACGCGGGATTCTGGTCGTTTTGTTTGAATGTGCTGTAACGTACTTAGCTTTAGATGCGTTCATAATATACATTTTTTTGTATAGGGTGTTATACAGTGCTAGTCAAAAGTCCCCTCCCCCCCTCGTATCTTTTGAACGGGTATACTTATAATAATGAAATTTGGAGGGTGGAAATAAACGGATGTAGGCTTCTCAACTGGTCATAACAGGTGACGCAATAGTCATAAATGACGTCACAAGGCCACTGTGACCAATAATTTTAAATGGGACCCTATGGCAAGTGACAGCTCGTTTGAAAGGTATTGAAAATACCTATTCCGTCATACCAATTTTGTTTGGGTTTCGGCTGATTTTGATTGATAAATTGAAGAAATACGAAAATTATAGTTTCGCATTTAATTAATAAAAATTTTAAAGTACGCCTCTGGTTAATTGTCAAAAAGGTTGACGTTTTTGAATTCTCTACTTGTCAAAAGTGTTTATACCTTGAAAATTTACCTAAGCTATTGTTTAACGAGGCGTTTAAGTGTTTACATAGGCAAAATGGTGCGTACTGTAGCCGACAAAGTAGCAGCTATCTTAATAATTGGTGAATGTAGAAACAATTTCCATGCAGGAACGACTGTTTAATGAGAGGTACCCTGATGCCCTATATGAGGGTTTATTTGAGGGAGCTTCTTGGAAGTTTGAAGCATCAGGTAGTGTTCAAGATGCCAAACGATCTGAGTTTGACCAACAATTAGTGATGACAAAAAATTGACATAATTGGAGAAATGGTAGTAAACCCTACTTCTTCCACAGCCCAAAGTTGCGTCTATCTGTGAAGTCAGTCAAAGGACAGTACATAGGGTGTTGGCTAAAACAAATTTCATCCATACAAATTAAAAATGGTGCACCAACTTTCAGATGATGACCCGACCGAAGACTAGAATTCTGTGAAACTATGTCCAATAAAATGAACCAACAACCAGGCTACATACAGACAATTTGTTTTAGTGGACGAAAGTACTTTCTTTCTCAATGGAAATGTTAACACTCAAAATGTGAGGTATTGGAGTGACACAAATCCTCAATCTTTCAGTGAAAAACATACTCAATTTACAGAAAAAGTAAATGTTTGGGCAGGTATTTTGGGAAACCACATAGTTGGGCCTCTTTTTCTCAATGCTAACTTAACCGGTGAATTGTATCTGGAGATGTTACAAAATGATATTGAGGTTAATTCTTGAAATTCTAGAAGATAATCCAGATGAATTCGACAACTTGGAAATAACGTTTCAACAAGATGGTGCTCCTGCACACTATTACGTGCAGTAAGACGTTACCTAGATGAAGAATATCGTGGTAGATGGATTGACTGACGAGGTTCGATCGAATGGCCAGCTCGGTCACCGGACCTTACACCATTAGATTTTTTTCTATGGGGTACTTGAAATCTAACGTTTACGCTACAGCACCTGACAGTATTGCCATTCTGAAACAACGAATTGTTGAAGAATGTAGGGCAATTCGCTGACACACTGGGACGAAGTCGACAAGAGTTTAGCAATAGGATGCATTACTGCCAGGAAGTAGATGGAGCACATTTTGAACACTTATTATAAGAACTGGTTCTTAAATCTTTATTAATTAAATGCGAAACTATAATTTTCGTATTTCTTCAATTTATCAATCAAAATCAGCCGAAACCCAAACAAAATTGGTATGACTGAATAGGTATTTTCAATACCTTTCAAACGAGCTGTCACTTGCCATAGGGTCCCATTTAAAATTATTGGTCACAGAGGCCTTGTGACGTCATTTATGACTATTGCGTCACCTGTTATGACCAGTTGAGAAGCCTACATCCGTTTATTTCCACCCTCCAAATTTCATTATTATAAGTATACCCGTTCAAAAGATACGAGGGGGGGAGGGGACTTTTGACTAGCACTGTATAAGATCAGGGCAAACCAATATTGCATTTTCAAAAGCAGCACCCTGTGAATCATACCATTTTGGATTATGCTAATACCACAAATTCCAAGGCAGTGTAAATATATCTGGCTAGACTTAGTCCATACAAGTACATTCACCCCGAATTGCCATCACAGAATTTCTCATACCCAAATCCTATTCATCCACTATCAGTCGTCTCAAAATGAATCATGGTTGTTTTCCCGCACACCTCAACAAAATTGGCATCGTACACTCGGATAAATGTCCATGCGCTAATTTATCAGTTGGAGATCTTAATCACAATTTTTACAGGCTTTATATTAGCTTCACTTGTATGTTTGTTTGTTTGTTTGTAACCGACTCCTTTGGGCGCGATTTTGACCCACTTCCAGACGTATGAATGATTTGAAATTTGGCAGGTGTACATAATTCCAGTGACAATGCATTAAGAAATTTTTGTTTGAAAAAAAAACAAAATAGCGGCTCCAATATGGCGGACGAGTTTTGTGATTATGGTCCGATTCGCTTCAAAATTGGTATCTGAGGGTTTTCGTGGTCGGAGATTATGATTCTTGTCAAAATTGAAGGATTTAAGATGGCGGCTCCAAAATGGCGGACGAGTTTTGTGATTATGGTCCAATTCTATTCAAAATTGGTATGTGGGGGTTTTTGGGGTCGGAGATTATGATTATTTTGTCAAAATTGAAGGATTCAAGATGGCGGCTCCAAAATGGCGGACGAGTTTTGTGATTATGGTCCAATTCTATTCAAAATTGGTATGTGGGGGTTTTTGGGGTCGAAGATTATGATTTTTTGTAAAATTGAAATTCAAGATGGCGGCTCCAAAATGGCGGACGAGTTTTGTGATTATGGTCCGATTCTATTCAGAATTGGGATGTGGGGGTTTTTGGGGTCCAATATTATGATTCTTTTGTAAAAATTGAAAAATTCTAGATGGCGGCTCCAAAATGGCGGACGAGTTTTGTGATTATGGTCCAATTCTATTCAAAATTGGTATGTGGGGGTTTTTGGGGTCGGAGATTATGCTTATTTTGTCAAACTTAAAGGATTCAAGTTGGCGGCTCCAAAATGGTGGACTAGTTTTGTGATTATGGTCCGATTCTATTCAAAATTGGAGAATAATAGTTAAAAAAATTAAATAATTATAATAATAGTTTGAAAAACTAAAAAGTTGAAAATAAATAATAGTTTAAAAACTAATGAACACGCTTTAATAGAAAACTAAACTAAAAAGTAGAGAATGATTTTAAATGAGTTTGAAATAAGAATACAGTGATTAACAACAAATTTATTTCGTCGTAAAAAAGCATGGGGTTCTTTTTAAGATATTTTCATAATTTTACCAATATCTGACCATGAAATATTAACAACAATTGACATCAAGCACCCCACGCTTTTTTACGATGAAATAAATTTGTTGTTAATCAGTGTATGCTTATTTCAAACTAATTTAAAATTATTTTCTACTTTTTAGTTTAGTTTTCTATTAAAGCGTGTTCTTTAGTTCTTAAACTATTATTTATTTATTGTAAGAAACGCACAGTTTAATGCTTGTTAACATTTTACAGGAAATTTACTCTTCTGTGGGCATAACTAGTGACAGTCAAATACCACAACAATCAATGACAATAGAGAGGCCACCTCCCTCTCCAACATCTTTGAGATCAACAAAACTGAATAGTATTTTTCAAAAGAATGCAGCCATCGGTTCAGATCCCACGGCACCCATGCAAGAGAAATGCAACTTACTGCCTCCTCCCACATCAGGATTTATTCGGAAAACATAGTATATAGTGTACGAGTGGTTTTATCGACCACTAGCACAGAGATATGCTCCTTATTTATTGAATACCAACATTCATTGTACTAAAAAAAAGTAGAGACTACGATAAGAAACAATTGACAAATTTTTTGCATTTTGTCATCAGATCAGTTGAGTTTTTTATAGTTTGATACAGCTGAAACAAAATTAAAAACAACTACACAAAATATATGGCAATATAAGCCAACATATATAATCGGGGATTTGTTTGTCTAACGGGAATCAAAATTTAACCCTTTCCTATAGGAAGCGGACATTTCCAATGAACTTGTTTGGAATTTTCTTGCACAATAGAATATATTTTTCATGTGAAATAGACAACGCATACATAAATGCGTGTTTGGTTGGTTGCGTTAATTTAAAATTGTCAATGAATAGTGATGTGGATATATTTTACTTTCTGGTTGACTCCAGAAAACGGATATTTCCGACATAGTGCTTACCATATTCTCGGCACATATAATCAAAACAAGTGAAACTGTTGAAAATGATTTCATAAGTATTAATTCATTGATATTATTTCATTTTATGACTTCTTAGCACTGTTTTCAGATGACAGTAATGCAAAAAATATGTTTGCCTTTTTATAGGCTGTGAGTTCCAAGATAATTAAACTATTTTTATATTAGAGAAAATATTTTATATATTAGTAATTTATATTATTTATAGATATTGAACTTCTTTTAGCTTCATACTTTCACTATATTCTTTTTCGAGTTTTGGAAAACAACCTATAGTAACCTGTTAGTTGAAGTGCTCTGTTCAATTCATTTGTGTACTTATTTTTGGTTTTTTGTTTTCTAAAGGGGTCGAACAAAGAATCAAAAAAAATAATCAATGAATTGATAAAATATGTTGTCTTTGGTAGAGTATTTTAGCATATTTACTTTTTACATAGGAGACTAAAGGTGTTGGACAATTTTAATGTTGAGGATTACTAATTTGATTTATGAAAATTAATCGCTATTATCTCTGGAATTATTTACTTTTTTCGATTATTGGTACTAGTTTTGTTCAAAATGATTAATTGGGCCATATGAATAACAGTATGCTCGGTTTTTCAAGTAATTGTTCACTTGGAAAATAATTATAAACACTAAGAATTTGCATTGAACAACCGAACATAGGAGACTTCAACTCCAAATACTCAGCTGATATGAAGATACAATCAGTCAAACTGTACGTGAAAAGAGGTTGAAATGAGTGTTCAAAACTACCACCACCAGTACCAACTCTATATATTCAGACCATTTCACAACATCGTACATTTTCCATGTATGTTGAAGATAACAGGGGGTGCTGGTTCGCAATTTAAATACCTTAATTTTGTTCAATTAATTAACACATGAATGACTGGGAACTAGTTCGTGTCTGTTCAAGTGGAATTCTTAATAGAATTGGACTGTGATGAAAGCAGTTGTTTTTATATGCTGGCGCCTTTGTGAACAAGCGCCCCAAAAAATAATCTGTGACAAATTGAACCAGTATGTAAACAGGAACAATTTTCAATCTGAATGGAGGCATGAAAAAATTAGATTTGCTCAATGTAAAGAAAGAAGTGACCAAATGCACTTGAGCAGATGAAACTTTTTTTATTAGAAATTTCAAAGCTCATGTTCTTAGCAGTTGTTTGTTATTATTCAAATGGTCCATTGTAGTTACTGATTTAAAGTGATCCCTTTGATTTGTTGTTTAATTTTATAACTTTGTTGATAGATAAATAGATCCTTTATTAGTTTTAAGATTATAAAATGCGATTTGATAAGAATAAACAAACATGTGAAGCATTTCACCAAAAAGGTTAGAAATAAAAAATTGTTTTTGCTATCGTTTTTTTACATGCTTTATATTAGCTTCACTTGTATGTTTGTTTGTTTGTAACGGATTCCTTTGGACTTGATTTTCACCCACTTCCAGACGTCCGAATGATTTGAAATTTGGCAGGTGTACATAATTCCGGTGACAATGCATTAAGAAATTTTTGTTTGAAAAAAAAACAATATGGCGGACGAGTTTTGTGATTATGGTCCGATTCGCTTCAAAATTGATATCTGAGGGTTTTCGTGGTCGGAGATTATGATTCTTGTCAAAATTGAAAAATTCAAGATGGCGGCTCCAAAATGGTGGACGAGTTTTGTGATTATGGTCCGATTCTATTCAAAATTGGTATGTGGGGGTTTTTGGAGTCGAATATTATGATTCTTTCGTGAAAATTGAAAAATTCAAGATGGCGGCTCCAAAATGGTGGACGAGTTTTGTGATTATGGTCCGATTCTATTCAAAATTGGTATGTGGGGGTTTTTGGAGTCGAATATTATGATTCTTCCGTGAAAATTGAAGATGGCGGCTCCAAAATGGTGGACGAGTTTTGTGATTATGGTCCGATTCTATTCAAAATTGGTATGTGGGGTTTTTGGAGTCGAATATTATGATTCTTCCGTGAAAATTGAAAAATTCAAGATGGCGGCTCCAAAATGGTGGACGAGTTTTGTGATTATGGTCCGATTATATTCAAAGTTGGTATGTGGGGGTTTTTGGAGTCGAATATTATGATTCTTTCGTGAAAATTGAAAAATTCAAGGTGGCGGCTCACTGTATATATTGACAACGTTAAAATCTTTGAATGATTTCTAAAATCGAGATTTGACTATTAATACAGCTGTACACATTAATGATTTGGAAAATAATTACAGTTACTAATAGTAATCACGGAATTAATAGTAGATTAAAACAAATAATAGTTTAAATTGAAAAAAAAAAAAGGTTTTATAAATAAACCAAACTAAAAAGTAGAAAATAAATAATAGTTTGAAAAAAACTAAAAAACACGCTTTTTATAAAAAACCGAAATAAAAAATAAATAAATCATAGTTTAAAACCCTAAAAAACACGCTTTTATAGAAAACCCAACTAAAAAATAGAAAATGAATTTGAATTAGGAATAGTGTAAAAAAAATTAATGAATATAAATTAATAATAATGTAAATAAGAAAAAAAAATATTTTATTTAAAAAAGCGTGGGGTGCTTAATCTGAATCTTAAGAAGCACCCCACGCTTTTTTTTAAATAAAATATTTTTTTTCTTATTTACATTATAATTAATTTATGTTTATTAAATTTTTCTACACTATTCTTAATTCAAATTTATTAAAATTTCTTTTCTATTTTTTTAGTTTGGTTTTTATAAAAAGCGTGTTTTTCAGTTTTTTTAAACTATTATTTATTTCTTTGTCTATCAAAATAACAGAAATACATGATTATTGTCAAACCTAGTGTATTCCTAAAGTGATCTGCCAAATAATAATACTAGGACGGCACCCACTACAGAAATCGTTTGGAAACTCGGTTGCTAAAACAACTGAAATTTAGGTAAGTTGTAGCTACAACTTGATCAATTGGTCCCTATAGAAATTTCAATAATCCATTATTTTGAAACAAATTTATTAAGTATCATACAAAATATACTCTGTAATTTATACATTTTATGATCGATCTTATTATTACAAATGAGACCATTAGAAGTACAAAAGTATAAAAATATTATATAACAAGTACATATGATCAATGCAAAATATATTGGTGTATAATCAACCTACGAGAAAAAATCGTTCAGAAATGTTTTCAATATCACCAAAAAAATGAAACAACCGAAATTCTGAAAAACAGAATCAATGTGGATAGCAACCATCCATATACAGGGTGGCCCATCGAAAACGTACCGCAAGGCATTACTGGGTGAGAAAGAATGTTTTGGCAAAATCCAAAAACACGTCAAGATTGTTTGTCAGGGGGACGCATTTTGACGCAAAAAGCATAGTAAAACCTTCAACCCCCTAAGTAGGGGTGTCATCCCAAAAATATTTTCAAATGGGAAGGGGGGTCAATTGATACCTCATTAGAAGGGGCTTGTCATTTCCTATACAGTGCTGCTTAGTTTTTGAAAATCGATCCACTCTTTTAGAAAATATGGAGCGTTGAAACTCCAACAATAATGCGTGACGAAAAATCGATTCAATTGTACTTTAAAACTTATCGTAGGTATTATCGAAATAAATTCCTTCAAATGAATTCGCTGTTTTTGCCGATTTGCAGATTTTTTTGGCTCATTTTAGTGAGTAAAAAATTATCGGGTTTCTTTCTGCACGTTTAAATTAGGTCAAGTAGTTGCTAGATACCTCTCGTGGTTAACGTGTTAAAAAATTGTTGACTTTAAAATTTATCATTGTGGTGTATTCAATTGCAGAAAGAGTGGAAATTATTGAGCTTTTTTTCAAAAACGATGAATGTGGAAATCGGGTCGCGGGGTTGTTTAACCAACGGCATCCTGACAAACATACCCCTGGAATTTTTTTTCGAGAATTGGTGACAAAATTTCGCGAAACAACAGAAGCTTGAGAATCGAGTACTAAATGAACCTACGGACATAGCAGTATTGGGGCAAGTTGCAGTAGATAGTACGCTAAGTACAAGTCAATTGGCCATTGCGACGGGTGTGTCTCGTACTAGTGTCCAACAGGTATCAAAGAAATACAAATTCCATCCTTATAAAATTTGCTTAGGGCACGAACTAAATGAAGACGACTTTGATCGTCGCTTGCAATTTTGCGAAGATATGAGTGTGCGAGCTTTAAACAATGGTAATTTCCTATTTAATGTGTGTTTTACGGACAAAAGTTCCTTCTTCCTAAATGGTTTAGTGAATCGCCACAATTGCCGTTACTGGGCTGACACCAATCCAAGGATTTTCCACGAGTCTCACACGCAACACCCCCAGAAGTTAAATGTGTGGGCTGGTATTTTTGGAAATTCCATTGTAGGACCTTTTTTCCTTCCTGGAAATTCAACAGGCAATATGTACTTGGATTTACTACAAAATGCCATCGACCAGCTCTACAAATATCATTGAGAACGATCCGCAAATACAATGAACAGGAACTGATGTTCCAACAAGCGGAGCTCCTCCGCGATACTCCCAAAATTGCAATTATTTAAATGACACGTTTCCAGGACGATGGATAGGACGACGGGGCACAATTGAATGGCCACCTCGGTCACCCGACTTGAGTCCTTCAGATTTTTTTTTGTGGGGAAACCTAAAAAGCTTTGTTTACAAAACGCCACCAGACACATTAGAAGAGTTGCAAAGAAGAATCATTAACGTATGTCGCGAAGTGACACCGCAAATTCTCCAGAATGTACGACAACGGTTTGAAAATAATTTGTACCACTGTATGCAGGTTGGCGGACAGCAATTCAAGCATTTACTTGTCTAATAAATAAGTTTTAAAGTACAATTGCATCGATTTTTGCATTTTTCGTCACACATTATTGTTGGAGTTTGAACGCTCCATATTTTCTAAAAGAAAGGATCGATTTTCAAAAACTAAGCAGCACTGTATAGGGAATGACAAGCCTCTTTTAACGAGGTATCACTTGACCACCCTTTCCATTTGAAAAAAAATTTGGGATGACACCCCTACTTAGGGGGTTGAGGGTTTTACTATGGTTTTTGCGTCAAAATGTGTCCCCCTGACAAACAATCTTGACGTGTTTTTGGATTTTGCCGAAATATTCTTTCCCACCCTGTAATGCCTTGCGGTACGTTTTCGATGGGCCACCCTGTATATTTGAAATATTCAAAACAAACAATTCCAACATAAGATATTTTACGAACTATTCTGTCAAAGTATCGATTTCAAAGCTGAAAATGAAAGTACATTTTTCTCGATGTTGAAAACTTTCCAATGATTCTGAAGTTAAATGTTATCAAGATCTAGTTTTAACATGGCATCAGAAATTTTTCATTAATCTAGGGTTATTCAACTACATAATCTCTTTACATTATAATACAATAAATTGGTCAAATTTTTACATTAGCTACCTGACGAATTTGGAAAAAAATAAACTCCGATCTTATCGACTGAATGTTTTGTTCCTTAATGCAAATCTGAATATCACACATTTGTTTTTTTTTGAACTCTATTGGCGAAAATAAAACTGAAATTCAAGATGGCCAACATAAATCTTTCAAATCAAATGAAACTCCACATAGGTAACTTGAAATCAATTCTAACAAATTGAAGCCTAAAAAAAAATTAATGCAGATTTTTTTTTAAGGTAGTTCCGCCACAAGACAGTTGAATTAGGAAATTATTTCAAAGGATTTTTCGATTTGAAACGAGAAAAAAAAAATTTTTTTGAAGGGGGTCACTTGCCCCCCCAATCGACTCTGGAAAATTTCTTTGTTATAGAAAGTTGGCGACTCGAAAAATTTTTCCCCGAAAAGCCAGCAAAAAAAATACAGCGCAGTAAAAAAAAATCAGACCCGCCCCTCCCCCCTCACTAGAAATCATACGTCATGGGAAAAAATTATGTTTTTCGATAAAACTTCAATGGACTTTTTTGTAGTACTCTTTTGAACTTTTTTTTTTGGGGGGAAGGGGGGGTATCGTTAAAATCGATGGGGTCAACTAGGAGAAGGGTTTTTTTTTCGCGTTCTGACCCTCAAATGGTCCCCCGTCCTTCTTTAAAAAGTCCCCTGGCACAATCCGCATTTCTCTACGACTCCCCCCCTTTAGGCTGTGCGCTTCCCCGTGGACTGTTTTGAATAACGAGAGTAGTTTTGATTATATCTGTCAAACTAGATGGTCAATCACTTTGATTTTTTTTTCACAATATCTGTGATATCCTGTTCTAGCTCCTCCTCGTTTTTCATAATCTTCTTAATTTTAGTACTAACGGTAGAATTAATAATGTGCTGTTTGCCTATGCATGGTCCATATGTTACGTGTTAATTGAGTCAACTTCAATTATATATATCTCGAGTTCGGGATGGTGAAACTTGTTAAAATTTTATAGAGGTGTTCACATGTTAAACGATACGTATGCCAAATTTTAATAATTTCCTAATTCAACTGTCTCGTGGCGGAACTACCTTAAAAAAATTAATGCAAATGCAGATTTTTTTTTTAATTCTGAAAAATTATTCTATGGGGAAATAAATGGCAGGGAGATTGATGGGTTACCGAGCCAACGTCCCACTGACAGTATTTCCACCATGCGGAGAATATGAAGATCTATGCTGGCCACACTTAAGAAATACATATCTCTCTACTGCAACACTTGTGCAATTGACTGCCTACTGTAGTCCGCAGATACTTTACGAGAGTCTGCATGGAACGACTATAATTCTAATGGCAACAAGGTGGCACAATAGGCGTGTTACGTTTAACCAATCACGGTACATTTACGAATTCGAAAGTCTCGAATTCGCATTCGGAAGGTAAATTGGAATTTCTGTCGGAATATTTTCTCCACAATTCGTTAGGTCGCTAAAGAAATAACTGACCATAAATAGTGAGTCAAGTACAAAATGCTAAATAGTATGAATTTTTTTTCAAATACTGCATAATAAGGCAGATATTCTTCATAAGTCTTTTTCAAACATTCAATAACACGGTAAATAAATATGATCATTGAATACTATTTCAATTGAATGTACTTAAAATATGGCTTATTTCGAAGTAAAATTCTACTGAACTAGGTACTGTAATAAGAGAGCACAAAACTGAGAAGTCTTCAGTTATTAGGGTTTACGAAACCATTTGTGTCGTGAACTTTTAAATATTTCATCAGATGAAATTGATACACAACAGTTTGAATTGCAAATTCTGTATTCCAGAAAGTTCAATGTAATTTTACGTATTGTTCACTTGAACAAGCAAGAATTCACAACAAAAAAGTGCTCGAAATTTCACTGCAAGAAGCCGATATTTCACAATTGAATGAGGAATGTGAAAAGCTGGAGATATTAATATGCTGATTTTCAATGGAGTATACAAGGTGTGATATTGTCAAAACTCATAATAATAATTTAATATACTTTCAAAACATGGTCAAGACCACTCAAATATATTTAAGCTGCCACACTAAGTAATAAGCAATTGTTTTGTTTTTTTCTGAGATCGATGAATTCAAAACAAAATATTCGAGAATGAATGGAAAAATTCTTTGTTGTAAAAGTGTGAGAATACTTGCCATGATTTAATGTACTGTTCATTAAATTTTTTGGTTGATCACCCTGTATGCTCACTGTTGATCACTCATCTGTTGCGACTCATATGGAAGAATGCATCAAAAATATTCTGGAAGATAAATTAGTGGTCTCTTAGAACCAATTTACATGAGAAGGCCACAGATTTTCAAATTATTTTTTATTATAACATCCGTGACTGCATCAAAAACAAACTGAATATTATTAGTATCAGTTGCACAAGTGAAATGCGTATAGATTTCTTTTTGGTCCTTTCTTTTGTTCAAGTTTTCGAACTTCATCTTTATATATGAGGAGGCATCTTCGTAAGTATTCGGACCCGTATATTCAGGAAAACAAATTGTCAATGGGCTCCGTGAGATTTTTTCCTCAAATAAATCTTTTTTGTTCAAAAATAGGATAATTGATGTCGAGACAAACCATTTACTGTTACAAATGGAATCAAAGAGCTTCATAGACTCCACCATTCTATTCATTTCTTCATCTTCTGCCAGAACCAAGTCGTAGCCTAGAAATAATAATAAAAAAATTGAATCCACTAGTCTGAAACTGCCTGTATACAAATAATATACACATGTCAATTTTGAAAAGCACTTTGGGTAATCCGAATTATAGAAATAATAGTAGGATGAAACCCATTGGAAAAGGAAGAGAATATAATAAAAATGAAAGGAAAAATAATTTACGGGCGATCTGAGGTCGGGAAGTGGAAAGGGGTGAGTTTTTAAGGGTAAAAAACGGGTTATCTCGATTTCCGGCAAAACTACAAGTCCTATGGAAAAAAGTTAAATGGCAAAGTTAAGATTTTTTGTATTTACACTTTTTTCACATAACCTCAAAATTTATGTGAAAAATTCAAATAACCAAGTTTTTTGTTTTTTATTTTTATCTTTTACAAAAAAATTTTTTTTTTTACGAAATTTGTCCCAAACACACTAATTTTTTTAAATTAAAATATTTATTTTTTTATCTTATTTTGACTTATCGAAAAATCACCCTAATTTTCAATCGAAAATTCTCCTGTCAAAATATAGCTTTTTTTAAAAGTCGGTGGGCTTTTTGTTTGTTGAGATCTCTACTTTCTGATGGCAAAAAAAAATATACATTACTATGGTAAATGTTCTCAGAAAATGCACAGAAACGAAAAAAACTCGAATCCGATTTTTTTTTTAATCATTATGTACAGTTTTGAACTGTTTATTAAAATTTACACTTTATTTACTCGAAAAACGTAAGATTCCATGTTACATTGACAAACAAAAAAATTGCAAATCGAAATATACTACTATAATTAACAACCAAATAAGTTAATAAAGTTAATATTTAATGAGACATCTACAATATTTTGAGAAAGTTGTAGAATCTTCTTTAAAGTATATGCGTAGATGCCTATTTATTGCTATTTCAAGATAACTTATATACCTGAGTGACCTACGGAAAATTTTAGCCCATCAAAAGGTATTTCATAGATAAGTGGGGAAGGGGCTAGGAGGATCTGGGCCTTACTACCTGTTATTTCTTTGCATTTTCTGAGAACATTTACCATAGTAATGTATATTTTTTTAAACCATCAGAAAGTAGAGATTTCAACGAACAAAAAGCCCACCGACTTTTTTTAAAAAGCTGATATTTTGACAGGAGAATTTTCGAAAGAAAATTAGGGTGTTTTTTCGATATTAAGTCAAAATAAGGTGAAAAAATAAATATTTTAAATTAAAAAAATTACAGTGTGTTTGGGACATAAAAAGGTAATTTTTCACCAAATTTCGTGAAAAAAAATTGTTTGTAAAAGATAAAAATAAAAACGAAAAACTTGGTTATTTGAATTTTTCACATAAATTTTGAGGTTATGTGAAAAAAGTGAAAATACAAAAGTTGTAGATCTTTTTATTACCTACAACAAATTTTTTCCATAGGACTGGTAGTTTTGCCAGAAATCGAGATTAACCGTTTTTTATCCTTTAAAACTCGCCCTCAATTGAAAATTCTCCCGTCAAAATATCAGCTTTTTTAAAAAAGTCGGTTGGTTTTTTGTTCGTTGATCTCTACTTTCTGATGGTATAAAAAAATACATTACTGTGATAAATGTTCTCAGAAAATGCAAAGAAACGAAAAAAACTTGAATCCGAAAAATTTTTTTAATCATTATGTACAATTTTGAGCTATTTATTAAAATTTACACTTTAATTACTCGAAAAACGTAAGATTCCATTTACATTGATAAACAAATAAATTGCAAATCGAAATCTACTACTATAATTAACAATCAAATGAGTTAATAAAGTTAATATTCAATAAGACATCTACAATATTTTGAGAATGTTGTAGAATCTTCTTTAAATTATATGCGTAGATGCCTATATATTGCTATTTTAAGATAACTTATATACCTGAGTGACCTACGGAAAATTTTAGCCCATCAAAAGGTATTTCATAGAGAAGTGGGGAAGGGGCTAGGAGGGTCTGGGCCTTACTACCTGTTATTTCTTTGCATTTTCTGAGAACATTTACCATAGTTATGTATTTTTTTTTACAACATCTGAAAGTAGAGATTTCAATGAACAAAAAGCCCACCGACTTTTTTAAAAAAGCTGATATTTTGACGGGAGAATTTTCAATTGAAAATTAGGGTGCTTTCTCGATATTAAGTCAAAATAAGGTTAAAAAATAAATATTTTAAATCAAAAAATTTCGTGAAAACTTTTTTTTGTAAAAGATAAAAATAAAAAACCAGATGTAGATCTTTTTATTACCTACAACTTTGCCATTTAACTTTTTTCCATAGGACTTGTAGTTTTGCCGGAAATCGGGATAAACTGTTTTTTACCCTTAAAAACTCACCCCCTTCCACTTCTCGACCTCAGATCGTCCGTAAATTATTTTTCCTTTAATTTTTGTTATATTCTCCTTTTCCAATGGGTTCCATCTTACTATTTTTTTTTTTTGGTTTCAAAAATTATCGACCCTGGTCTATTAGGGGAACATAAAGTCAATCAAGTATTCAACTTTAGACCACTGTAAAATGTTTCCCTTCCTACTGTTGGGCCTCAAGACATAGCACAATATTCAAAGTTGCAAATGTAGGTTAAGCCCATAAAGATTGAAAAAAGACGGAGACGGATGAACACGCTTTCGCTCGAGGCGAACAGTAGGAAGGGAAAACATCCTACAGTGGTCTACTTAAATACTTGATTATCCATCGCACATATTTGTTATATTTTGTGCTGGTCCACTGGCTCGAGTACCCATTGTAAATCCTATAGTCCGCGATTTTATTATAACGAACTGGGAAACAAGTAGACGTTATCCATATATGACGAGACAAAAAGATGATCATTTCAAGTTACAATCCCTGTTAAAGACCGAATGTACTGACGACATTTTGGTTGACACTGCCATTGAGAACTCAAAAGGTTTCACTAAAACAGACATAGTTATATTATGGGCAAACAGAACCAATCACCGAATAGTGGATAAACTCTCTTCACAAAAGACTGAACCATACCGATATGACAACGAACAAATAAATGAAGTGATTTATGAAAACAATTTAGCATTGCATTGGGACTTATTCCAAAAAACTAAAAATTTAAAAATCTTCAATGCAACAACGTCTCAAGGAAGACAAACTATGGAAAAAATGATATCATTTAAACAACATAGGTAAATGGTTTTTGAGTAAATCAATTCTAAACTTTATCAAGAACAATTTCAACTTAAACCAAGAAATGACTACCAGTAATCTGAAAGAGGGAATACAGCCTGTCAATAGAAGTGTACCTGATAGTAATCTGAAAAACATGAACCAAGAGGGGAACACGACCGACACAACAATAGACTTTTACTCCAACCATAGTTTGGATAATAGTGATAATAATGAAAGTAAAGATTTTTTATTGAAAACCAGATTTCTAAAGATGACATCATGATAACAATTTTTTCTCTCAACATACAATCCGTTCGCAACAAAACCGATGAACTTTACATCCTACTTGAACAGCAAGATTTTCCACAATTAGTCCTTCTGACAGAGCATTGGCTGAAGCCTGATGAACCTCTCCATATTCCGGGGTACCATCTTCTGTCCAACTATTGTAGGACCAATTCTATACATGGGGGCACAGCTATATTTGCTCATAATTCATTACAGGATATGTCGTTTGTTATAGCAGAGGAATATTGTGATATGCGAGAAGAAAAACAATTTGAAATATCTATAGTACTATCGAAAAAACTAAATTTAGTAATTGCCTGTATCTACAGATCACCAGTGTCAGATATCCATATATTTCTAGATCCTACCAAACTTTCAATTGAACGCTAATATTATTCTAGCTGGGGATTTTAATATCGACTACAAAGATGAATCCACAATCTGTACTCAAAGACTAAAAAATATCGTTGACTCTTTTGGCCTATTCCATCATGCCAATTCACCAACTCGTATATCCCAATACTCAGCAACGATGATCGACTACTTCTGCACAAATCTCGAACATTCCTGTCTCTTGTTCAATCATGCCCTCAAATTTATCTGACCATGAGGCTGTATGCAGTAAAATAAAACTCAATCTGCAGAAATCAAGAAAAAAATCTCACTTTGGTAGAATTTACTCTACAAAAAATTACAATAGGTTTCATCACTTATGCTCATGTACTGATTGGGAGAGTCTGTTGTTAGTAGAGAAGCCGTTTGAGGTATTCTATAAAATTCTTGTTGAACATTTTGAGACCACGTTTCCCAAACAAAAAATTAACAAAAAGAAACGGAAACCTTGGACCACTAAGGGAATACGAACTTCTTCTAAAAATATAAGATCTTCATCAAATCAGAAAGTTTACTAATAGTTTATTTTTTGACTATTATTTCAATAATTATAGGCAAGTCTATAGAAAGGTAATCAGGGCTGCAAAGAACTTGTACTATAGAATTACTGAAGCTGACAACAAAGCTGGTCAATAGTCAACGAACTCGGAGGAAAAAATATGTACGCAAACACAACAGGTACATCCTTGAATCCAAACCTTCTAAACAGCTATTTCTGCTCCATTTTTTAAAAACTCAGTCAAAACATTGTACCTCCTCACGATCCCCTAGAATATCTGTGATATCTATGTAGTCAATACTTTTTCATTACACAACACCAGTATAAATGAATTGAAAGAAAAGATTGGAAATATAAAAAATAAGAAAGCATCTGGCATTGATGAAATTTCTATCAAAATTTTCGAATGTCTTCCTGAGACTGCGCTCAATATTCTGCACAAGGAACATTTCCATTATTTCTCAAAACCTCGGTTGTTATTCCTCTCCATAAAGGCGGCAACAATGAAGATCCAGCAAACTTTAGGCCCATATCGCTCATTTCAACCTTAGCAAAAATAATTGAGAAACTGGTAAAAAAAAGAATGATGGAATTTTTTAACAGTAACGGGGTGCACATCAGTATGGCTTTCAAAGTTTTAAGAGTACAAGCGATGCTATATCAAGAGTATTGCAAACGGTGTATAATGAAATCAACAGCGGGGAAGCCACTGCAGCAGTGCTTTGTGACTTAGCCAAAGCTTTTGACTGTGTCAATCACAGTATTTTGCTTCGGAAACTAACACGATATGGTTTTAGGGACAACAGTCAAAATTGGATTAGATCATACCTTTCTGATAGAAAACAATTCGTAAGAATGTCGTCTAACTCGGACGTTGGAGAGATAAATTGTGGAGTACCTCAAGGCTCTGTATTATATATTAATTATATATTAATGACTTGACCAACATATCGATTACAGGAAGCTTTACCTTATTTGCTGACGACACCACATTATTGTGGCATGACAAGGACAAAAACAGATTGCATAACAGAATGTGCCAAGACATAAAAAAAGTGAAGAATTGGTGTGACTCAAATCTTTTATCATTGAATACCAGCAAAACAAATATATTAGCATACAAGTGTAATATACCTGATATCCCCCTCGACAATAACATAATAAAAAATAACTCCACTTTGAAATTCTTGGGAGTCTATTTAGACGAAGATTTAAAATTATCTCAGCATATTGCACACATCAACAAACAATTGGCATCAGGCTGTTACGCACTGAGAAACGCCTCTAAGGAACTGGGGTTTGCTGCAGCTAAGGTGGTGTACTATGCCTTAATAGACTCTCATCTAAGGTATGATATACCCTTTTGGGGTGTTTGCAGTAAACAACTTATGCAGTCGGTTTTTGTCTTGCAGAAAAGGGCTATAAGTACTTATGTAAAGCGAAATGGCGGGATTCATGTATACCCCTTTTTCGAGAACATAGAATCCTTACGGTTATTTCAATATTCATATTGGAAACCGTATCGATTATACATAAAAATAGGGAGAACTATGAATCTACAGCCACATACCACACAAGGCTGTCAAATGAACTGAATCTACCAATTCCAAAAACATGTTTTGTTCAAAACTCGTTGATATATAATGGAATCAGGATGTACAATAAACTTCCCATTGAAATCAAAGAGACTTCTTTTATCATATTCAGAAAAAATGTAAAAAACTATTAAGTGATAAAGCCTATTATGACCTACAAGAATATTTTGACGATGCCCTATGATTTAGAATGTGTAGTATTTGCGATTGTACTGTGTAAAAAACATAAATTTTATCGTAGTCCTAGTCTTGTCCTTTGTATGTGTATGTATATATATCTTATATTTTAATTCAATTATTATTACATTTTATATTTAATGTTTATATTAGTAATATTATTTATGACATTGTGTTTGTAACAAGAATTATATTCTTGAACAATAAACATATATTATTATCATAAAAGCTGTTGAAGCAAATCATGGAATTGTGAATCCAAAATTTATATTGAATGAATTTTTGGTAACCTTAACGAATTCATACCTATTGGATCAAGTGTTATACAAGAAAAAAGGTCAACAAAATTCAGACTCACCTCAGATGTGCCTCAAGATTCAATATTGGGGCCTTCATTATTAGTAATGTTTATCAACAATATAGATGATCATATAGTATTATCGAAATTCTTACTATATTCAACGACGAGGCAGATGGATTAGAAAGACCTCAACTCTATATTTTATTTGTGATATGAATGATCTAATGTTGAATGAGATAAAATACAAGTCTATGTCTTTCTCTCATAGGCAGTGTATTCATCCAACAGAATACACTATAAATAAAAAATCAAACTACAGAAGCTGGAGATAATGAAAGATCTGAGAATAATATTCAACGGATTTAACATTAATAATCACATAGATTATATAATTAGCAATGCAAACCGAAAAAGCTTTTTATTGAGAAATTCCATGGAATTCAAATGGAAATAGGTATCCTTTTGTTTAATGCATTTGTTAGATCAAAACTGGAATACGCTTCTACAATGAAGAATCTGAATACAGCACTTCACTCGGCGATGATAGAAAAGGTACAAATAAAAAGCCAAGATGCATCTACTACAGAAGGAATAAAGAGGCTGCTTTTATTAGCTTACTAGCTGGTACCCTCGTCCGCGTGGCATTTGTATTTTTTTCCAATGTTTTTCTTTGTATTGTTCCATCTAGCTTATGCCTGTGGCTTTGCCCGCTTCCCGATATCCTATTATATGGTCCCGTTATCTGGTTATTCCGTTTTCCCGTTATCTGGTTATTCCGTTACCCCTTTATCCGGTTTATATATATATATATATATATATATATATCTCTAATATATAAAATTCTCGTGAAACGGTGTTTGTAATTAAACTCCTCCGAAATGGCTCGACCGATTCTCATGAAATATTGTGTGCATATTGGTTAGGTTCCCCTAAATGTTCATTTTATTTTTTTTGTTTTTTAGATAAAAATATTTTTTTATGATACAGCATTCAAAAATACATACAACCCTAAATTTTCACCCTTCTACGATCAACCCCTATTTTCCATCGCGATTTTTATTTTATTTTATTTTATCCACAGATCCGCAATAGGGTTGCAAGATGGCAATCGAATATAATAATTGTAGTACGATAAATTGAGAACGGGATGAAGAAAAAACGGGATAACAGGACAACGGGATAACAGGAATAACGGGATAACGAAAAACGGGATGACAGGATAAGGGAATAGCGGGAAAACGGAATAACGGGAAAAATAAAAAACGGGATAACAGGAAAACGGGAATAACGGGATAACGAAAAAACGGGATGAAAGGATAAGGGGAAAACGGATAATGAAAAAATGGGATAACAGGAAAACGGGATAAATGGAAAACGGGAATAACGGGATGACAGGATAAGGGGATAACGGGATAAAGAAAAAACAGGATAACAGGAAAATGGGATAACAGGAATAACGGGATAACAAAAAAACGGGATAATGGGATGACAGGATTAGAGGATAACGGGATAAAGGAAAAACAGGATAACAGGAAAACGGGACAACAGGAAGCGGAAGGAGTCAAAAGCATAGTCTAGATGGAACAACATAAAGGAAAACATAGAAAAAAAGAAATTCTACGCGGACGAGAGTTTTCGGGAAAAACATTTTAGGGAACATAGAAATTTGGACAGGACAACATCTGTCGGGTCAGCTAGTATATATATATATACAGGGTGTAACATAAGTACGTTAAAATATTCAAGTGACGTATTCCTGAGACAATTTTAAGAAAAAAAGTCTATATAAACTTGTTTCCGGAAATGCTTCGTTTCGGAGATACAGGGTGTTGAAATTAAATTTTTTTGTTCGCTTTTAAAAAATAACTTTTGCAAAAAATAAGTTATTTGCACGAAATTTGGTACCCAGGGTTTATTTGAAGTGGGAAATCATAATTTCATATTAATTTTCATGTACACTGTCATTATTTATTTCAAATTGCCCTAACATTTTTGACAGTAAACTTTTGGTACTTTTCATGAAAAAACCTTATTCTCACACTTTTTCCAAGTAAAAAAGGTACACTTCCTCAACAACGCTGGAGGTGATCGTTTTGGAGATATTTACGATTTTCTATATCGATGCATGTTACTTAGCTCCTAGGGCGCTAAGTGAAGTTGCTGAGAACATTACAAAAAGTATGTGGTAGGTCTCTAAAATAAACTACTTTTTTGCTATGAAATGTTTATCAAAAATGATTTATTTTCGAGATACATATTGTTGAAATTTTTCAAAACATGGTTGGTTTTTGTCATAAGTTTTTTGCAATTTTAGTTATTTTCATCAAACTTTATACGCAGAATACCCGGACAGACTTCTTCTAAACTGAGCATAATCAAACTGCTTAATCAGTATAGCCAAATTTGATTTAAATAATTTTTGTCACTCTCCGCTTGCAAATTAAATTAATTAAATCGAGTAGGCTATGAACGTTCGTTTATAAAAATAGAAGTTTGCTGTCACATTTTTAACTATTCATTGACAAATTCACAGTTCGGAGTTTATAAAGTGATTTTTTGGTACCATACCCAACTTTACGAATGCTGAAATGGCTGATATGGTTTTTGCATACGGCTTGGCTGACGGAAATTCAACCGAGGCCAGACGCATTTATCAGGAAAGGTATCCCCAATGCGTCACTCCTTGTGCAGCGATTCATTTCCGCGTGAATTTTTCAGACCGACGTAATTCGAATTTGCTCAAGTAGGTCAACTTCAGAAGTAAAAGTCACAACAACATCTCCCAATATCGAATTTTCAAGTCGAACAATCCCCAAGTTTTCCCTTTACAGATGAGGCTAATTTTCAAGAAATGGTATGAACTTCCTTAAGAACCACATCTGGGCGAAAGATAACCCACATGCGATAACGCAAACTCATTTCCAAGACAGATTCTCTTTTAATGTATGAGTAGGCATAATTGGGGATTATTTAATTGGGCCCTATTTTCTCCCCTTACGTTTGAATGGAGATGCTTACCAACATTTTTTGGAACACGAGCTTCCCCAGCTTATGGAAGATGTTCCCATTGGTCTCCGAAATCACTCTTGGTTTATGCACGATGGAGCCCCTGCTCATTTTAGTCTGATAGCAAGAAATTTCTTAGACGTAGCATATCCCCAACGATGGATAGGAAGAGGAGGCACTTAGCATTGGCCCCCGAAGTCACCGGACCTCAATCCCGTCGATTTTTTCTTTTGGGGACACCTAAAATCACTAGTTTATGCTAGCCCCATTGAAAACGAGGACATGTTAAGGGATTGTATCATAGCTTGCTGCGAAACAATAAGAAACATTTTTCAACGGGTGCGGAATTCTTTGATGAGGAGAGCAGAAGCTTGTATTACTGTTGGGGGTCGTCACTTTGAACAGTTGTTGTAATAGTTGTTTCATTCAATTTTCATATGTTTAATTGCCTAATAAATAACATAGTACTTCTCCGAATTGTTTTTTTTACAAACTCCGATATGTAGCACTTTCTAATTGAATAATTAAACCTGACAATTTTTTTTAATTTGGATTGATTAAGCAGTTTGATAATGCTCAGTTTGAAAGAAGTCTGTGTTTAAAGTTTGATGAAAATAACAGCAGTTGCAAAAAACTTATGACAAAAACCAACCATGTTTTGAAAAATTTCAACAATCTGTATCTCGAAAACAAATCATTTTTCGATAAACATTTCATAGGAAAAAAGTAGTTTATTTTGACGAGACCTACCATATACTTAGTTTTTGTAATGTTCTCAGCAACTTCACTAGTGCCCTAGCAGCTAGTAACATGCATCGATATAGAAAATTGTAAATATCTCGAAAATGATCACCTCTAGCGTTGTTGAGGAAGTGTACCTTTTTTACTTGGAAAAGGTGTGGGAAAGTTTACTGTCAAAAATGTTAGGGCAATTTGAAATAAATAATGACAGCGTACGCAGCGCCCTCTAGATGTTACATGAAAATGAATACGAAATTATGATTTCCCACGTCAAAAAAACCCCGGGTACCAAATTTCGTGCAAATAACTTATTTTTTGCAAAAGTTATTTTTAAAAATCAAACAAAAAAATTCAATTTCAACACCCTGTATCTCCGAAACGAAGCATTTCCGGACACAAGTTTAGACTTTTTTTCTCAAAATTGTCTCAGGAATACGTCACTTGAATATTTTAACGTACTTATGTTACACTGTATAAATATATATATATATATATATATATATATATATATGTGTATATAAACGGGAAGATATACTTGAAATAGAACACAACTGAAGCTATTTGTAATGACACTGTCATATCGCCGACGGCAATAATGCGACATTCATATTAAATATTTTCACATGAGCTATACCTGAATTACTATCAGTGATAAAATATTTTGTTAGCTTCAGAAATAGAAACCGGATTTTTACAGTAGACATTTGTTAAAATTCTTTAATCAAACATTGTCTTAAGCAAGCAAATGATTTGGCTGGTAAACATAAATGTTTCGATTTTTTTATATAAACAAACACATCTATGCCACACACATCCTGCACCATATCAGAATGTTCGATTGTAACAACACATTAAGGAAATCAAACTACAATGAAAATTGAAGTCTAAATTACGCAGGAAAACACTTCATCAGCAAATCGATAACGTCTACTGTAACCACATGAGAGAACAAGAAGAATCAAACCCCCAGGCACATATGCAAGAAGCTCCTGGATCCTCGGAAGAACATATTCAAGAAAGTATAATTTCTGGAAAGGAAATCAACCCTTCATCTACGTCAGAAAGACTCAAATCAGAACATCAAACACCCTTAAACTCAAAATCACCCTGATGCTGTTGAATTATACATATTTTTGGAAAGCACTAATTTCCCTGATATACTCTTGCTAACAGAACACTGGCTATAGCCTAACGAATTGAACTATATTGAATATTACACTGTATTGTCCACTTACAATAGAAATATATTATCTGATGGCAGGACACAAATACTTATTAAAAACTGTTCAATTGAAAGCTTGCATTTTGTAAATGTAGAAAAGTTTTATGATCTCTTGGGAGAAAAACAATTTGAATTCTCAATTATTACAGCAAAAAAATTAATCGGTATATTTTGTGCATTTATAGAGATTTTATCTAGTGATGTTAATGTGTTTTTAACCAAGCTTGAACTGATATTGAATGAATTACAAATAACATTTTCCATTATACTAACTGGAGATCTAAACATAAATTATGATAAAGATTCAAATATACAAAATCACTAAAAACTTATCTTTTGATCTAAACATGAATGTTAACGAATCAACTTGCCACTCTGCAGCAATATGCATGATAAATTCAATTCTTGTTCGGTTATAAATGCAGGGTTTGTCAGATCATGAAAATGTATTAGCACTTTGAATATTTCTTATACTCACCCAAAAGCAAGCAAGTATAGTCGATTACAAAGCAAAGCAAATTTTGATAAATTCAAAGAAGCTTCTATTCACTCTGATTGGAAATCCATCTTCGATTTAGAAAAACCATTCGAAACTTTTTATGAACATCTTGTAACTCTGTACAAAATCTCAAGATAAAAGAAAGAAAAAAACATGGTTGATATTGGGAATAAAAACATCATCTAAAAATCTAAGATGTTTTCATTACATTATAAAATACACAAATGCAACTGATTTTTCCTGATTTCCTGAAAACATCAATTGTTATAACTATACAAAAAGGGGGTAATCACGATGAGCTGGAAGGTAGGGAACAAGTCGTAAAATATAATAATCAATTCTCAGAAATACTCGAAATAAAAAATGGAGTGCAACAGGGTTCAATTATTGGTCAAATATTATTCATTCTCTTCAATAATGATATAGCTACACAAGTAAAGAAATGTAAAATAAAACTTTTCACAGATAATACAATGTTATATTACTCAGGAACAGCAGATGACATGGAGAACAACCTTAACGTAAAAAAAGTAAAGAGCGCACCGCATCAATGGGAAATTGGCTTTCGGTGAATTTGCTCGAATTTTTTATATATTGCAGAAATCGTGATGCTGATCAAATGTCTTCATTGCACCACCGCTCTAAATTCAACAGTTTAGATTATATAGGGTACTAAAGATAACTTTTCCAAAATTTCAAATGGCCATTGTGAAGAGACTTTTTTGAATATATAAACCAAATCGAGTATGCATCGATTGTTAATACGGCCGATTTGAATACACTATAGAGAACAATGATTCCTGCATGTACATACGATATACAGCGTGAGTCCAAAGATAGCAAGTTTTGCAGTGATTTCCAAAAAATTGAGCGGTGGAATGTCATTCATTTTAGATATTTTGTAGGATACCAATATCAATTGCGATTGATGATATTAGCATCTCCTGAATTAAACTGACATATCTATTATGTATTTCTCATGAAACTGCACCAGTCCTGCTTATTGATATATCCAAATGCCTGAAATTCCGGAAAAGTCGGTTACAAACTCGATCGTTCACGTGAAAGTTCATTCTGCAGATACATAAAATATACAGGGTGGATAAAAAACTAGTGTCTACTGACAATTTCCTTGAAGTATTTCCACATTTCCACAAATATGTATTCGACACACATCTGTTGAAAGATTTTGAAAATTTTCTCTGGAATACTTTGAATGATATGTATAAACCTATATATATACTACGAGTAGTAGAACGACTGGAGTGGAGGTAAAAGAATCTCGAAAAATTTCAAAAAATAAAACAAAATCATTGAATAACAATATTATAGGTAACTGAATATGTCATATTTCATTAAAAAAAATTTTAAAAAAAAAAAAAAAAAAACTGAATATGCTCATATTTCATTACAAAAAATTTTCGCACCTAAACAGAGTGTATTATAACAGACTTGTGAAATTCTTGAACAAACACAATATATTAGCAGAATCTCAACACGGATTCAGGGCAGACAGATCCACTGAAACTGCCACCACTCTCTTTGTAGACTTTTACATAAAGGGATGGATGATAGAAAATATGTTATGGAATCTTTTTTTGACTTGTCGAAAGCATTCGACTCTATTGATAAAGACTTCATGGCCTCAAAAATGTATAATATGGGTATTAGGGGGAATGTTCTGGAATTAATTACATCATTCTTATCTAACAGAAAAATCTTTGTAACCTTGAATGGGGCAGAATCGGATCAATTTACAATAAATACTGGAGTGGCCCAAGGCTCAATTCTGGGCCCACTCATTTTTCTTCTTTTTCTTAATGATCTTCCATTGAATATTAGTAATCGATTTCACCTCATCAACTTTGCTGATGATACAACTATCGGTATAGCCGAGTCCACCATGGAAGATATGACTAATGGTATTGAACAGGCAATTGAAGAAATGACAACCTACTGCAACTCAAATAAACTTATATTAAATTCTCGAAAAACCAAAATCATTTGCTTTAACAAAAACACCGAGTTAGCCAACGAATTTCCCCATATGCACCACTCCACAAAGTTCCTAGGTGTGACGATTGATAGATCACTTTCGTGGTCTGACCATATCGAAGTTAACATCAAAAAAAATCTCTAAGTCATACTTTGCCATCACCCAATTGAGATACTGAGCTTCAATGAATCTATCTTAATTCAGGTGTACTATGCAATTGTCTACTCTGCCTTAACATTCCATATCATTCTTTGGGAAATGCAAGCTAAGTCAACAGAATATTCGTAGTCAGAAGCAATCATTAGACTGATGTTCAATATGAAGCCACGTGACTCATGCAGAGATACATTTAAAACCAAGAAAATACTGACGGTTTGCTGCATTTTTATTTTAAAGTGTTGCTTATATATCAGAAAAAATGAGCAAAAATTCGAAAAAAATAATACCCATCATCGATACAAAACGAGAACTGGGAATAATCTACTGACCACTGCTCACAGAACAACCTTATTTGAAAAATCACCTTCTTATGCGAGCAGTAAAATATACAACAAGCTTCCTAATTATATTAAGAGTTGCGGTAATATCAACACATTTAAAAAAAAATTGAAATATCTGCTTTACTCGAAAGCTTATTATTCATTATCAGAATATTTTGATGATGCTCATTTGGCAGAACCCATATTATGAATTTGATGGCCAAAATGTACATTATACACTTCATTTTTTATTTTATTTTTATCACTCTTATATATATTCTTATACTTATTTTAATGTATTATATACTGTCATGTTTATTAATTCGATATTTATATATTGTATATGCTATATTATTTAACTCAATTGTCCATATATTTCTCTATCTTGAAACCAGTCTATATGTTTTGTGCCTAAGTATATGCATATACCTATGTGTGTATATATCCTTAGAATATTTGTTTTATATCTTTTATACTGGTTTGAATGCTAGTTTTTTAACCTTGGACCTGTCCAACACCATGTATGTGGTTTCTTATGGATTAATAAAGTTCTATCTATCTATCTATCTATCACATTCATGAACAACAACCAATTTCAATATTCCTTGGAGAATTTCTAGATTCTAGATATATGCTGTATATGGAAATTTAGAATAAACCACAATTCGCAAAACATACTCGTTACTGGAATTCACACCTCAATTGGTGAAAGGTCGATTGATTGGTAATTGAGACTTCAAATTTTGCCTGCTGTAACCATTTGTGGCCAATATAATCTCAATATAAATGCTTTCTTTATTATGAACAAATATGGACTAGCTGCAACTTTAGTTTGGTCAGAATGGCTCTGGTTTTGGAATGACATATAGCAACCATATCCATTTGTTCAACAAATACTGAATTGTCATTTTGCAATCATTGCATATGATAAGTTCTCATTGAAATCATATGAAAAAATGACTAATCGTCACTGATTGAATTGATTTACGTGTGATGTTATATACAATACACAAAATATGCCGCGACTCGATGGAGAACCAAATGAATTGAAACGAGAAATTGCCATTGAAAGACGCAACCAATCAATTATTCAAGAGATTCATCACCTTCAAGAAGATCCAGGATGTTTGAGAATGAATATATAATCCTCAAGGCACACGTGTCTCATTTGCAATGGTGTAGCTGATCTTCAAAGGCTCACAATAGAATGCAGAGTCAACGTGTTCATAAATCAGAAAATCTATATACCAGAAAATACCCGTTCCTGTAGAATTCATCTTGATGATCGTGGGTTTTTATTTCCCATCCTACAGTTAGGCTTAAGATATATCAATAGACCTTACGCTCTGAAAGGTCAGGAACTTCAATCATTTTTAAATGAACTCAGAACTGCCGCTAAGCGTAAATTGGATTACGTTAGCGAGAATACTTTTTCTGATGAAGATTTCAAATCCATTGCTCCGCTCACAAAAGAACAGTTTGGTGACTTATATAATCATTGTGTATCTGTACCAAGACAAGATAGAGGTAAGAGACATATTTCTAAAAAATATTTATTGGCATTCTTATGCAAACTCCGACAAATTTTTAACCATCATATTCAATTATTCAAGCCTCCAGGCAACAAGTTCAGTGATACTAAAGTGCGAGAATCTTTAATGACTCGTTTCGTACCCGATAATATAGGATTTACCGCAATATCAAGAGAACAATTTATAGAATGACATGTTAGTGTTTTTGTGAATCAATTGTACAATCCACAACCCAATCAACCAAAAGCAATATATCAGATGGTACTTATTTGTACATCGACAAAAGTTGCAACTTCCGGGTATTACGACAATCATATTCTCAACACAAAGGGAGACATTAAATCAAACTAGTCCTAATTGTGAGTAATGTTGGTTACATTTTGGATATTCAAGGCCCATATTTCACAGATTCGGGAAATAATGATGCACACATACTGCAGAATGAACTTAGTATAGATGTCAGCCAAATAGATGGTTTCATCCAGGTGATATTTTTATTGTAGATAGGGGCTACCGAGATGCTCTTCCTTTTCTTCAGAATATCGGCATTCATTGAGAAATGCCTTCAGTTCTACCTCGAGGACAAAGACCTAACTGACAAAGCCAACAAGTCCAGAATCATAACAATAACTAGATGGATAGTTGAGGCACGGAATGGTCATTTGAAGACAATGTTCAAATTTTTTTATCACAAAATTGGTACACATCTTGAAAAGGGAAACATTCAGATTTTTCCTTTTGAGTTAGGGCCTTTTCAGAATATCTATCAGATGTAGTTCAATGTCCAGCGTGGCTTTAGCCGGGGAAGTAGTTGTTTTCTGTTAGACATTCACAAAAAATAACTTCATTTTAATCGTGGATTTTTCAATTAACAGAAAAATATTTCTATCAATATTCAATTGAGAACGTTTCCCTTTTCAACATGAATACCCCACAAGAGGTTATCTTGACGATGGAAGATAGTGACTAAAGTTTATCTTTCAGTCGCAGATGATTCCACATCTGATTTTATGAACATCCTGTTTATATTTTCAACAAATCAATGATACACATCATTATTAAAAATATAAAATGTTTCCTACAAATAGCAGGTGCGATAATAAATAAGTACCATCCGCTTATTCAAATGAGATGCCTACCTAGAATTAGCCAATATAATGTTGGAAAAGGCTAATAGAGTCAACGTAGTTCAAGCCAGAGTTGAAGCCGAAAATCTAAATATGAGACGTGGTCAGTGGACATTACTCAGACAGGATCATTTCAATGAATTCCCAAGATTAGATTTACAATTGGTACGAGATATAACTGTTGGCATATACCAGGTAGATACTGTATATCATCATGATGAAAATGAATTTGAAATGGATGCAAATACGAATGAGCGTGGATTTTTACGAATGAGAGTTCATTCAAGATTCCACTAATGCCACTAAATATCAATTATTCATAGCATTCGAAACAAATGTAGAGGATATTGAACAAATCAATAGTGTTGATGATGTTATATTTAGATATTATTGCACTTGTAAAACTGGAACCAGGACCCTTGGAATGTTGTGCCCATATGGCCAGTGTTATCTGGTACCTTGGCTACGCACGTCACAGTATATAAGGTATCCATCAAATGCCCTTTCTCAACCATATAGAGGATGCTGAACATAGAGAGGGATAAGTTAATCAGGTGTTCTGACTCAATCATCCTTTTCTGTATGTTGTTCATGTCATCATTTGTTTTAGTTCATTGGTACCGTTTAAAGAATTCCACAGTTTTGATATTGAAGTAGGTAATATAATCATCAATCAAGATCGACAGTTGTCCGGCGGTAAGCCCAAGATTTCCAGGTATCGTATCGTATCATAGTAGATAAATGAAAGAAAAAGCCATATGAAGGGAGATAAAATAAGAAATGAAATGCATAAAGCACACAAAGTAGTCTTCACAAAAGGTTCAATATAAATTGAAACACAATTGGTAGACCGACAGGCGAAAAACAACTACTTTCCTAGCAAATACCACGCAGAACGTTGAATGATATTCACCTGACAATCCATGCAAACTTCCATATAAATGGATATTGTTCGCAAATGTTTCTTTCTGATAAGCTCGATTATGTTTAAATTCATGTCGGGTCCGCCTAACAATCCGCATACCGGTTTCAGGCTTTTGGCCCTCATCAGTCGGAGTAGTCACCAGCCAAAAGATCCGGAGAGCTCTGGCCAAGCGAGACACAACATAAATAAAATCATCATTGAGCTTAAACATCTTTAGGTGCGTCGGAAAATATAACTTTTAACCGGCGACACCTAGTGGCAGAAAGAAATTCCAAGTTCTCCTATGAGTAGGATTTAAATAAAAGATTCCTCTCGTAGAAGGTTTCAAGTGTCCCATCTGGCATATTTGTAATGAAAGAAAAGCCATATGAAGGGGATAAGATATGAAATGAAATGCATAAAGCACACAAATAGTCTTCACAAAGGTTCAATATAAATTGAAACACAATTGGTAGACCGACAGGCGAAAAACAACTACTTTCCTAGCAAATACCACACAGAACGTTGAATGATATTCGCCTGACAATCCATGCAAACTTCCATATAAATGGATATTGTTCGCAAATGATTCTTTCTGATAAGCTCGATTATGTTTAAATTCATGTAGTGTCCGCCTAACAATCCGCATACCGGTTTCAGGCTTTTGGCCCTCATCAGTACAGAGTAGTCACCAGCCAGAGATCCGGAGAGCTCTGGCCGAAGCGAGACACAACATAAATAAAATCATCATCGAGCTTAAAACATCTTTAGGTGCGTCGGAAAAGATAACTTTTAACCGGCGGCACCTAGTGACAGAAAGAAACACTCCATACATTTCTCCTACCTCGATAGGATTCTAAATAAAAGATTCCTTCTCAGTAGGAGTGGCTCAATTGCCCGACTGGCATATTTAATGAAAGAAAAAGCCATATGAAGGGAGATAAAATAAGAAATGAAATGCATAAAGCACACAAAGTAGTCTTCACAAAAGGTTCAAGGATTGTCAGGTGAATATCATTCAACGTTCTGCGTGGTATTTGCTAGGAAAGTAGTTGTTATTCGCCTGTCGGTCTACCAATTGTGTTTCAATTTATATTGAACCTTTTGTGAAGAAGACTTTGTGTGCTTTATGCATTTCATTTCTTATTTTCTCTCCCTTCATATGGCTTTTTCTTTCAAGAATTGAATATGAAAGCAAATGTGAACTACATAAAAAAGAAAGTTGCGAAAAAATACACTACAATATATAAATGTGTCATAGCACCTCATTTTGATTGCTGTAGCAGCATCTTATTTTTTCTAAATATTCAATTCATAAACACATCTCTCATAACTTGTGTTTTTCATGATTAACAAATAATATTTCAGGAAGGGCTTTAAAACTTACCTGACAAAGCAACACAAAATATAATTGCTGTAACACCTTCAAAACAGTGAATCCATTTTTTTCTTTCAGATCTCTGGCCACCAACATCGAACATTCTACAAACAAAACATATTTTTTTTAGATGAGTCAGCTCGATTATAAACAAATACTCAGACAGATGAATCAGCATTAATCACCTGGATACATATAACAAAAACAGTTTGGAATATTTAAAGGTGGTGATAAGGAAATGCCTATACAACTGATCAACACTCAACACTTTTTAATGATGTAGGATTGAAAAAATAGCCCTTGACTGAAATTAATTTTTGTGGTGTATCAATATTTTTTGATAAGATTTACCAGTTGGAAAAATGAATAGTTCAACAATATGCTGATCCGAATAAAATAATGAAAAAATGTGCAATGAGTGAATGGAATATCTACATAAGTACGCTCCCGAAAAAATTCAGAACAAACATTGTGAACCCAATATCAAAATTGACTGATTATTTTTTACTAGGTACATTATTTGAATCTATCATAGCTTGAAGTGAAACGTATACCTACTTATATTTTAAAACGACAAATATGCTTACAAAAATGTGTATAGTCAATAAGCCATTTATTTTCCCTTATATATTTCTTAAAATATCATGCAATATCATAAAAAATAACAAAATGGAATAAGATTCAATACAAATAAATGTCTCTCAAACAATTATGCAACAGCATGACTCAACTGTATTAAAAATATACAGGGTGTTTCTTAATAACATGCTAATATTTAAGGAGGTTATTCTGGGTCCATTTTGAGAAAAAAACTTCATATGAACATATGTCCTAAAGGTCTTAACTTTTGAACTACAGGGTGCTAAAATTTAAGAAAAAAATCTTTTTTTATGATAACTTTGGTTATTTTTGTGAAACGTAGTACGCATCTTCTATGCATCAAAAGGCATGTTCTGCTGGATAACATAATTTTTCATTCTTCCTAGTGGCGTTTGTGCGGGATTTCCACTGAATCATTTTAAAGAGAAAAAAGATATGCCACTGCTTTAAAGTAAGAATTATTTTTGAAATCCTCATTCCTTTTCTGAGCAAATCTGGTCTCTTGATTTTTTTTACAAGCTTTTATTTAGTGTCACTTGTTAGTTCGTTCGTTAGGGTCAAATCTTGCAAGTTAATTTTGACCAATTCGTAGTCGTCCGATTAATTTGAAATTTGACAGTTGTTCATAATTCCGGTGACAATGCATTATGGAATTTTTGTTAGAGAAAAAACAAAATGGCGGCTCCAAGATGGCGGACGAGTTTTGTGATTTTGGTCCGATTTGATTCAAAATTGGTATGTCGGGGGTCGGAGATTATACATTTTTTGTAAAATTCATAAATTCAAGATGGCGGCTCCAAGATGACGGACGAGTTTTGTGATTATGGTCCGATTCGATTCGAAGTTGGTATGGGGGGTGTTTTGCGATCGGAGATTGTGAATTTTTTATCAAAATGTATAAATTCAAGATGGCGGCCCCAAGATGGAGGACGAGTTTTCTGATTAAGGTCATATTTTAGTCAAAATTGGTATGTGGGGGTTTTCAGGTTCGGAAATTATGAATTTTCCATCAAAATCTATAAATTCAGGATGGCGGACGAGTTTTGTGAATATGGTCAGATTCTATTCAAAATTGGTGTGTGGGAGTTTTTGGGGTTGAAGATCATGATTTCATTCAGCTCAAAACATACAGGGAAGAGACCTTGTAATATCAATGCTCTATAAGAAATGAACAGATTAAGGCAACTAACTAAAAAGCAGAGAATAAAATAACTAATAAAAAATATTTTGAAACACAAGCTTTTATTTAAGCCGTGTACTGAAACGTATAAAATAAGTTTAATTCATCGCTGACAATGATTTATTTATTTTTTGTTGAATTATTTGGTTTCAAAAAAATTTCATAAAATTAATACTTCGACAAGTTGTTACTTACCAACCAATCATTGTCCAATGAAATTAATTGGTACCTACTTTTATGAACACTTCGCGCGACAAGCTTTTTGAAACCAAATAATTCAACAAAAAATAATTAAATCATTGTCAGCGATGACTTAAACTTATTTTATACATTTAAGTACACAGCACAAATGAAAGCTTGCCTTTAAAAAATTTTTTTATTAGTTTTTTTTTATTTGAAGTACGGTTTTTGCATAAAAAAATCATTCATTTGCACTTTCACGTTGTTATAAAATTGGATTAAAAACGTATCTAGTAGATTAGAAGCAAATTTTGTTTTGTAAACATAAACAGTTTTAACATATTTGTCTAGTTATGTCATGTATTCAAGCATCAAAATTAGCACTATTATTAAAAAAACATGGTCCATTTTTTAATTCTGAGTTTGCAGATATGCATTACATATATGGGCTTGCTGATGGTAACATACTGGAAGCCAGATCGTTAGCCAAATAGAAATATTCCAGATGCATGAACATTTTCAAACATTCATAGAAGGTTGTGCGAAAAAAGAAGTTTTGAACCAGACAATCATCTAAAAAGAGTACAACACCAATAATTGAGGTAGCAGTTTTGAATTAAATCGAAAAGATCCCGGATTAGTACACGAAAAATTGGGAACAATTTGAATATCTCACATATTCTTGTTTGGAAAATTCTCCATGACTTTTTATTATATCCCTACCATATCCAACAGGTTCAAGCGCTACTCCCCCTCGACTTTCCATTACGGATGAACTTTTGCCAATGGTTTCTTCAAGAAGTGTATGAAAATCCATTATTTGACACTGAAATTTTATTCACCGATGAAGCCAATTTATACTGAAGAGCAGTTGAAAAATCGCATCATAGTTTCTTGCGAAACTATTAGAAACAGTCCCGGAATTTTCCAAAGAGTATGTGAATCCATGAGAAAAAGAGCAGAGACATGCATATTCGCAGGAGGTTCACATTTTGAACATCTAATTTATGTCTTTGTGCGTTCAGGGTAATTTTGTGTTAGCATTCCAAAATGTATTTAGATTATTTTAATTTTATAATTTTACCGTTTAAAAATTATTCTTTTAAATAACTTTTTGGTCAAAGTTACATAAATATTTTTTTCTGTAAGTGGTCTAGCGAGATGCAAATGATGAATTAAATTTTTTTATGCAAAAACCGTATGTCAAACGAAAAAAAAAAATGGAGACCAGATTTGCTCAGAAAAGAATGAGGATTTCAAAAATAATGTTTCTTTAAGAAAAAGCAGTGGCGTACAATAGTTGCCTTTTAATCAGGCGAGAAGGTTGGATGCGCACAACACGGATTTCATATGGTTAACGCCCACTCCGCTGTAGACAGTGGCGTGTATGTTAGTTTGATTTGTGCTCTGGTGCGATAAACTGATAATCTCAAATAAATCCAAATAACATACACGCCTATGGTCATAACAACAAACCAATTGGGAATTCAAAATAAGGGATACTCTCTCTGGTGTCGATTTTGGAAACTATACATACTTACATTGTTTACTTTTCCAAACATTAATGTTTTTAATATGATTTTAGCCATTGTATACCTAAAACTTGTCGAATCTCTTGTGATTGTCGACATTTAATGAAATTCTTGGTTACCTGTTGACTATTGTTTGTCCTCAAGTGAAAAAATGAGTAATTCAAGTTCAAATCATTATTGTTGTGTACCGCAATGTGACTCTTGGGCAAAACGATCCCGTTTCCATGAAAAAATGAACGTAACGTTCTGGTGAAGACAAATCTAGGATTGAGCGAGTTTATAGACAGACGATGGGCTCTTGAAGAAGAATCCAGTCCCTTCCCAAAATCCTCCTGTATCGTCTGTGGCCAAGATAAAAGTGAAAAAGAGAACCTTTTAAGAGAGTTGTGAGGAAAGAAAAGAGAGTTTTGAGGAAAGAAAAGTGAGTTAAGAAGAGAAAAAAGAGATATTATACAACATACCGAAAATTATTCATACAGTATGGAAAAAGAGTGACTATATATGTACATCTAGGGGATAATGACACATTTTTTACTTTCCAAACATTAATGTTCATATGATTTTAGCCATTGTACACTTAAAACTTGTCGAATCTCTTGTGATTGTTGACATTCAATGAAATTCTGGTTTACCTGGTGAATATTCTGTTGACCATTGTACGTCCTCGAGTGAAAAAATGAGTGATTCTAGTTCAAATCATTATTGTTGTGTACCTCAATGTGACTCTTGGACAAAATGATTCCGTTGAACTGAAATGAGTTTTTATCATTTTTCGTGAGAAAATGAATGTAACCTATTGGTGCAGACTAATCTAGGATTAGTGAGTCTATAGACAGACGACGGACTCTTGGGATCTTGAAGAAGAATACACTTCCTTCTCAAAATGTTCTTTTCTCGTGTATGACCAAGAAAAAAAGTGAAAAAGAGAACCTTTGAAGAGAGTTGAGAAGAAAAAAAAAGATTTAAGAGGACAAAAAAGAGATATTATTCGACATACCGAAGATTATTCATACAGTATGGAAAAAGAGTGAATATATATGTGATCCCGACCCCGAACATTTCTCGCACCTGGGTTATATCCTCCAGTTTGCGGATGACACAGTCTTGATTTCCCATGATAAATCGACGGAAGGGGCTATAGACAAACTACAAAGACTCACTGACTCTACATGCCATTGGTTTAATAAATGGAGATTGAAAGCAAACCCTACGAAATCCACCTGATGATATTCAATCATAAAAACCCTACGAAATCTCACCTGAAGGTGTTTCATCTTGGGAATCATAATCGACAGCAAACTCAATTTCAACCAGCACCTCCAAGAAAAGAAGAAAAGCATGATATCCAGAGCCAAGCACTTTAGAGGACTCACATACCAAAACAAGGAGATCAATGTGAAAACAGCCAGTAGCATTTACAAACTAATCTGTAGACCCATGATCGAGTATGGGCACAGCGTATTCCTCAATTGCAAGGCAACAGCCAAAAAGAAGATACAAGTTGCTGAAACCTCAGCACTCAGGACGATCACAAGAATTCGCCACCCAAATAATCCCCTACACAATCCTCCAAATAACCTCCTATACGAAATAACGAATGTTATGCCTATTGTAACGAACCTAGGCCGGACCTGTCGCCTCACGCGTTGCCATCGACAACGATGATGTCATCCCCGGAGATATTCGAGAACCATCCAGTCGCGCTGCCGCGGAAACCAACGGTCAATATTGGAAATAACTGGAACATGCTGTTCGCCAACCGCCAGAATTGGAAACATCGAGAATTCTGTAACGGAGATAAATAGGCAATCCTCAAGAGGGAGAGGCAGTCTGAGCAGCCGATAACGTCGAGCGATACAGTGGCGTAGTTAGTAATATGAATTAGTTGTAAATTTAAGTGTGAAATAAATTAGTAAAACCAAGTTAAGTTTATTTACGTTACAATTGGTGTCGGAAGCGAGATTTTGAAAATAAACAAGTGATCGTGGAGTGGATAGTCAGAAAAATAAATTGATAGACCTTTTTGTTCGCCCAAAATAGACAGTGGCCCGGTTTTCGCGAAGTGGACAATGGACCTTTTTATGCACTATGTGAAAACACTGTAATTAGAAAGTATATGTGCTAATATCACTTGGGATTTTTTATTTTATTTTTCTGATGGGCAGTTTTTCCATAATCCGGAAAAAAGTGGTTTCATGACGTCCACGTTCACTAAAAGTTGATTTGGCATCGTTGTGAGTTGAATCATGGAATTGTGGCGTAAAGACATTTGTTATTTGATACTTTGATAGGTTGTCGTTTGCTCCACGGAATAGAATATTATCAATCGTTTGTCTCTCTTCAGCTCTTTTTCTTGCATATATCTGATACGAGACACGAGATATGCAGAGAACTGCTGGACTGCTGCAAATGAACAAGCTCGCCTTGAATGTTTGGTATTGAAAAATTTCGGAAATTATTTTCTAATTTTAATAACTATGAAAATGTCTAAAAAGTACTATGTGCACGGTTGTCTGAACACCAGTGAAAGTGAATCAAACTTTTGTAAAAAGCGGAAATATATGCTTTTGTGCAGAACATTTCCAGGTGAGTACATCAAGGAACGATCTTTAATTTCACTCAATCCAAGTTTGCAAAATCATCGATCAGTACTGTATTTTATATCCAGTCCTATAAACATATTGTTCTTTGGTTCCAGCTGAAGGAAGATACTACCAATTAGGAATATGCTAGAACAAGGGGATCCAAATTTATGTTGAAGCAAGATGTCTGTCCACATATCAACCTGAAATGACATGGTCTGACAATGTTTCATCATAAGTATATGACCTACCAACGATGAAGAAACCCAAACCAAATGAAAACATCACTCCTTCAGCTAGTAAAACTGTGTTGAGTGACATTACATCCATGGGAAATATTTACTCAGAGTTTCGAATAGTTCTTCTCCTAGCAGTAGCCAAGCTAGTACATTATCCGATTCACTAAAATATCACCACCAAAAAAAATTCTGAGTATATTCATCAGCCTTCACCCGATCCTGATTGTGAAAATACCGAAGGACAGCAGCGCCAGCGCTTATCTATTGCACTTATAGAAAAGAAGAGTAATATTATTTGGGGCTCCCTGAAAATGTTTACCACATTGTGAAATACATTACCAAAATTGAGTAAATTAAATATATGGATGTTCTGATAAGTTTAAAAAAGATACGGGTTGGGGATGTATACTCTCGATTGGCTGATGACTTTGATATGAGTAAATCAAGTGTGCACAAGATTTTCACAAAAGCTGTGCCTATGATGGAAAATTGTTTATAAGAGTTTATATATTGGCCTGACATATCTGAAATTGAAAGAAATTTGCCGATCCCTTTCAGAGCTCGCAAAAGAAAGTTAATTCAATTATTGTCTGGAAATTGAAAAACCCTCTGATCCTGTTCGTCTGTCCATGACTTGGTCAGAATAGAAAAAATGCAATACTGTAAAAATTTTAATATCTGCTACTCCAAAAGGCATAATACAATTTATTTCTGGAGCATAGGGTGGACGAATAACAACTTTGTCGATAAGAATAATTTCTTCTATTTTGATTGATTGAAATTCAAAAATACTTTGAATAACTAGAATGTGCAGTATTATGTCAAAGTTTTCTCTTCATGAATGCCAATATCTTCAGAAATATTTTTTTCCTATAGCTTTGTAACCATAGGGAAAATTTTTACCATAGAAAATGTAAGCCTGTATTTTTAAAAAATAGATTAGTATCCCTCAACAAAGAATTGGTGTGAAATAAGAAATAATTTTGCAAAAAATTTAAGAAATTTGTATGAACATACTTCAAGTTATTCATTTAAATTAAAAAAGTTCTTGTTAAAAGTTGGGAACTTTCTAGTCATGGTTCTTAGTTCTTGATGGGTTCCTAAAGCTCATTAGTTTAGTGTTGAATTTAGTTATTGGTTCACTTAGTTCTTGGGAAACGGGGATAACAAAGCATAAAATAAATTAAAGGGTTTTAATATCAAATTTGGCAAATTTTCTAACCTGCTTCGAATTTTTAATTATAAAAAAAAAATTTCATAAAATTAAAATTTTAATTAGTTAATAAAAAAAAATTAACCTAAAATATGATTTTAATAAAACGCAATTTTTGCGGTGTTCAAGGTTTTTACGGAACCCGTGAAATTGAATGTTTAAAAAAGAAAACCTTTAAAAATGGGTTTTTTTGTGATGAGTTATAATAAACAGTGTTAAAAAAAGTGATAAAAGAGTGAGCTTTTTACAAGAAGTAATCGGTTTCTGAGGATTTGAGGTGTTTTCATGAAGTGCGCAAGTTAATTTGAAGCAAATCTTTAGAAATAAAAAATTAGATGGCATTCTAAGTAATTGAGTTCATAGAAAATAATGAACTAATAAGTTTTGAATTTTTTCGAAATGTAAAGTTCCTTTAAAAAAAAATTTTTTACTTTTAAAAAAGAAATAAGGGGCCCTGGAAAAAATTCAAAATAATTTTTTTAAAAAACGAAAACTTTTGGGTGAAAAAAATTACCTCCCAAAACAAAATTTTAAAAAAAAATCCTTTTAATTTAAGGTGCGGAAAAAAGGTTTGGGGAAAAGGGGGAAGGGGAAAAAGGGGGAAAAAACAATCCCCCGGAAAACTTCAAAAGGACTTATAAAAAGGTGAGGACCCAAAATTTTTTAAAATTTAGGTGTTTGGCCCGATAATGAACCTTGAAAAAAAGAGGCAACAAAATTCTAGAAATCTGGAAAAAAAGCGGGGAAAAATTCTAGAAATCTGGAAGGGAACTTGAAGAAAATTTAGAAACTGGAAAAAGCGAAGAAAATTCTAGAAATTGGAAAGAATTTAAAGAAAATTCTAGAAATCTGGAAAAGTTTTAGAAAATTAAAAACCGGGAAAAAAATGCAAGAACCGGAAAGAAGTTCCGGAAACACAGAAGGCCTAAAAAAAATTGTGTGGTGTGGCTAATTTTCTAGAAGAAAGAATGGAACCGTTGGGACAGAATAATAAAAAATTTGGGACAAATGAACACAGGAAAAAAAATCAAAAAGAATTAGGCGAAATAGACAAAATAAAGGAAACGATCATAAGCTGGAAAAACAATTAATAGTCGCCCTCCACAGAGATGGTTAACAAAATGCAATCTGGACTTGAGTTTGAACTTGGATAAAGTTCAAGAGGGTATACAAGATTCAAGGTCATTTCACAAATAGGGAAACTTTCCATGAAACGCCTCAATTCGGGAAAAACTCCATGGGAAAATTACCGCCGACAGTTTGAAGCGCGGCCAAAAACAAATGGGTGGGAAAGAAAGGGGGAAAACTGTAGCACTAAGACTTTTTCATTAAATGGAAGCGAGAAATTCTACAAACTCTTACCGCCCAAGAACAGGAGGAAATATGATCAAAACTGATTAAACATCTAAATTCGATATGGCCGGCCCATTTGGAACCATATACCACTCCCAACTGAAAAATCGCTGCCAAAATCGGGCGAATCCTTACAAAATTCGAAAAAAGACATTGCAGCGTTGGTCCATATCCAACACCCGGGGAAAAAGTAATGGGCGATTACGGTTCACATTCTTGGATAAACTCCTACCAAAAAACCAACAAACGTTGACACTAGCTTCGCCCCAAACATCTAAAGCTTGACTGGCAGCGCTTTTTAATTTGAGGGAACAAAACAATCCTGCAAAAACCAAAGTAAAGTCCAATGATTGAGGAAGACTCACAGGAGCCTGCTAATTTGGAAGCTGCCCTTAAGGGAAAGTGATGAAGGAATTTGCCTGAGAAAAGACAATAAATGCTGGAATTGTGGCAAAAGGACTATGCGTAGAAATCCAACATTCATCGACTCCGATGCAGGAAAACAAAAAAGTCGAGAAGGGGCAATGCGGCATGTGTCCGAACCCCGGTTAACGCGATATAATACGCTATCCCCTTTCCCACAGAACAAAGGTGCCGTAGGCGGTCTCATCAATAGCGCACCTGCTGCTAGATACAGGTGCGACTAGGACAATTCCGGGCCTTCCTTTGCCAGAAACGGGGCGGATTGAACCAAAAACTTGGGGGAAACTACGCAAGCAACAGGGAGCCAACTACGTATATGGCGACTACCAATTGAAAATATTTTTTCAGGGAACTAAAGTGAAACATCAGGCACTTGTAGCGGACCCGAAGCATCAATCCCGGAATGGACATTATAATTCCAGAGGGTTTTTAATGGAAATTTTAAAGGGGCGTCCACGGGTCCGGAGAAAAGCTGGTGCTTCATGGGGGGAAGTGAAAAGTTGATCCGTTGTTGTGGAAGATGTAGCGTACCTGAAGGCTGAAACCATTCTGGAAGGCTCTCTGGGCCCAAATGGGGAAGCAGTGGGCGTGGTGATGTTGGCACAAACTTCATGATAGAAAATTGGGCGAGGATTGCACTAGGGAAGACCTTTTGCGTGCTGACAAATTTGTGCGGTAAAGGGTCATAAAGGGAATTTTTCCAGTGACCGAAGAAAGAACAATATTGGGCACTGCTGCGTTTCCTCCCGTGATCCGGGTTACGAGTACGATTACCAACCCAACAACTTGCCCACAGAACTGAAAATTGGTTGTCACCTCTTCCAAAGAACCTTAAAACCACTCAACAGCAAACTAAAAATTTAGTCAAAAGTACCAAGACATCTTGATCGGACAAGGAAAAGGGCAATAAGGTCCAACCCCAAGATTGATACTGGGGGGGCCCGACCGATCCCGGGAATCAGCGAAAACCCCTTGCCAAAGGAAGAGGGGGACAAAATAGTCAGCGAAAATGGGAAAAAAGGTTTCGAACCATCGGCAGTCCCGGTCCTCTCCCGTGGGGCTGGTGAAGAAAAGGTGGATCG